>JALBCR010002739.1:0-220973 GCA_030710515.1 Abscondita cerata
TCGTGTACTTCGTTCAGTTACGTATTTCTATCTCAATTTTAACTTTAAATGTAGATCCTGATGCAGCCATTAAATTGAATGAGTCTCTTGAACGAACAAATTTTATTTTCATTTCAACTCCGTTGATTAAAAATTTTCTTGATTGAATATATCTGAATGCACATGTCCTAACATTTCAACATGTTTACTCGTAGATGTTAATGTTTTACGTTTACTAAATCCAGCGTTATCTTCTGTCAATTCATCAAATTTTCCCGGTGTATCTCTGTACCACAAACTACAAGTTAGATGCGATTCTTTTGCATCTGGTCCATAATTTAACAACGTTTCAATGTATGATCGGTAAGCATAAGTATTATTTGGTGGTGAAACAAGTTTTTGGTTTAAATAAACTTCAACTTGATTAAATAACGAATGCATCCAGTTGTTCACAGGTCCTACAACTTCGTTAACTGTTAACATTGAATCATCTTGTTTCACAATTTTAGTTGTAATGTAGAGCATCGTTTGACTTAAGTCCAGGTAATCATTACCATTTCCAGGCACTACAAATTCAATCGGTGCATCGTCACTCAGTGAAGATAGTGGTTTATAAAAATCCATTCTCCCGATTCAATCGAAGTTTGAGTTGACGGAAGTGCAAATAAATCTAATTCAGACTTGACGCATTCACAAGATTGGGCATGGAGAAAAGCCATTATTAATTTTGTCCAAATATATCGTTGTAAACGAGGTTAGAAACTTTTCGCTTAGGTTTTAACGTTTTTCTGTTAACAAGTGGTGATGAATGACTCGATATTTTCTGACGAGGCTTTTTATATCCCGATCCTTGCATTAAATTTTCGATTTTGACATCGGCTTTCCGTTTCAGATTTTGACCGGCTTCGCGCGTTCTATCTATGAAAGATTCTTTCATTGGTTTATTCTCTATGACATCACCCAGAATATTAGTTCCAGTTCTCAACACTTCTTTCCCTACCGCTTTAGCGCCAGATTTAAATAATGGAAGAACTGAACGAAATAATCCTCTAACCAACTTCCAATTCCGTGCCCTCGTTGATACGGAGCTCCCCTGTAAATAGCACCGATACCGCTACCAGCTTGATTCATGTAATATTGTTGATACGGACAAGCCATATTACTTAACTTTTTAAAATGAAGTTTTAAATTCAAAGTTCCAAACTCGAATGGCATTGCAGTACCCGTTTCAGTCCTTATATTCATTTCGATATTCTCAAACTCTCTTCGCATTACAGGAATGTAATGTACCGGAGAGTAAACTATATCTTTGTGACAGCCATAATTATAATTATCAGAAGTGACGTTCACAATTCTTAAAAGTGGTGATAAAATGTCACCGACAAATTGAGGTTCCACAATATCACAATAAACAAACATTTGCGAGGGTATACCAGTCCATATGTTTGCAGGATGTTTTGCAGTTTTTGCATTGCCAAATTTTGATCAGGGTAAAACCCAATTGTAATGCTAACCGTTTAGAAAATCCTAGTACGCTTAGAAATGTGTTTAGAGTGAGTGAAATTCGTTTAGTTATTTTATTGTATTCAAAGTTTATTAGTGGTTTGATTAACTTGTGATTATTAATTATATCCAGAACGTCTTCGATTGTTTCATAGTTGCCGGCTGGAATTTTTATGATATGCCATTTGTCGTTAGAATAAACAATTTGTTCACCGTCTTTAAGAAAAAAGTTTACAGCTTTTTCTAATACATCATCTACATAATATTCCTCGTTATCTGGTGGTTCAATGCGATAAAACATTAAGTTTTCAGCTTCACCAACGGCTAAGAATGAACAAGGGTATTGTAGCTCAGAAACTCCGACAACCCATTCTCCAACCAACCTTATACGTTTAGGTAGTTGGGTTGTGAAATTAGCGGTGGTATTATTCGGAAAATAGTGTATGGAACTATTGCTCAACAGTGTCAAGTAAAACTCGTTCTCCAAATTCATAATTGTTGTAAATCTTTAGCGTATACCCAGGAATTAAATTTCTCACCGTACCCGCTCCACTTTACAAAATATTGTTTATTTCGACCTTTACCTTTTTCTTTTAAAACTTTTTCAATTTTGTACGTTGTGTTGTAATCAATTGTAACTGGTTGTAGTTCTTCTTCATAAAATGTTCCTTCAATTGGTTCACTGTTTAAATCCACAATTTGATAGACGGGTGGTTTGCGTTTTATAACTTTAACTATTTTAAATATTTCTTCACTCCAATTTGCAGTGTAACCTTTCTCGAAGACTAATTTGTTTCTGCTAATTCTTACATGCTGATTCAGTTTATATTTAGGTGAACGCTGAATACCTACACCGTCATGGTATAGATTTTTCCAAACTTGTAAAATGTTTTCGTCGTTGACATCATTGGGAGCCATTTTTATACTTCGATGGTATCTGTTGTTATAAGATAACACCAAATCTTGTAATACGTTAATATATCGGTAAGAGTTTGAATAAGTAAAATAACGCCACATTCTTGTTTTAAGAGTTCTATTAAATCGTTCTACTACAGCAGCTTTTACATCAGGATTATTAGTTACATAAAAAGTAATGTTTTTGTCTTTAAAAAATTTTGAACAGGTCTAGCGATAAATTCTTTTCCTTTATCTGTTTGAATACTTTCAGGAATGTTTTGAGCTTCTTCAAAAATATTAGTAAATGCATCAGTAATGTTTTTAGCAGTTTTAAATTTAATAGGTCGTACCCAGGCTTTTTGGTGAAAACATCGATTACTGTTAATATGTAATTGTAGTTATCGTTATGTTTCCGTATACTCTGCATATCGCATAAATCTGCCTGCCATAATTGAAACATATTATTTACAATATATTTATTTCTCGGAAATCGTTTTTTAACAGGTTTGTGTACAGTATACGATTCTTGCTTCCGTAACCAGTTTCCTACATCATTTCTTGAATATCTATTTTTACACTTTGTATTAAAGAATTTGCGCCAGCAAATCCAACTTCATTAGCAGGGTCGAAATATATCGTGTTTAATTCCATGATTACAGTTTCAAATTTTCCCAATTTAAAAATGTTGATGGTGTTTTACTCAGCGGTGGTGATGTTCTTGTACGTGCAGGAGTACCTTTTGTATAGGACTTCTTGATCTAGTCCGATGTATTGAGGTTTTCGCTTCGTTGTCTAGTTTTTAAGTTCAAAATTTTGTTCTACTGGAGATACTACACTTCTCCGTTTTAAATTTCCGATTAGTTCGTGCGGGAAATTAACTTCTTTCATAAACGTTGCAAATTGTGGCCAACCTATTGGACTCGTATTTTTCGAGGTCTGATTGCGTCATGCACCAAGTCTATAATATTTGACGAAGGAATTATTTTACCTTTATTGCGACAGTTCCGTTTTGTCCCACATTATATCACTCGAAGCATTTAACATTTTCATGAAACTAACACCTTTTTCTTATACATAGTAGGAAGTGTATCTACAATTTCAGTGTCAGACATGCCTTCAGATTTTTCTTGTATTGGTATAGATTCTTCTTGTATTGGTATGCTTACAGGTTGTCGAACTTCATCGGCAAAATGTAAGTATCTTTGAAGAACTTGATTATACTGCATCCATTTATCGTGATCAGAAAGTTTAGAATTCAAAATATTGTACATCTCGTTATCTAGTTGTGTTAATACATTATTTCCAACAGTTTCTGATGATTTCATTTGTTGTATTAATTCCGGTGGTACAAGTAACATCTTCTTTGCATGTTCCATGTTTAACCAAAAATGCTACTTATTACTCCACTTAGTAAAGGTGCAATGAGAAGTGGAAGAAATGCGCCTCCTTGCTGAACCAAAATTTCCTTTTTCTTTTGATAGGTTCTCCAGGTTTTACTAATCTTCTCAAGATGTGTTTATGTTGCGAAAGTCGTGATTTCTGGTGACGTGATAGAGGAATTTTTCCTTTTAAAGTATTGTATACGCATTCGCAGATGCAATGAACTTGTTTATCGTCTGCACATTTTAGCAATGCAAGACGTTCTTTATTTCCAAGTTTCGCTAATGCGCGAAGAAGTTCAGAGTGTTTAACAAGCACCTTGGGCATTATTGATGGATTATTACAAATTTATCTGAACGAGTGTATTTAAATCCTTTTTTCGGAACGTAAACACAGCATGCGCCGTCTTCGTTAAAAATCGAGCTTCGGTAACGAACTAAATCCGGTGTAGATTGTTTTAAATCGAAGAGTAGGTAGCCGTGAGGTTTAGATGTAGCATCAATGTAAGCTTCTTCTAAAAATTTAGAATTTTCAGGACAAATCTGTCTTGTTAAATGTTTAATTTGGGCTTTGTCGCGCGGATTTTTGAATAATACAATGTAATGCGTGTTTAAGGAAATGTCGCGCTGGCCTTTTCCTTGATGGAATATATTTTGAGTTAGGAAAACACACTTAGATTACGGTGATGGCAACCTTTTGTAAATATATCTACAATTGAAGCATTTGCTTCACGCATTAAATCATCAATTATTATTAAAACAGGTTCTACACCGTTAAACAGATCCATACTCGGTAAGCCTTCTTGAAATTGCACTTCAGGTAATTTTTGTAAAGGGGTTGCCACTCGTCGTAAAACCAGAATATTTTTTCAAATTTAGCATCACATACTACGTTTATTTCTTTTAAGAAATTTACAATGAAATATGATTTACCACAACCTGAGGGGCCTGCAGCAATCGCAGAAAATGGGTGTTCGAATTGATACATATTACTCGTCAATAGTTAAATGATGAGTAAGGAGGTTTTTTAAATTAAACGTGTTAATATACTCAATTTTTATTTTACAAATTATAATTACAAAATTATTTGTACAAAAACCGATCATCATAAGATTCCATATAATTTTTGATTGTGAGGGATACAAAATGTGGAAATTTATTAACTAAATCTTGTAATGTAATATTCTCCTTGTATTTTTCATCCAACACTTTAATGAAGTCGTCATACCCGATTTCTTCTATATCTACGTACTCTTGATAACCAACATTTTCTTTTTTATCAATTATGTTAACCACATCTTTAACAAATTCATAAAATTGGAAATCAGACTTTTCAATTTTTGTATTCGAGATGTAAAATAATTCTTCATTTTCTAATAGATTGTAGCGAAGTAAGACCTAAATAAAGTTGATACTTTTCATCGTTCTTCTTTGATATGAAGCGTACAGCATTCAATTCTGTTGTGTGGATTGTATAATCTTCAAACTCGTATTTTCAACATCTTTATGGTTGAGCGTTTCAATGATATCATCAAGTTCATCCAGAAACGATTTAAATTGTGACAACGTAAAATGTACTGTAGAATTAAACCCTGATTTGAAATTGGTAATGCAATGGTTGTAAATTCCAATCTCAACCAAAGTTTTTAAATTCATAAAAAAACTTTAGGACGCCATGTATTGGACTCCATGTTGTAAATTCAATCGACCGCCGAAACATCCGCCATGATGGAAATCCTTCAACAACAACAGCTAATGAGGTGAGAGGCCGTATTTTCCATTGACGTCAACAGCCTGTTGACAACAACAGCTAATGAGGTGAGAGGCCTGATTGGGAACTGCCTGATGAAGGTGAGAGGTAGGTGAGAGGTAGGTGAGAGTTTGTTAGGCTAATTAGGCTAATTGCCTTTTCACTTTTTCCTCATTATCTCAATGTTGAGCTGTCACCCCTTATACTTATTTGGAATGGGCTTCATTATCATCTGCCGAGTACGAAGTTTTGTTATACACAGGTGGGTTTACTGAAATAATAATAACCTAATCAGTAAAAAGAAAAATACAGGAGGGTATTTTTATTTCAATTGGAATGTCGCATTTTCACTATTTTAAGTTAATTAAAAATTTTTAAGAATTACAGAGTTTCGCAAAAATTAATGCTGACACTAAACCGATGCGAATTTTAAAATATACTATTTTCTGGGTTAAAACAATCTAGAACTTTGGTTAACGCTTCTTATTCTAAATGTAACTGTTACCCTCGCTGTTGACAAGAGTTACGCCCAGGAAAGTGAATTACTCCATTGATCAGTTGATTTCTATTTTCAGTATAACCGGAAGGGCAATGCAATTACATTTTCAAAAGCTTTTGTTAATATACACATAGTTTATTTTAAATTTTAATTGACTCCATATAACTCTACCTCTAATGCTGCAAACAAAATCAATACAAAATACTTTGAAATGTTCTATTTTGTATCTCGTACTGAATAACACTTGTTTAACATTTCAGTTCGCATCAAATTTCCTGATCTAATAAATACCGAATTTCAAATCGCAGACCTCGATGGTGCTATTATATCTCAGAATTTTTGCCGGTTTTTAGGATTTTCAACAAGAGGTGTAATATTAAAAATCATTCCAAATCGAGTTGAAATTGGTAATAGGTTTAAAGACACATCTAACACTTTTTTACAGTTTCTTTTTTAGAAGAATTACCGGAATCTAGGCACAGCAACAGTGACAGTTTGTCAATTTAACTTATATTAGTACGGCTTCGACAATTAACAACCCAGAATCATCATGTTCGTCTCCTACATGTCATAGTTTTGACGATGATGTTGAAGAAATTACAGGTCCGTCCAGGAAAAGAGCAAAGACGAGTAACATTTGCTACCGCAACATAACTACTGAGGTTTATATAATTGTTTTTTTCTAATCTTATATCTACTTTTAACATTTATTCTAGGAATTAAAGGACTTTTTACTAGTCTATCCTGGGGGAAAAGAAATAATATCTTTTTATAAAAAAAATCATACCCTTGATGATCCTCACAGAAAAAATTACGTTTTGTGAAATACAAAGAAATTTGCGTTTTCGAAGATAACTGTTACTTAATTTGTAAGCCTTGGGTAACAAAATGCTTCAATGAATTATTTCACGCTTACGAAATTGCTCCTTTGCAGGAAGATTACAAAATATTAGATTTTCAAAAATTATCTCATTTGTCGCTTACGAAAAACATTCACCTTTTAATCAAAATACAACATTTATAGTTCTAAGTACTGCATATTGTAATTAATTTAGTTTTAATTATTTTCTTATATACCTATTACCATTTATATAACTTGTTTGCTTAAGTACTAAAAATAAAAAAGTAAGATAGGTAGTAGTTAATTTTTTTCTAGAACCTTTGATATAAAAATAAATTGAACCGAGTTAAAACACTATCAATTTTAAAACAAAAACGTCTTCTGCGATTTTACCGGTCGATGTGGTAACCAAAGTCAATGTTTTTCCCCCGTTATGATAAAGGACTTCATGAAGGCAGAAGTTGTAACAATGAAAAACTTGAAAATACGGCTACAGTTCAAGGCCGCCCAAAGTCAGGAAATCAACAAAGACAAATAATAGACTAGAAACTGGTTTGATTGATGTAGAATATCTACAGCGGTCTTTCTTCAATTTTCGTCTTATTTTTCAAGTTTTTTGGTTTTCACGTTCTGCCCTGATGAAACTTCTTACAATACCGGGCGAAACGTTTGTTAAACATGCTTAACTATCAACAAATTTACGATAAAAATATTGCTGAAAGAAGCAATTTAAATCTACAAATCACAAAATTAGTTGTCACAGAAGCAACAACTGTACTTAACTTAGGACGAAAAAATTGTTAATTTGACAACGAAAATTATTTATTTACAATAATACGCTTACCAGCCAACATATTATTGTATTAAATTTTTCGATTACATTATTGCTAAAAAACAATGTAATTTTCTTTCTTGGCGAATTAGATTTGCAAAATTCACGATTGTTATTTGTAAAAATGCCGTTTAAAAATGTTTATAAAACAATTTAAAATGAATAATCTTCAAAAGTTTTATATTATAATTACGATTAAGTAAATGGTAAAACAAACTATGAAGAAGATGGTGTAAACGGAAAATAATGATTATAAATCCGGCTATTAATAAATTGCAAATTTTATCAACGATTGTTTGGGTAAAGTAACTATAATTTTATGGTGGACCTATGGGAACAATTTTTTTGTTAGTTTGACCAATAATTTTTTTAACTGTGAGTATTCAGAACACGTGACCTAAGATGGAGAACTAAGGGCATACAAACATCTAAATTCAAATTTACTAACATTTAAATTTCAATTTTTAAATTGTTTGGTAACATTTATTACATTATTAACATTTGTAATCACAAATAAAATAGTTTTTCTTATATTTTGTACTACGTTTAATCGTATTGAGTTTTAGAAGATAAATTATTTGGATATTTTAGTATACAAGAACATACTTGCGTTTTTATTTTAAGTAATTGTCCATGTGAAACTTCTGTACTTATTGTATTTACATAGCTTTTATTTATAACTGCTTAGGCACACATAGGAACATAAAGTTTTCTAATTGAAAATTAACTGTAGATACTAAGAAGAATAAATGTAAATAATTCCCTGATCTTATTTTCGTTAAGCAATAGACTTCGTAGAAAATGTAGTTGTGAGTAGAATTTTACAATCTGTTATTAATTTAGAAAAAAGTTGCCACTTAAGATTACCGGGGCTTTAGTGTTTGAAGGTAATAATTATACAAAAACGCATAGTACGTATTTGCAGTAGTTGAAGTACGCAGCAGAAGTATAAAAGCGGAGTAAAAGATTAATTTTTTTAATTAAATTAAAGTTATGTACAATGTATCTACATATTTGCAATAAATGTTATTAATCAATCACATAAGTCGATCCTTCGATAATTATAGCCAACTAAAGTTACACGAGTCAACACTTATTGTTATTAATCAAAATACTTAACATGTAGTAAATAATCCATTCTCTTCTTATTTTAGGAGAAATGTTTTGATCGATACGATACAAAAAATAAAATACGTTTTGTAAATAATGTTGATCCTTGAGTTAAACGAAAATAGCATAAAATTTGGTAGTGAAGCAATTCCCCCTGTTACTGCAATGGATATTATAAGTTACTTAGTATTAACACATAGTTTTTACATCCAACAACAAATGAACCATATAGAAAAGTGTACTTGGTGCTGTAGAAGTAACCGAACATATCATTGTAGTCCGAACACTAAGTTTATTATGTTTGATGTTACTTTTGATTAGAAAATAACTTATATTTAAAGGTCCAGCATTCTCAAAGAATGTTTCTTTGAATTGCATTTATCCACTTTTGCCTTCGCACCTTAGATAATTCATTGACCTGTCTTTATGTTTAAAGTATAAGCACTTCAGAAATTGGTAAAACTTTACATTATCGCTTTTACAGCGACTTTCACAACGTACAAAGCAACAAATGTTGGCATTTTATTCACTTTCCACTTACAGCCTTTATTTTCTTTATTAAATGTTAGTAAAGATGAACTTTCTTTAATAACTAAATGTAAACAAAGTGTTTGTATGCCCTCACTTCGCCATCTTGACATTTATTTGACAGCATTCTGGAATACTCTATTTGAGTCAGTTTTAGGTTATATTTATATTACGTTTTAACGCCACAGTCGTTATTTTGTTGTACTATTTGTTTACACTGTAAAAATAAAAAATAAATTAAATTTAATGACCTGCTCAGTTTAGTTTTTATTGAAACACTCGTATTTTATCTAAAGACTTTAAAGCATTGATTTAAACTTCGTTCATATTTGTTTTTCAACTCAATATTACAAGTACAAAAAACTTGCTTTCAAAACGGTATACGAATTGAAAAATGTTATTTTCAACAATCGTCACTTTGACATTTTTTATTAAAAAAATCAAGAGTTATTGAAGTACTAACGACGCTATCTAATCAACGGTAGCTAAACTATACCTCAGTTAATTATGCTTTGCTTTATGTAGTATTTCATCAAAAGTACTACTTGATTTGTTCTTGCTCCGATGAACCAACTTACGAATGGGCGATACCTTGGTAACTACGGTTACCACTTCGACACGGTCGAATCCCGGAATACGTGAAAGCCTCAGTTCTTACATTATTTTTAAAATCTTTCTCTCTCAAAAAAAAAATAAACCGAAAGAAACCTTTTATTCACATAAATATATAAATAAATGCAAAATTGTTTGAAAAACAGTTCAATAAATTTTAGTATTTTTTGTTAAAAATAAAAATTAAAAAACTGATTTTTTTATCATAACATTCACCAGATAGAATGAAAACTATAGTGGTAGTGGAGATGCTGTTAAACTTTGGTACTAAAACCGTTGATCGCTAAAACTTAAAAAAAATGTGTATTTAGTACAAGCAGTGCCATCTATCTGTATTGCTTTATGTTAACATTGTACTGCAACTAAAACAATAAAATAACAAGTTTGTCTGCAAGTGTACCTCGACATGGTAGTTTCTTTATAGATGCATTGATCACACTCAACGTTTGCTTTAATTTCTGCAAGAAAAGGTAGCTAAGCCAAATACTTCCTTTTCTTGTGTGTTAACAGTAGTGGTTGCGGGTGCCAATTAAAATCAAGCTTTTCAATAAATTTCTACTTTTATATTTCCTGACTGATAATATTGTAAGAATATATTAATCCACAGAAAATTGATTTGATAGTCTAGGAATGCAAGCCGGAGCTGGTCTTACAATTTGTTACTATTAATAACTTGTTAAATAAACTAGCACAATTTTTTAGTTATTAGCAATAAATAGCACAAAAAATTATACCGTGATAAAAATCTCAAATTGGTCAGTGGTTATGGCTACGTAAAGTCGGTTGTACCCATTTCTTTTTGTTAATAACTATTTAAATAGTACATTAACACAAGATTATTATTAGTTACTAACAATAAATAGCATAAAAATTAGTACAAAATTTAATTATCAGCATAGCATAAAATAAAATTTTAGATAAAATATTGTGATGACAAAGGGGTAAATTAATTTTTTCTTGTTTTGTATTAGGCGCCAACCACTTTATCAACCAATTTAATTTTAGGCTCTTTATCTCAAGGGTATATCTTCTTACCGGAAAACAAAAGTGTTTTCACATGCACGCGTGTTTGTACAACTTCTTCAAATAATTCCGTCACTAACTTTGACTTATTTGCCTTTTTCCTTTCATTAAAACTCCTTCTCGGCTCAACAACAATTTATTTTAATTAACACCGTTTAATATTTTGTTTACAAACCTTGACAAATGCTAAGTCTGGCAACGTGTAACAATTTTCATGTGCCCACATTACGCGCAAGTCTTAAATTCGTGCACGTTGATTACTTACAGAGTTTCTTAACCTATTGAAATTACAACTACTTTTACAAAAATTATGCCTACTTAAATCTAAAGCTCCCTGGTCATACGCCAACTTCGACTGCGAGTATTTCTTTTATGTACTTGATGCTTCCGGTGTTCCTTTATTTTCTTTGCAGATTACTCCCACGTCGTTTCCAGTTTCGCGCAGCCTTGACCGTTCATTCACTTTGAGTTCATGGACCTTTTCTCTTCCGAATCACTTTCACTGGTCAGTATTTACTTTCAGCCTTTTTATTTGTTTAGTTTATTAATGTACTACTTCAACTTCTCACTCGGCTTTGCACTTAGCAATTTTTATTAATTTTGAATTTTTTTTATTGTGACGTCATCTATTTATTTTTGCAGTATTTTTCTTTGCACCGATGTACGCCTTCACGCTGTGATTTTGAACTCTCTTGGGCGTCTCTTCGCACCTCTATTTATTACTTCCGGATCCATGGCCAACTTATTTATCAATTTATTCAAATAAATCCGTTACCCCGCGTCGGTTTTTGTGCTGCCATCTACCGGATGTTTATTTGAACCCTTATGTTTTTCTGCAGTTTTCTTTAATTTTTATAATTAATTTTCTTAATTATTTGTTAATTACTGCCATTCTTCTTCTGTTTTTCTGCCCTTCCTTCCTTGTCTTTCTTTTCTTGAAAGAATATTGCGCCGCTTTGCAATTTGTCTTTAAATTTTGTTTGATTCATAACCCAACTTTTATAATTAAATTCGTTAAAACCACGCATTTTTACCATTTACGTCCTTGTTTATGGTTTACATTGTCTATCACTCACTTTTATTTATACCACTTTGTCCTTTTTATCACTCTCACCTCACATTTTGTGTCCTGGCAAATGACCTTGACCTATTATTTCTACCTTAATTACACAACTAATACTAAATTTTATACAGGTTTTCTTTGGTTGGGAAGACTACTGATGCTGCGGGACACTTAATAATGATTGAAGATCATCATTACCTAGGATCAATTATCCAATATCCAGCAGGATTCAATGATCTTTCCGAACATAGCCGATTTACAAGAAATATGAAATTATTGCCTTAAATGGGGTTTTAATCAATCTGGAACAGCATTTTAAGGACTTTTCGAGGATTATGGGACTGGCTCAAATGCAATAACATCGCAATATGGACTTTATACCTAAGTTAAATGGTTGATCTTGATTCAATTACAAATTATTCACTTATTCCCACTAAACAAACTAAACAAGGAACATTAAAACAATGTATTATAACATTTGAACAAAGTAACAAAATTAACATTTCATTTTAACATTGGTTCTACATCACATCAACATTGTTTATAAAAGAATATTTGAACATGGAAATAACATTAAAAAAAACATAATCACTTAAACATGTATTAAACGATATCACAGTAAGTTATTTTTTTTTGTGCAATATAGTATAAACAAACTTGTGAATGGGTGTCAAAAGCGTAACATAAAATATTTTGCACGAGAAATTAAAAAAAATGTGTAACAGCGTTACGTTACAACTAACAATATCTTGAAATAAATGGTGTAGGAAACCAACCTTTCCTTTCATGACTGTTTTTGTATAATTTATGTTCTTGGAGATATCGTTAAAACAATTATAATGTCACGTGATTACTTTAGTAATTACTTAGCAAATAAAAAATAGTTTATGCGAAAGTTGTGTATAACTAAATTACAAAAACATTTATTTTAAAATAGATATATTTGCAAATATTCCATGAATGGGAAAATCAATGTAGGTTAACTGCATTTTTGGGCCGACAAATTATGCCCAAAATCAAAAAGGGATCTGTGCTGTTATATATAAGACTGATATGCCAAGTTTACATAAAAATCAAACCCGTGGTTTCCTTTCCTCCCAGCCATCTATCCACTGTAAACGTACTAACTCCATTTCATCGGAAAAAAGTAAATAAATAGGGATGTTAAAACTTTCGGTTTAGAAACCGTCGCATAACTCCTCAATTTAATTTATAATTACAAGATGTGAAGTAATAATATTTGCAAGCACATCATGTTTTGGTTAGATTTTATTTTCACTTAATTTGAGGTCATTCATTGCAATTAGAACGCCTTTTAGTTTTGTAACTATTTTGAATTGATTTATATTTGCTCAAAATTACTTCCGACACCGTGAAAATTTAAATTAATGATAGGTATGTTTCCGCTGTAGGACACTACCATCAGTGGGAGCATAGCCTATCGGTAGAAGCGTCAATTTAGAAACTGAATTACCGCTGGCGCGCTGGTTCGAATCCAGTTGACGGCGAGAGATTGTATCAATCAATTTAAAATGGCAAATCAAGATTACAACAACGTGATTATATAATATAAATAGTTATGTTTTATTGTACACGTTGTTACAATATTTAAGTCAACATAGCTACACTATAGTAATATGTTACAAAAAACAGTTAAAATAACATTATCACAATGTTACTTTTTAATGTAACAATTTTTAACATTTCTTACTTTGGCATAATCTGTTATATCTACATTTAATAATAATTAATTTTTTATTTTTAGTAACAATAACTGTGCAAAACTTGCTCAATTTGAAAATAAAGAGTTGAATAGAATGTACGTAAATTCCAGCAGCTACTGACATCTATAGAAACAACTTTAATCGCTGGTACAGTTTTCTTCAAGAAGTAAAAAGGTATCTTTTACAAAATTCAATTTTGAAGTAGGAATACATGCATAAAAGGAAACTGTAACAAATCGGTTACCATCAAAATGTACAAGTACAGTTTACTAAAATTTCAAAAGAGTTAGTGTTAGTAGTTTCGTGTAGATAGCCGTAGTAGTTGCAAAATATGAAAAAATTTTCGTAGTGTATAGTAACATAATCCTCCCTTAAATAGAAATTGTGAATAATTGTATAAATGCGAAAATCGCGATTACCATCTAAAAGTTCCAAAAAAAAATACAAAAATACAAAAACTTTTGTCGCAGGTGCTAGTCAAAGATCGTAATGATAAGCACTTACTAATTTTGAACCAGCTGCAAGAAACTCACTTTTAAGTGGAAAGTTTCTAAACAAACACTTTTCTCATCCCAATTATCGTAAAATATTCTGCAGAATATATTAATTAATTTCATTCTCGTGTTCCTTTACTACACCTTTCTTCTCCCCTTCATTAAATTTCTTAGAACTAGTAATTCACTCGAAATAAAGTGTAATTTCAGGATTTTGACATTGATATTTTCATCGAAAAATTAAAAAGAATTAAACTGTTGAAATTTTATGATTAAGCGTTTCAGTATCTATCTGAATAGGAATTGATGTTACCACAACAATTCAGTACGGGATGAAACACAATCACAAATTTGAAATTTAATACTTTTCAATCTCATTAATTCACGCATTCACAATTAATTTGTACTGCTGCATTATTACAAAACTTGATGAAGCTGCAGTTATAAAGCAATGAAGATATTTGTTTTATTACTATTGACGCTAATGATCAGGTTAAATACATATTTATGAAAAGGCATAAACATTTTTACAGTGGATAATAAATTCAAGCTATTTAGAATTTTTTTTGCGAAACTAAGTAACCAAATTTTTTCAGCAAGACTGCATGAAACACTAAACGAAATAACGTACGTTATTGTAATTTACTACAGAACTAACTCAGATTACTTATTCTATTAAAAACTATAATTAATACGCCACCCAGTGTGTAAAAGAAAGCATCAATGATATTTCAAATATACACAAAAATATTCATTTACATCTTTTTTCCATCCTACAAAAGTTGTTTGTAATTTGATTATACATATTTTTGTTTGTACTATTTTTTTATCAGATATGTAATTACTGAGATATGAAAATCATTTCAAACTAAATGTTTTAACGGTATCTCTAAGAAACAATTATACAAAAAAAGGTATGAATAAAAAGTTATATCTATAACTTTTATTTGAACTGTTTTTTTCAAAGGCATTTTTTTCTTATTTTCGAGCATTTTTGGTTTAAGGGAGAGAGCACGTCATTTAGTTAATTTCCAAACTGTTTAGCGTTAGGGCCAGACTGTTTACTCCATTAAGTTCCAAGGACCAAAACTGTCGCCATTATCTAAAATTTTAGAACTTTGTAACTTTACATTTGACAACATCTGGTGGACAAAACCGGAATTAGGTTTATCGGACTTTATCGATAATGGATGGCGCTAGAAGTACTTTCAAAGCGCACTCGTTGGTTGGAGAAAATTCTGGTGAATTCCACTCACTTCTAGATGGCAGTAATTAGAGTATAAAACGGCAAACGACTCGATCGTGAGCCAGTCCACCTACGCAAGGCGAATGTAGCAAAACTGTCTGTTAGTAGTGCGTAACAGTATTTCATATTGACTTGTACTTGTGTTTGATTTATTAGGATGGAAAAGATGCGAAAAATAAGCAGTCAATGTAGAACATTCAAACATTAATTGTTATTATAAAACGAAACATTTTCAAAATTACTCAAAATATACAGTAAATTTGCAAACAGAAAAATTTGAATCTATGAACCGCTGATTGAAATAGCAGCAGTCTTTGTACCCGTGAAAGTTTTTGTATGAATTTTAAAATCAAAAAACGTGGAAAACTATTCACAGATGGAGAAATGATCAAATAATGCTTAATTGCAATACCCGAAGAAATGTGCTCTGAAAAAGTAAATTTATTTAAAACTGTCAGTTTGTCAGCAAACACTGGGCTCGGAGGGTAGAAGACATCACCAGAAAATATATTATTTCAATTGTCTCACTAAAATGGACACTTGAGTGGTTCTCTGGCTTTAGAGAGTCAACGGATGTGTGAGATAATGCACCTGCTCAGGTGTTTTTTTTATTCGAGGAGTAAAGGAAAGCTATGAAGTGTGTGAAGAATTTCTTGATGTTGTTAGTATTCACGGTACGACTACTGGGCATGATATTTTCAGAGAGTTGAAGATTCCATTAATAAAAAAAACCTTCGCTGGAAAAACTTAAAAAATATTACAAGTGATGGAGACAAAAACATGTGTGGTAAAAATAAAGAAGTGGTTGCTCTTGTGTCAAAGGCTGTAGAAAATGATAGTCGCTCATTCATTAACAGTTCTTGTGCGGGAAATGTTTGAATATGTCTAGTCACAACCGTTGTTAATTTTATCAGATCCACAGTGCTGAATCACTTACAGTTCCGTGAGAGTTTATTGAAGAGATTGTAGAATAACAATACCAGTTTTACCGTGCGCTGACTTGAAGTTGCGGAAAAAAGTCCTTTAACGCTTTTGAACTTCAAGCAGTGATCGAAATTTAATTCAATGAAAAGCATCATCCTCTTCCGGAGTACAAAACAGTAGATGGCTCTGGAAGTTTTTCTACGTCGACTTGACCAAACATATTAACGAACTGAATTTGAGACTGCAAGGAGAAAACCAGCTTCTCCTGGTTTTATACACTAATACCAGTCATTCCGGAAGAAAATAATACTGTTTCAATCACAACTACGTAAAAAATGACGTTTCACACATCTTAAAACGTGAAATATTTAGCCACACTGCTGAAGCTGAGTTTCCCGTCGATTTTGCAATCGAACTTTTGAGCGCTTTGAATATAAATTTTTGATACTCGTTTCTCAGGCTTTGATGTCATTGCAAATGAAATTAAATTTTGGAACTTCAAATGGAAATGATTGATTTACGGTGCAGTGATATATTTAGAACAAATATCAAAACTCATTTTGTTGAAATTTTATAAAAAGTCTTTCACTGGCACAATTTGATAATTTGCATAAATTTGATCATGGAAGGTTTTCTGTTTTGGTACTTCAGTGAAAAAGCATTCTCCAAAATGAAGTACACAATGAGTGTTTACAGATCTAAGTTAACCGATGACTACAAACTACAAAGTATTGTCAGTAGAAAATCCCAATTACATAAATGTCATTAGTAGTTTTACAAGTTTTACAATGTCAGTGGGTTTCATTTCAATTATTATTTGTTAGTTATTATATTTAAGTTAAATTTTCTGCAAATTAAACTAGTCATTTTGCTATCAAAAATTACACAGTTTTCTATATGTTCTAACACGTTTATTAGTATTTGGAGTTCTACGCAAAACGCTTGTTTATTGTTTTATCAGCAAACTGGTAATCAGAGGTTATTTCGAATTTTTACAATTTAAACAGACCACGCCTAGTTCCTATTCAGATAATAATTAGACATTTTAGAGATATTTATAATTTTGGATTTTCAGTTGTGTACCTTGAAGTTTCTTTGGTTTAAGTTACAAGCTGCTCCCAGTCAGCTATGTAGAACCTGGCTATAGGTATAAAAGCGCACATCTAGAAATGGAAAAAATATTATGGAGTTACAAAGTCCTCGCAAAAATGCTACTGCCCGGGGGATAACACAAAGCACTTCTGGAGCCCACCACTATGAAGTGACAGCGTGGAGCAAGTGGTGACCGTGGGACAAGAAGAATAACAAGGCAGATCACTGTCGGGTCACCTAAACAAACATCTGATGCTGAATCCGAAGAGAACTGTCAAGAAACTACTATGAAGGCTGTGACTACAAGTAGTGTTTCTGGTAAGAAAAACTCCCTATTACCCGAGACCACTATTTCAGGAAAGAAGAGAGTACACATGAAATGGACCCCAGCAGTAAATACGAACTTGAAACTTAAGATTAGACAGAAACTACACCAAGCATTTGTAGCATAATACCCCGACGTTAATGTAACAGAGCAACGCATAGCTGGCAACCGTAAAGCTATCGCAGACAAAATACTCCTGTGAAAAAAACACTTGAACGCATCGAGAAGAGAAGTGTAGTATAGAAAGAAGAAAATAATAATCAAGAGCCACTACAACAATCTCACGATAACAAACTCCAACTAGCGAAATACTAGGCAAACAAAACAGCCGAAATTGATAACAATTGAAAAGAAGAGGCAGGGCCAAATACCGTGAAAACACAAGCAATGTAGATGAATAAAAGACACGCTAAACACTATAGCTTCAGAAGTATTGCGGAATAGATATCTCGAAACAGAAGACATCGCGTAGATTGGCAAGAACTATGAATTGTTCATTAATCCGCATCAAGGAAAGCAATGAATAAAAAAAAAACGTGTACCACCGTGTAAGAAAAAATGTAAAGGGAAATGAGACAAAACTAGCTGAAATTGACAGACTTACGGAATACAACAGAAGAAACTCAAGTAGAAGAGGGAAACGGAAAGTACTGCAAATATTCAAGAAGTGTAGGATACACAACCTATAGAATCGCCCAATAATTTACTAGCAGACTTTCACGGCACCCTACATCAAAGTTATATATAATGTGTGCAAGACTCAGAAGATATTCAAAATGCATTAAGAGTTCAATCACAAGAAAAAGAAATTGAACATAACACTCAAGGCAGAGATGATAACCGAAGTAGTCAAGAACACGCATTGTTGAAAGAGCCCAGGAGCAACCATGTACATAACTTCTGGTATAAAAAACTCGCGACCGGCACGATATGCTGGCAAAGCTCATGTGACCTCAAACATCCCGAAAGTAACTCCATTCGTTACAGATGAAAAACATACCTAGCAATCCAGAGACCCTCAAAGTACCGACCGATCACCTGCCTACAAACTGTGTACAAAATCATAAAATCATGTGTAACTAAACTCCTGAACTTGTACATCAAAAATCGCAACATAATGAGCGAAGAACAAAAAAAGATGCAGAAAATGAACCAAAGGTATGAGAAACAGCTTTGTTATTACTCGACTACTAAAAGAAGTCAAAAAAAACATAGAAAGCTATCTTGTTGCTACGGTGACTATCAGAAAGCGTACGACACCGCGCAGCATTCCTGACTAACTAGAGCTTCCAAGTGTACAAGTTAGACCTTAGAGTTTGTAATCTTTTACAACACATCATGTACACGTGAAGACAATAATTTAGTTGACAACCAAACGATTTTGTATCACGGCACCTGAAATCAAGATAAACCCGAAAATCTTTTAGAGGGATTTCTTGAGCCCCTTGTGACTCTGTTTGGCGCTCAATACTAAATAGAACAGGAATAGGGTACACCCTAAGTAATTTTCAAGTAGAGCACATAATATCACATCAGTTATAATATGAACGACCTTAAGCTGTATGCATGGGGTATACTACAAATTCAGGAATTCATCGGGATGGTAGAGCGGTTCTCTGGAGACATCAGGTATAAAGGTTGACTTGGATAAATACCTCACGAGGGTCATCAAAATATGTCATACTGTACTTAACAGTAAAAAATCTGTTCAAAGCCCTTAATACCCTTGCTATTCCAATCTTGACTTACTCGTTTGTGGTAATAACATGGACGGATACAGACCTCGACAGCATCATGAGGAAAACCAGAACCGAGATGAGTATTCACTGCAACCACCACCTCAAATCAACTATATGCAAAGAGTTAAAAAGAAAATGAGGTAAAAAGATAAAAGAGATGTGAGAGACGTGAAAAATAATTTAGAAGAAATAAGAAAATTATTGCAGAAAGAAAATAATAAAATTGAATTAAAAATAAACATATAAAAAAAATAAAAAAATAAAAATCATTAATAAGAAGATTTGAATTTTAAAAATGTATATTAGAATATAAAAAATTATACGATAATGCAACGAATTTATATTGTATAATTATAATAAATATAAATTTAAACTAAACGTTGAAAGGCACAATAAGTCATAAAAAAGTATGAAAAAAAGAATTTACGTTAAAAAAAGAAAAATGTTAAGTTAATGAAAATGTTATTGGTTATAAGAAATTGTTGAAAATTTAATTATCTTTGAACACAAATAAAATTAAAAAAATAAAGGAGACGGGGATAATTTGTTTCAAAAATTTAGAAATGCATCTGAAACTAACTTTCCTTGAAGCACAATTAAATATAACTTTTGTTGTTTGCTGCTAGGCTAATCCAATACCAAAAATGTTACGTCTAGAGTAGTTAATTAGATTTTTTAACAATCTTCAATATTTTGTGTTTTGGAGAAGTTGTGACCTTCCATCTTAAATCCACTAGTCAAAATGTGGGCAACAGCAATAGAGGTTTAATCTAGTGTAATCCGAATTAAAAAAAAGTCAAGTCTAGAAGGAACTCTCAAATACATTCAAAACGAATTTAACAATTTAACAAGTGTTATAGTTACATCATTAATCATTACTATGTTTTTTTTTTAATTTTTAAAAAACATGCCAAATAGCGTGTATATAAGAATCCAAACGATAGTCACCTAATTGTCGACAAAAAATTTCCTCGAATAATCTTTCGAGGAGTGGTTGAAAACTTTAGGACTTTGGAGTAAAAAAAAGAAAAGTAGCAAACTAAATTTTTGACGGAACCAAAAGCAATTTTATGGCTAAGTTAGTTTTTGTAGTTAAGCCCCAGAAACAGTTGGCGGTGGTGTACATGGTTTATTGATGAAATGTACTTTCAAACGATGCTATGGTTTAATGGAACAGGTTCAACACGAGTAGACTTCTAAGCCAAGCCGGCGTAAAAAAAATTGAAACCACTTGGTGTCTAAAGGTCCGTGAGTTGCACGTTTCAAAACGTCACTAAAAACAAGATGAAATTCAAATTACGAAGGAGAAAATCTCAAGTGCGGTCATTAATTTTTGAAGAAAAGGGTGGATAGTATTCGGGGTTCTTTCAGAAAGAACTAAGAAAGCGACAGTGCGAAAAGTGGTGCGTCCGCGGATGAAACATATGTACCGACGTTGTGGTATTTTGACCTGATGACGTTTACTGTAGAACAGGAGCAGCCACGGCGTACCAAGAGCAATCTAGACAAGGACTTTGTTGAACAAGAAGATAGTTTTGTTGAGGTATGTGTGCAATTAGTATGTCAAATTTATTCGTTCACCTTTTAATTTATTTTTGCTTACCATAAACTGGAAAAAGATTGTTTTTGTCACTCAAAATTGTAAAAATCCCTAAAATTAAAAGAAATGGCTTGAAGTAAATTTGTGACATTGTCAAGGTGAACATCTAACATATATCATATTTCAGGAAAAAAAATTACAATATATGTTAAATTAAATTGTAAAGTTTGATTACTGCTGATAAGACAAAATAATGTGGAAAAGCAAAATAGATTTAATGGCTTTTCAAGTATTTTTGTATTATGGTTAAGACTACTTAAGTACGGATATAGGTATACACATATATATATAATATGATGGTCATACACATATTGTAACATAATTTGAATTATAAAAAATAACAATACAACATTCTTTTAACTTCACACAACTCATTTTTTCACCATTCTGTCTTGAAACGACACCTTTCCTGGACCATTGAAGTATTTCACATAGGCATCTCGACTGTCAAAAGCCCCCTTAGCAGCTGTTGCTTTCCGGGATCTGCGAAGACAATGAAAAGATGCTTGTGGTTGATCATTTCTCCAGTCACCCTCAATAAGATTGGCGCTTTCCAAATCTTCCCTATCTAGAATTGAACTAGGTGTATAATGTACTCTGTTGTTATTCCTAAGAAAGTTGTGAAGAACCAGACAAGCCAATACAATAAGATCTACTTTCGACGGATGGAGATTAATTGATGTATGATAAATACGAAATCTCGATGCTAAGACGACAAATGCGTTTTCCACACACCGCCTTGCACGTGACAATCGATAGTTAAAAATCCTTTTTCATATGTCAATTCTTGTCGAGGAAAAGGTTTCACTAGATCTTTTCGAAGTGCAAAAGCTTCATCAGCGATGAACACAAAGTTCATCTTGGACACTGTATTTTTATTTACAGGAAGGTTTAACTCTCCAGACTTGAGTTTTCTATAAAATGTAGTCTCTTCTATGACGCCTCCATCAGAAACTCTTCCGTTGCATCCTACGTCTGCCATTATAAAGTTAAGATTGACATCTACAATTGCTAGAAGCACTACACTGTGGTATCCTTTATAGTTATAGAAGTAGGATCCTGCTTGGGCTGGTTTTACAATTTTGACATGCTTTCGGTCGATTGCTCCTCCGCAATTAGGAAAGTTCCACATGAATTCAAATTCTTTTGCAATTTTCTCCCATTCTTCAGGAGATGACGGAAACTAAAACAAAACAAACTTTACACACACACACACACTCACACACAACAAAAACAAAAAAACATTTTCCCTATTATCATCATGTGCTCATTGCAATATGTTTTTTTTTGTTCTAGGATGAACCGATTGAAGAAGAAGCTGCTAATCAAATTCACTCTGAAACTCAAGTTCAAGCACCACAAAAGAAGAAGGCTCGCAAAAGTCAAAAGTACGATGAAATTCAGCGCCAACAGTTGCTACAGAAAGCATTTGCGGTTTTAAACAAAGAAGACGATGAGGCAGACAATCTTGGCAAAACATATGCAGCCAAACTCCGACGGATGCCGCACAATCAGCGAGACATCGCCGACAAATTGATAGGGGATATTTTGTTCAAAGGTTTAAACAATCAGTTAACTTTTAATACCTATATTCATACTAACTCGAATGTCAATTATTCCTGGCAGCCTGAGCCTTCACCCTCAACATCAAACTTTTCCACGTAATCCACGCCTACTTACTACCAGCTACAGTCCCCCAATGACAGTGAATTCACTGAATAACTAGTTATTATATTTATTTTTGTTTGTTTTGTCAATAAGTATTATGTGAATAAATTCTATTTCATTTTAAACTAAGCTTTTCTCACCTTCAAGTATTCTCCTTTCAGACTGTTGTAAATAGCTTTGCAGGTTTCTGGTATTATTTGACCCAATGCTTGTGGAGATATAATTGTTGTAAACTTGAGGTCTTCAAACGACCGTCCAGTAGCCAGAAAACAAATAGTTGCTGTGAGGCGTTCTTCTGGTGATATAGCATTCCGCAACTTTGTGTCCTTTTTTGCTATAAGTGGTTTAACCTTTTCCAATAATAGGTTAAAGTTTTCTTCTGACATTCTTAAATAGTTTTGGTAGTCATTAGGACTGTCATTCCTAATGAAATTTAATAAGTTCATATGAGTAAACTTGCTTTTATTTTTAACCAATTCTTTGTCCGCTTCTTCACAAACACTCCCAAATCATCAAGAACTATTACCGCCGCTGCAACTTGCTTCGACAAACTCATCTTTGTAACCGACTTGCAACGGGCTGGAGTGAGGCAGTAACGGGCCAGACTCGTGAAAAATGAATACAAGTGTGTGGTGAAAATATACAATCCCGGATCGCGGTCTCGGCCTAGCGAGCCGGGATCGCGGTCCGGAATCGTTAGTGTATGGGGCGCTTTAGGGTTTACTACTACTATCTACTTTAACAGGACAGTCACATTACAACAATAGTTATCAAGGTTCGAACCATTATCTCCATTAAAAACGGTTTACTTTGTCTTTGTCTTTGTCTATACTTATATGAGGTCGGGGGTGGCCGTTATGTGGTAAACGAAAATAATTCTCACCACTTAATTCGTCTTCCGATGCATATCTTTGCCGATTTCTCTGTCCTACCGATAAAACACTACAATAAAATTTAATGAGTGTAATACAAGCAAAACCACCTAACATCTCATGTACTTTCATTTGTTCGTTTGAACTTTAATGAAAAATAAGTGATTAAGAGTAAACTAGCTGAACCACCACAACTATGAAATAAATGTGTAATTTTGCTGCCGTCTTGTAACCTTTATTACGCAAAACCGCAAACACTTTCAATGATGGTTTGCTCGTACACAATACAGTAAATATGCCCACATAAACATAATAAACACATTTGTTGTCTTAATTTAGACGAGAAAAACACACACGCACTTACCACGAAGGATTTCTTAAGAGATGGTGACAAATGACGAGTTTAGCACTTTCGGAATTGTCACTTGTCAACGTCAAACAGCTACAGTACTGATAATTTACATGAATTGAAAAAGTGTGTATTTTTATATAAAAGTCCCTTAGGGATATTAAAACTACATTAGAGAACACTGAAGTAAAAGAGACAGCTTCAACTTTATTCTTTTGAGATAGGGACAGATTTCTAGAGGGTTGTAAAAATAAAATGCTATTTCTGTCTTTTAATATAAAAAAAAACCTGAGGAATAATAATTTTAATACCAATGCTTAGCCAATATAAAAAGACGTTATTACCTGAATAAAGTTACCTACTTAATTTACATATTCTTAGCAAACTTTCTAAAACTGAAATCGTAATTTTTACACACGTTTCGTCATACATTATATGACGTATAGTAGACGTCGTTCAAGTGACAGTCACAATGAAGACAAAAAAAAGTACAATGAACAAGTCAATTCAACCGCAAAATTAGCCCGATAGTCGATTTTCGCCAGACAAAGTTACAGAAACCTAAGCAATTAAAATCACGTTCTTGTTTTTTTAAACAAGAATTTCATTTTTTAGGTGGCTTGTAATGACAGGATTTTCAATGTTTTACAAAGCGGTCTCTGGTATGTTTCTTTGGGTTTTTGAATAGAAGAGTTGTTATAAAGGTGTGTTATTGTATAATGAATCCTGAAGAAGCCGCTGAAGCTGTTGATCTACATAATAATAGACGTATGTATCATCCGTTGAATTGCTAACGTGCTTAACATCCTCGGAAGCATATATCTGGTTGAAGAAAACAAGCCCTTCTGCGTCAATATAAGCTTCTTGTAACAGGTTTTTCCTAGGAGATTGCAAATGTTCTTGGTACCGTGATTTTATCCGAAACACAAACATCTCATCTACTTGGTACTGGCCTCTGATAGCAGAACATCGCAGACAGCGGTAGACATTTGCGCGAAACTCAATCTGTAAAATTGTCTTATTCAAGATGACATTTACATGTTCCATAAACTAATCACAATATGCAATTCTTGATTCAAAATGGTGTAGGTATAGTTGTTGCAAAACACTAACCTGGTATGAATGCATATGTAATTATTTCTTAAGAATTTTTGACAAGTTGCATAGGAAAGTTCTGCAAAAACACACTACTTTTCAATTTCATAATAATTAACACCTTCTTACCAGTTTGTGCAAACAGTTGTCGAATAGGCTTAATAGAACTTCGTTCATCATTTTCCACAACTTCTTCGGTAACAACCCTTTAAAAAGAATAAGTGACGCCATCTTTAAGAAACATCTGAGAAAAATATGCATAACTGTGAATAAGTCCATGTTTCATCATCATTTTGTTGACCAGTGCGGAAGTAAGCCATAACAATAAAAGTATCTTTTTCTCTCAGTTATATCTTTTAGATGCGCATAAGAACTAGATTTAAGAAACTTGTCTAATTAATCGCATTGATAAAATTAATAGTTCTTAAAAGCACCGATTTTAAAGCGGAAGAATAGAAACAAAGTAAATACAGCAAAATACAAATATAACCTCAATAACATGAAATGACGACAACTGTGAACAAACTCTTGGAATGAGCTGCACTGTAATATTCAGTATAGCCAATATAAAATTTCATGTATTTTTGTAGAAATTTTATAAAAAGAATTGCCAACTATTTTCTACTTCATGATCTCTCTGTATATAACGTACGGCACCAAGTCGTAGGTACTCACAGCAACAAAAAATAAAACCAAATAACACCAAAAAGCACCAGTAAAGAAGATATAAAAAAAAATAGAAAAAGTAAAAGACCAGGAAAAGCAAGGAAATGAGAGGAAAGAATACTAAAAAAAAAAAATAAAAGCATGTAAAGAAGTAGAGGAGATGGCGTGTAACAAAATGAATGGAGGAAATTTGTCAATGTAAATATTGAAAAACAATTAACAATAATGATATGTCATTAATTGACAATAGACAATGAAATGTAGAAGGATTTGATACTTTCAGAAATGTTTGAATAAGGACTTTTCTATGGATGCAAACTCATTTTCAACAACTTTGCTCATGACCATTTTCAAAACGGATGTGTACAATACAAACCAAATGACATTTGGTTATCATTTTATTTTTCTTTTGAGCATGTTCCGCTTTATTTTTGGGTAAACAGTAACGGTTAATATATAATAATAATAATAATAATAATTTACCTGGGATACGGACAAGAAACGGATAAGTTGCGTTTCAGTTAAACGTCGCCAACAAGACCGAAAAAACTACGTACTCAGTGAAGGTTTGTATGTATTCAAAAGCTTATACGTTTTTGTAACAAGGCGGACGGTTATCATAAACATTGACATGTTCATCAGTGAGTGTTGTCCTTGTGGTACCTTCTGTACCATTTACAGCCAAAAATTGTTTTCATCCAGATGCTAAAGTGGCCACTTATGGGCCTTGATTTAAGTCTCATAAAGCACATATGGGAGACACAGAGCCTGAAAGAAAGTGAAGCGCAACATGACATCACTACCCTCTCCTTTGCTTAACACTGATACTCACATCTTCGAGCAACGTCAATAACGTTCAACCAGTACGAGACTTTAGGATCTAACATCTAATTAGTACAAAAATTGGCACTTCTGGAGTTTATTTTACCTATGGCTTCCTTTGGTAATTTTTGCTCTCGATGTTAATAGGTTCTTAAGGGTTACGGAGAATTTATTTATCTTCCTATATACGTAAAGGATCTGTTACTTCTTCCTTAGCAGTACATGTCAGATCTCAATCAACACAACATCGACACCTGAAACAAACTCGTACTTTTATTAAAGGAAATCAAAATGTTTATGGCCAAATAAAAAATACCTGTAGAGTTGCTAGGAAGAGATCATAGAGTTTTTTAAGAGTTCAGGTAGAGACAAAAGCTGCTAGAACAAACTTCACAAATTCACAATTTCAGACGTTAAAATAAAGGAAGGAAACAAAGTCATAAATGCAATTTCTAAACCTAGAATAACGGTGCATGATAACACACAAACCCCGCAGAGTTGTGTACTCGTCAAGTGGGTTTGTGGATCAATGGATGGGCAACGTCATCTGCACGTTATTGGAGAAAGTCGCTGAAGTGATTTTTAACTAACAACAAAGTAGATAAAAAAATAGACAAATTTATAAATAAAGCTGAAACATACAAGGGCAAGTGTGACCATGTTTCAAACGGAACAAAATCTTCTCTAAGCCCCCAGGGACTACGCATTGGCGATGATAGTGTCTGCTGCCATAAAAACTAACAAGGGTAATATCGAATTTGTCGAAATAATATACAAAGGTGCAGAAGCTTTAAATTATCAAAGTTTTAGCCTTGGTGATGTCTCGTTGCAACAAGTCATGAATCATTGCCAGTTAACGGCGAAACGTTGTTTGGTTGTACAAACACTTATAGACTAAAAGAATTAGCAATATCGCACAATCAAAAGCTCTACATATTTCTGGGTTAAAGAAAAATGCAACAATATACATACTTGCAAGAAATATATCAATAAACAAAACATGTTGCAAAAATGGTTTGTTTAGACCCAGATAAATTTAGTAGTGCTTTACAGCTGTTACATTCCAACAAAGGTATCTTTTCAACCTTTTTAGACGATGACAGATGCCAGTAAGTCTAAAAACTGTTTGTAGATTTTGGTTGCTTAAGTTGTTCATTGTCAATTTGATGGAAAACTCTGTCAATAAAAAAACCAAAGGATTTTAACAAATCGGATAAAAAAGTAATTCTACTTCTATTGCGATTAGTTTGGTTGATGCCAATTGATAGGTACACGTATTACACAGGTAATGGCAAACCTTGAAACTTTATTGTTTCTTTTCCTATATAAAAATACATCCGTAGAACAAAACTCTAGTAAAATATTTTTGATGTCTAAATGTTCTGAAAAGGCTCGACATCAAAACTATCTTCAAACCAACCAAGACGATTAGGCAGACTATCGGATCAACAGAGGAAATAAAAGGAGGAAAGTATGAAATAAAACAAGAAATGGAGGAGCTGATAAAGAAGAATCTAGGATTGGAAAAGAAAATAGAAGAAACCGTGGAGATAAGAAAAGGTATAGTGATTATAAAAATGTTGAGTTTGGAGGACAAAATAGAGATACTAAAGAACAAAAGTAGAATGAAAGGTACCAAAATATACATAGACGAAGATAGGACAAAGAGGAAAAGGAAATACAGATGAAGATAAGAATGGAAGCAAAAAAGTGGAGGAAGAGGATTTGAGAGTGAAAATTGGATACAGGAAAATGTGGGTGGAGGGAGAAGAAAAAAGATGGGTGGAGAAAGAGGGAAGATAAGAAAATGGACACCAAAAAACTAAAAATTGAGAAAGGGAGGGAAGGCAAAGAAAAAAAAAAGGTGAAAAAAGGGTGGGGGTAAAAATAAAGAGAAAAATAATATCTTATTTTGGAACATTGCGGGGATAAAAAACAAAGGTGTAGATTTTGGAACTATATAAAGGGTTTTAAAATGGTAGGTTTAGTAGAAACGTGGATGGAGGAAAAAGAATGGAGTACATGGAAAGATAAGATGCCAAAAAGAATATGTATGGGAAATTCAGTATGCAAAAAGAAAAGAGAGGAAGGGTAGGGCGAAAAGAGGACTAATAGTGGGGGTAAGAAAAGAATGGGAAATAGAAAAGGAAATGGAAGAAGAAAATGTAGAGGGATGATTAAAATTAGAGTAAAGACGGAAAAAGGAGAAAAGTATAATATTTTACGATATATGAAAAGAAAATGGACACAACAAAAGCAATTATAGAAAAGGCAATAGAAGAAAGGGATGAAGGCAATTTAATTATAGGAGGAGATTTGAATGCTAGGATAGGAGAGGAGGGAGGAATAATGGTAAATGGAGAGATTATAAATAGGATATCAATGGATAAGAAAATAAACGGACAAGGAAAAATTTTAATAGAACTATGTGAAGAGAGGTTGGACAATAATGAACGGAAATTTGGAAGAAGAAGGAAAAGGGAATTTACATATGTGGGAAAAAGAGGCCAGTCAGTAATAGATTATGTGATTATAAACGAAAAAGTAAGAAGGACATAGAAACACTAAGAATAGGAAAGGAGATAGAATCGGACCATCAGCCGCTAGAAGTAGTCATGATGGAAGAGGGAGAAAAAGTTACAAGAACAAGAAGAGGTATGGAGAGAAAAGAAAGTATGGACTAAAGAGAGTATAAAAAGATATAAAGAGGAAATGGAAGAGGAAGTAAATACTAAAGGAGAGGTGGAGGAAGAGATGGAGAGAATTACAGCCAGGATGAAATTGGCAACAGAGAAGATAAAGTATAGATTAAGAAAACAAGAATTAGGGAAAAGAAAAGATTGGTGGAACGGAGAATGCGAGAAGGGGAAAAAGAATTAAGAAAAGCAAGAAGGAAATGGAAAAAAGGAAAGATAGAGATAGATGAATACAAAAGGTTAAAAGTAAATTTTAAAGGAATATGTGTAAAAAATAAAAGGAACATAAAAAACAAACCGAGATAAAGATTAGAGAAATTAAAATGAAGGACAGGTATGGGAATTCATTAATAAAAGAGGAAAAAAGGAGGAAGGATGGAAGCAAATATAGATGGGGAAAAATGGGAAGAACACTGTAAGAAGTTAGTAGGAGAGAGTGAAAAAACAGCAAGAAATGAAGAAGTTGGAAAAAAAAGGATAAGACACAGAGAGGGTGGAATAGGAAAAGAAGAAATGGAAAGAGCAATAAATAAAGTAAAAGAAAGGAAAAGCAGAAGGGACGGATGGAATACAAGGAGAACAATGGAGGTACATCGGAGAAGAAATGAGAGAAAAGTAAGAGAAGTATTCGAGAGAATATGGAAAGGAGAAGGGTTTCCAGAAAAATGGAAAGAGGCAATAATATGCCCAATTTATAAGGGGAGATAGGAAGAAAGCGAACAACTATAGAGGAGTGAGAATAATGAATGCGGGCTATAAGATATATGCAGAAACAGTTAGAAAAAAATTAAAAAAGAAATAGAAGAAAAGAATATAATACCGGATTGGCAAGCAGGATTTAGGAAAGGAAGAGGAACAAGGAGGAAAGATGTACGCAATATTTCTAGACATTAAAGCGGCATTTGATAATGTGGAAAGAGGGGGATTATGGAAAAGGATGGAGGAGGTAGGAATAAACAGAGATATAAAAAATGCAATAAAGGAAATATACAAAGAAACAAAGTGTAGAACGAGGGTAGGGAGGAAGCTAGGTAGAGAATTTAGGACGGAAAAAGAACTAAAACATGGGTGTCCGCTAAGCCCAATCTTATTCTCGATATACATTAGTGATCTTGAGGAGGAAATGGAAAAAAATCAAGTAGGAGGAATAGTAGTAGGAAGGAAAAAGATATGGGTTTTAGCTTATGCGGATGACATTGTGGCAATAGCGAGAAATGAAGAAGAGATGAGAGGAGTAGTTAAATTTATGAAGAAATACCTAGAAAATAAAAAACTAGCAGCAAACGTCGGGAAAACAAAATTATGGAATTTAAAAAAGAAAAGGAAGACGAAAGGAGGTGAAATGGTGGTGGGGAGAAGATGAGATAGAGAGAGTAGACAAGTATAGATACTTAGGTTACAACATCAGATATGATAACAAAGATGGAGACCATATAAAAGAGATGAAAATGAAAGGAAATAGAATAGTAGGACAAGTATGGGGGTTAGGGAAAAAGGATATTTGGTAAAGATATAGAGAAAAGGAGATGGATGTTTGAAAAGTTGGTAAGAAGTGTGGTACTGTATGGAGCGTAGATTTGGGGTTGAAGGGAATGGTAAGAGCTGGAGAACATGCAGGAGAAATACTGGAGGTGGACGTTAGGACTAGAGAAAGAGACATCGGGGTATATAGTGGAAAAAGAGCTAGAAATAGAAAAATAATGATACAAGCAGGAAGAATTGCAGTAAGGTATGAAGAAAAAATGGGAAGTAGGAAGGAAAATGAAATACTTTATGAAGTTTGGAAAGAGATCGAGGCACGGAAGGTAAAATATGGGGAAGAAGAAAAAAGAAAATACTATGAAAGAGTGGGATACGCGAGAGAAGAGATAAAGAGATTAAGAGAGGGGGGAAGAAAGATGGAAGAGGAAATAATTGCAAGAGATAAAGATACTCAGAAGACAAAATAAATATTGAACTGAATTGAATTAATCATCCAGTAAACTATCGTCTGGTACACATCGAAAAGTCATCGGTAGCAGAATATGCGCTTGACATAAGGTACTCTTTGAGAACTCCAACTTGCTACTAACGGTAAATGGTTTATTCATTTTTTCAATTTTTTTCTCGCTTTTACATCTGTTCACAAACCTCCACATTTTCCCTCGTTTTTGATCATCTTAATCTCTTCCTCCATTTTTTTCTATACTTTTTTTTCTTTTTTTTGCATTGAACCTTAAATTTTTTTTTAACTTTGTATTCATATACTCCTCCTATTTTCCATCTCCTTCTACCTCTTTTTCTTTTGCCCACTCCACACTCTCCGTCTCATCACTCCTTTATTCTGGTCATTTCTCTTTTCTTATCTGGTATCTTTTTTCTCCACCGCCTCTTTCATTCTTCTTACTAGCTTACTTATTTCTTCCTCTTTTATATCATGTTCTCCATGATATAGAAACACTTCCTATTCTAAACCTCTCTATGTATGTTGCAATCCCCCATTTACAATCACATAATCAATAACTGGTTCCTCCTTCTCATTTACGTATGTAAAGCCTCGTTTAGCTACCTCCTCTATGTTTCCATTTAAAATCGTCCATACCCTCATTTCACACATATCCAATAATTTTTTTAACCTTGTTCATGGATACTCTCTCATTTACTTCTTTATTTACCATCCTTCTTTCCTATTCCATTTCATTGAAATCTGCTCCCTCTCCTCTTCTACTTCCTTAATACAACTGTTGCATCCTTCTCTCTACCATAAATCGTATCTCCCCCTAACTACACTTTCTTCGTATATTCCTCTGATATCAAATCCATCTAAACCTTCCAGTCTTTCTCACCTCATTCGTATTCAAGCGTAGTTCTTACAATCAAATTGGTAAAACAAACAAAATCAAGTTGTGATTATTACAACCAACGGTCTAGTAGGTATAGAAAGCCGTTTCTTTAAAATCTATCAAAACTTAATTAGATTCATGGAATAGGAAATGAACTACAAATTGGATTTGGTTTCTTAGAAAATTACACAATTTTTTAAAATCTTGATTGTGGTTTTACTAACATTTATTTGTAAATAAATAGTCATTTAAATATATTTTTAAGAAAAAAGAAGAAAGGATGTTTAAAAAAATTGAAAACGCACAGGCTTATCTACCAATTATACTATCGTTTTCTATGTGAATATTAATTTATTAACCTATCGCATACAACGTGAACAATAAATAATTAGTTTTTTTGTATCTACTACACTTTAAGATGTCTTTGTGGACAAGTAGTAAAATTGCTTAAACGTATGGTGAAATTAATGTGTAGCGTCAAGGAAAATATTTTGACAATATGAATAACCTTTATTGATAAGACTATAAAATTGTTTAACGATTTATTTAGTGGTTCATAACAACACTCAAAATAAATCTGAAATTATCTCGCCGTAAATGACGCAATCTCTCCCATTTTTTTTTATAAGTTGGTTTAGTCTTTAATATTAATTGACCTTTAATTGACATCAATAACTGTACTCAACAAGCATATTTCTATAATGAGTATATGCACAATGCTACGATAAACTCGGCGCCAACATAAATATTTATTTGTATACGTGAAGTCATTTGACTTCTGTATGTTCAGGTTAGATTCTACGATAGAATTGAAGTTAAAATAAGAAAAGGTTTAAAGGTTGCTCTAGATGGTAATCTAATTTTTTTACAAACAAATCAATGTAATCGAATTAAAAATTTGAATTGCGGTTGAAACGTGATGATGAGGGCGATGTTTTAGCTGCAGTTAGAAACGAAAGTTCTTGGCTTTATAAATTCGCATTAATTATTAAAATTTTAAAAAGCAATTCGCTAAAGGTCGTAATATGATCAAAAATGGCTCTCGTATTATTCATTATTTATGAAGAATAGGGTTTGAAACAGACCTTACTGAGTTTAAATTATTCAACGAAACTTAAGCTGTAAATTAGCCGATAATGAATACATTTAAACATCATTGCGGTGTTAAAAGAAAAGCCGATTATCTTTTACTCGAAGCTCTTTTAAATATGTCGGAGTTAATGTTATTTAAAATCAAAACGCATAATATATATTCCCACAAACTATTTTGTCATTTGAAATTTGACAAAGTTTGTTTCTATAAATGTTTTCATATAGCTATGATCTATGTGTTAGCTGCCTATGTGCTTTTACTCTACGGTTTTACAGGACTGTACTGACCACAAGTGTACCACAACAAAATAACAGCAAAAAAATTTTCAATATTCAGCATTGAAAAGTTATAATTTAAACTGAACCTTTGATATTTTGTGAACAAAAAATGAGATTTACTAGCTTTGGAGAAATAAAATGGAAGCTTAACCACCATATACAGAAAAGTTAAACTGACCGATCAACTGCTCAGCCAGTACAAGCTCAGTCTAATGTAGGTGGAAGGTTGGTAGATCAGATCACATACAACATGGAATGAGTTAAAATTGATTCTAACTAATCGCCAAATGAGCGTCAGAAATAATTAGCACAAAGATGCTGTGTCAAAAACGAGTACAATAAACTCGACATTATGTGGGATTTACTGTAGAAGTACAAAGTCTTGACTAACATCGAATAAACAAAAACGTAGGTAAATGACCTGATGTAGAGCTTGGTAATTATTTTAACAAGATGATACGAAATTTAGGTAAGAATTTGACCTATCGGTCTTTTTCCACCTCATGCCAAACCAAGCAAAACATTTGTTTTTGTTCACTTTTGGGTCACTCTTTAATGCACGTTATTTTGCTGTACTATTTGTGTACACAGTAATAGTAATTAAATCAATGACATTCCATGGTCTTGTTTGTCCAGTTTTTTATTTGAACACTCGTTATAACCAAACAAAAAGTAAAGACCTGAAAATAACTGCCAAAACGTTAGCAACAGTCAATAAAAGAACCGGGTTGAATTGGGTGAAACCGACCTGTGCATATAGATATTGTTGATGACAGTCTGGAGATTTTCTTAGATTTATGGGAATGTTGGGAATTTTGCTGTACTATTTTTTGTTCTAATATAATGTACCTATATCCAAGTAGATATTTTCGAAAATCAAATTTCTGTTGCAGGTTATTGTCGGTAAGAGTGTGCGTAAGATTGACATAGTGATGCAGTAAACTATTAATTAATGACGCCATTTTAGTATACCGTGTCGTGGATAACACGTCTTTAAAAGGTCCTAATTATGATTTTGTTATATGCCTGTTTACCTGATTGATAACATCTAGGTAATGAAGTGGAGATTGTCTGTTGTTAGAAGAATTTTTTTTTTTTTGATTTTTATGTATCTATCGGTTTTTCCCCACTATCTTACTACTAAGTTGTAAACCACATTTGCATCGTCTTGCATTTCGCAAGGATATTTGCATACCCTAGTAGAAAAGCTTAACATACTATGCTATGCTTAAATGTACGTCTTAATATGTGTATTCCGGTGCCAATGATGCGGATTTAATTCCAATGAAGACTTGTGGGGTTGCAGTAGAAGTAGGTGAATGACTACATAGTTTGACGATTTGAATGACCCAGCGTTGAAAGAAGTGCAGGTAAAACAGAGGTTCAACGTTTTGGATCACGTAGAACCATCCGAAAAACAAATCGAAGATACTGTGTTGTTGTACGTTGCGGCAGATAATGTGGTAGGTACTGCTGCTGCGAACACTGCTGCGTCGTTTGCTTGTCGTTGTTATGATGGTTTGCTGGCTTGGCTTTACTGTGTATGTTGTCGTGTTCTGGGTTTGCTTGTCATTAATTTAGATACTGCTGTGTTGCTGATTGCTACTCTAACACGTCCTGTCTATGACAGATGAAGAACGTCGAATACCTGTCATCGCAAGCTTCGTGACGTGAAGAGGAGCGTGCTGCTCCAGCACTGTTGAAGGTCAAAGAACTGGGCCATATATGCAAGTTTGATCGTAGACGGATATGTCGTAGTTAGACATCTTGATCAGTTGATTGTCTGAAGTAAAGTACGGCTCAGTGGAAACGTTAATCGTTTTCAGCGGTAGTTGCGTTTCTGGATGTTACCGTGGATGTTCGTGACGTTTCACTTGGTGAATTGTTTGCTGGACAATAAAATGTGTTATATATACTTCATTCTCTTTAATCGACACTAAGTCAATGCCGGTAGAATGCATAGTGTGAGTTGTGGATTTTGTGACTAAAGTTTCGTAAGCGATCGACGCTTCTAACAGCAAGCAACAAAGAAAAATTGCCTGCCTATATTTGTGTTGGTTTGGTGGCTGTATTACCCAGATGCGGCTTCCCATCATGTCAAACGTCGGGAGGTCACTTCTTTGGCAAAAGATGATTTATTATTATGTACAAACTATATTGTTGTTGACCAGCAAATTATGATAGGTTGTTATATGTTTTAAATTACGTGCGTCAACGGAATGCTATGTAAATCGAGTTCATCGTTTCATACTTTGCGAGGCTGTTTGCGCGACTTAGTATAAAAGCTTAATATGCGATGGTAATAAACGTTGCTTAAGTTTATGTTGTAATATATGTAGGTACCACAGGATGATAGATCTATTACAATACAAAATTTTAATTATTTAATTGGTGCAGGTTTTTGTCAGCTTTCACTTAGTTCTTTCAAATCTTCTTTTGTCCTATTTATTGAATCTTCTAGTTGGAAGGCTAATTTCATTAGAGAGATCTGCATAGAACCCGGTTGTGGTTATCATGCATACGTGAAGAATCGCACTTCTAGTTTGTTTTCATCCATAGAGAAAAATTAATAGGATCAGCACTTGAAACAAACGCGTTTTGGTGTATGATGTGGCGATATTGGCCTTTTGTCAAAATGCACTAGTTGAGAGAAGCAAGTACTATTTTGGTCTGCCCAATCCGTCTTTGAATTTTGATTTTTGTCTTCCTATTATTTACAAATTTTTTGAACCATGATGTTTAAAAAACTTTCAATTAAAAACGTTCATTTGCTTTCACATCTTGTAACTTTAAAAAACGCAACAAACATAACAAAAATGTAGAAAATTTGGCATTAAAAATGCAGGCCTATCGTTTCATCTACTTATAATTTAATTTCGTTTCCGGCTAAAAAGTTAAGGCACCTCGTGAAACGTAGACACCACATTGGTCAAAACGAAACAATGACACAATAACATTTAAAATGCAAAATTAAGGGTAACTGGCTCTAGAACATTGATCATGATTTTGTTAAAATTTGATGAGACGAGGATGCTTTTCTATTATGCTTGGTCAACGAAGATTAAATTAGATGGGAAATAACGTCGAGCAAATCCTTACATTGCGATAGCAAAAACAGTAAACTGCGTCTAATATCATTTTTATAACCACTAACAATTTGATTGCAGACATCTCTATTATACGCCATCGGTGCAATCATCTAACAGTGCGTGTTCAAGAGACGCAACAATTCCAAATCGTTCTGTCAAAAAATTCGCGCCACTTGAACAACTGATCAAGCCAACAATTGATCGAGCCACAGTAAAAATTGTAAATGATGCTCTGTGATGTTTGTTACAGCGACACCTTCTGAAAAATTTGGCATTCAAAACAAGTCGTTATCCCAATTTTATAAAAAGAAATAACAAAGAATGAAAAAATTGTCAAGATATTAGTCGGTAAAATCTAAATGAGCATTATTAAATCAAAGCTATAATCTACAAATCGTGGCTACATTGATCAAATCTATGTGCTTTACCAATTTATAAATGGATATTGTGTTCCCAATTTAGACAGGAGTTTGTCAAGAAGATGTCACTTTTTAAGTTACTGGCAAAGTAGAGCCTAGTTTTAATCAACTAACTTGATGCAACCGGATACGTTACTGATATTCTTTTCCATCTCCAAAATCTTTGAATCTTATAAATCAATGGTCAATATAGACAAGCGTATGACAAATAAATTGAAAGTATGTGTGCCACCATGAACCATCTCTAAAACAGGTTATATTGAAGCAAACATTTTTTTTTTTTGAGAACTGACATATTTCATTATAGGAATTCTAGACCTTTTTTTGGAAATATTGGAATTGAGTTATTTGTAAGCGAAAACAATAAAAATTGCGTGCAAATTAAGTAATACAGCAACCATTTCGAAAATTAGTGTCACGAATATTTGAAAAACAAAAACTGTCTGATCTTGAATTGAACCCAAAAGCATCTGCAATTCGATGTTTTTCAAAATTTGATAAATTGAAGTACATGGGTATCAGTCAAAACTATTAAAATAAAAAAAAAATCTTCATTTTTTAAGAAATTACTCTTAGACATTCAAAAAAATCATTTTCCAGTTTAATCAATTCAATTCAATTCAATTTCAATTTATTTGTTCTATTTACATTAACAAAGGATTCGATTTTTCTTTACTTAACAATCAAAGCAACAACAACAAACATTAATCTTCTCTTCTCTTCATTCTATTCTTATTACTACTCTATTTCTTTCTTCCATCCACTTTTTCTTATCCACCATCTTTCTTTTTCCAGTTTCATTTGTGACTTGTGATATCACGAGTCATTTAAGGAGCAGTTGCTGTCCTGCTGTTTGTAAGATTGAGGATAATACCACTTTACATTTTCGACAAAGTTGGGTGGTCATTTTAAATGTTACAACCCTAAAAGTTTCTTCCTCTGAATAAGTGATGCCTTGTATGTATTAGGTTGTGTTAGCATAAGTATACTTACTCCTAATAAAATCTTTGTTTGTGTACCACAAGGCCATGAACGCAATTCTAGGAGGTTTAACGCAACAAGAAGAAATGTGCCGAAGCCAAAATCTATGTTTTCTGCTGTGATCATTTTAATGTTAAGTGTCTTTCATTAACAATTAATCCAATTTTGTGTTCAAATACATTTTCGATAGGCTAAATAAAACGTTTTGGAAAAAATGCCGGACGATAAAAATCCGGTAATAAAAGGGTGCGGAAAAAAAATCGGAGGAAAGAAAAGTGATCAATTGTGTTAAAAATGACTTGCCAATAAAATGATCGAAATTTTATTACCTATTACGATATAATGATTATGGTAAGTGTACCAAGAAGGAAACGTAACAGTAAGTACCGTTACCTTTATATAATTGAAATATTTTATCTTTAATTATTGTTAAAAGTGTCTGTATATGTATACCATAAATGCAGACATAAACTACATAGTTAGTTATGTACTGGATACACTTCTGTTTTATAAGATACAGAAATTTTTACTGTGGTTTCTCAAGATTGTTATTATGAAAATTATTGTATGGCCTTCAGTTTGTAGAACAGCAATTCCAAGGAATCTAATAGTGTATATTATAGGCATCGTCCACCGGTTTTCTTTTCGTAGGTTTTTTTCCGCAGCTTTCTACACACTAGCTTTTATATCTTGGTTTTCGGCGGATTTTTTTTACCATTTCTTATATCCAGGTTTTTGATTTCCTTGCTTTATTTTCTAGAGGCTTGTTTTTCCAAGATTTTCTTTCGTTGTCCTTTTCGTGGGCTTTTTTTCTGTGGTTTTTGTACTCCGGTTTTAATTCTCTGGCTTTTTTCGCGGCTTTTCTTGCTAGATTTTCATTTTCATTTGTACTTTAAACAGGATATGGAAAATTACATGAGATACAGAATACTATGAGAAAACATTCTCTTAAAGACAGATGTAGTTTAATTTGTCTTTGATTGCCGCTAATCTTCTTCTACTATATAAAAATAAGTCGGGTTTTCCTTCCTGACGCTATAACTCCAGAACGCACAAACCGATTTCCACGGTTTTGCATTCGTTGGAAAGGTCTCGGGCTCCGTGAGGTTTGTAGCAAAGAAAATTCAGGAAAACTGTCAACAGAAAAGCGGGAAAATCTTTTTTCACATACAGCGCCATCTCTGATACATAGCATGTACTACAAACCAATATTTTAAGTAGATGGCGCCGGTGCGTCGCAATGACAATTAACAAGTCGCAAGGCCAATCGCTTAGTGTTTGCGGGATAAATTTAGAAAATCATTGTTTTTCACATGGGCAGTTATACGTTGCGTGTTCACGAGTTGGGAAACCATCCGCTTTGTTTGTGTTAACGTCAGACCAAAAAACAAAAATGTGGTTTACCAAAGTGCACTTCACTGAAACGGATAATTTGCGGACACGTATAACGCTTCGATTCAGTATTTACTTTGGATTCACTTTCATTTACTTAGAGAAGTTCAACTAAATAACACTTCAATTATGTAATCGAAATGAATTTATTACTGTTGTGAAATGAAATAAAAGTTTTCCTTTTCAAATATAAAACAAAAAAAAATTTTTCTTCATCTTTTAATCACCAAACGAAATGTTACATAAAACGAAGCCATCTGGTGGCGAAACGGAGTTCGCCGGGTTTGCTAGTATAAATATAATTTAGTTGAAATTCAAGAAGCTTTTCGGTAGAAACAATACAGTTTTTACCTTTCTGATATCACTTATAAACTAATTACAATGATTAGAATATAATAACGTACAAATTTAATGGAAAACTCCCAATTAGGGTGCAAAACGTCGTCATCAACCAGCACTTTTTCTTTTCGTTTAAGTAACTTAATTCCAACCATCCACCAAAGTAGAGTGCACTGGAAAAAACCTAGAAATTATAATAAACAAGGAAGGAAATAACCGATTCGTACTTTCATTAGTGAAATGCGGGAACCAAGAAGAATTTTGTTATTGCTGGTGTCATACAACTCAATTTCAATTTTTATTGTCTTCAATTTTGATCGTACGTCGCATAGAAGTAGTTAAGGACTGAAACCAAAAAACTAAAACTATCTGCACTTTTTAGAAAAACTATTTGGAGAGTTGGTGAAAAGAATACACCAAAAATCAAATGCCACGTACAATTCCTCTTGAAAAAATAGCAAGATCTTGCCAAAATTATTATTAGATAGAAAATTAGACGCTAAAGTGAAGTTTTATTAAAGTGAAAGCAGATTCTACTAAATTTTCTATCTTAAACCATCGTAGCATGGTATTCAAATAGATTGAAACCCATTGTTATAATTTTATGTAAAGCACGTTTCACATCTCTCATTGTTCAAATCAAACATCAAATTCTTGCTCAGTCAAATTTATTTGATCAAATAAGTTTGACAATGGCGTTGTTTCATATTTGTCAAATTAATTTGATGAGTGTTGGTTGTGCCTGGTTTTTTTATTTCGTCATTGTATTTCAATGTGTCTCTAATAGGTCTTTCCACCACTCTACCACGTATTTTTCAGACCAAAATAATTCGATTTAACAAAACTTAGCATAATGAAAATTTGCTTAGATTGGGTGCAATACGGTTCTGAAGTTGCAATTATGAAATCGTTTTTTTGATATAAATTTTAAACCGCTACAAACAAAGTAATGAATAAAAAAACTTAAATCCTCTGGATTTTTCTTTTGGGAAGATCTAAAATCCATTGTTTACAAGACACCTGTAAATAAAATGGTATTCAAGAAGCAACAAATACTCTTAGAGGCAATCAGGAAGTTATGCAAAGAGTTAATTTTAATTTCTGCGCGTATATTTGCGAAAATGCTGGACAATTTGAGCATCTTTTAAAAACCAACATTTTATTTTAAACGTTTTATTGCTAAATAACGGTTCTTCGTCTATGGATTTTGACACAATTTTGACATGATGTTTTCTAGCCCATAAAACTGTGTAAGCTTACAAAAATTTTGTCAAATTCTTTTGAACCGTTTCTGATTTTGGAAAAGAATAAATTTTCAACAATAATTCTATCAATTAATAAAATGAGGTTATGCGTAAAAACGGTGCAATTTATTGAATCTTATGTTTTTGGAGCCCATAAGTCACTTAATCTACATTTGTGGCGGTTCAAAATTTATATTAAAAAAACGATTTCATAATTGCAACTTTAAGACCGTATTGATCGAAACTAAGCAAATTTTCGACGTATTTTGCTCTGAAAAATACTTGGTAGAGTTTTGTAAACACCTTTTAGCGACACCCTGTATAACTTGTAGGTGCAAGGAAAAATTATACCGATCGCACTATTGGAAAATTTATTTCCAATATTATTTTTTTGGTGGCTATATCTGAACCTAAATAAATAAAATAAAATTAAGGTGATCAGATATAGAGTGATTATTTATCAAATGTATACATATTAAAAAGTAAAAGCCTGGACTTTTTCCATGGGAAGACGATATCATACACACCCATTATGAAATGATGAAGGTTTGAAGCTATGCATGTAACAAACAAAATACTCGATCTATTTTACTTTGTAAGAGAGTGGTAATTGAGACATTTTCCACAATTCTTGCTAGAACGAGGTCAAAGATCACTAAGTGCAAGGCAGTGTACATTCCTGATCAGTCGCCTTTCTGTTTCAAAATCAGCCTTAACGGCAAAACTTTTGCAGCTGAAACGCTTTCTTTTAGTTTTTTTGTCACTTATAAACAAATATATGTACTATCACGGACAATTTAACTATTAATAGACATTTATCTCAACCAAAATTGTAACAATTTACCTATAACACCAAAATTTGTGGAGTTGAATTAAAATTGATTATTGTATCAACTTTAGAAATAATTCTATGTGATTTATTGAGAATGTGAGACTTGTGATATTGATAAGTTCTGAACTATACAAAACCTTAATAAATTATAAATTGTATTGTAAATAATTACTTTTTTAGAAAAGTTCAAATAAATTTAGGAAACCTAAGGTATTGATATTTTTGTTTTAATAACGTCAACGGCTTTTATTTTTCCAGAAAATTGTTTATCACTATATGGAATATTGATTGTGTAAGTATCATTCGATTTCATTTAATTTGTTTGCATATATATTTATTAATATATTTCTAATGACGTCGCTATAATGTAATGGTACATAATTTCGGAATCTGGCTAAAGTTCTAACCATTACAATTTAATTAAGATTAAAGAGTTCTAAGATCCTTGTGCAGAAATTTAGAAAAAAATTTCAGGAAGAAAAAGCGTCGTGTGGAACATGACTATAAATAACACCTTCTTCTTAATTATATAAATACGTAATCCTTTGTGTGAAGAGGAATTTGATAATCACTCTAATCAATCTCTTGCAAAGGTAGGGATGTTGTCACTTCAGCAAAGCGTGGGCGGATCTATTGACAGTTTTCCTGTGGCCAATCGCAGCAGGTCACTAGGTTGTCATGGAAACCACCTTCTAAGGATTCTACTAAAGTTTCTTTCGATTTCAGATTAAATTACCTCTTTCAACTTATATATCCGGGACTTAAGAAATTACTGAACAGCTGACAAAGATATATTGTATAAATATGTTTTCCTCGATTATACGATAAGTAATAAGACCCTTAGTAGTTTAGTTTATAATTAATACAATAAGTATTATTACGTGCTTAGAATATAAAAGAAATTAGTATTCAATAACAAGCGCTCTATTATTTCAGTCATTGGCGCTTAAATTATAGAGCGTTTTTTTCTTTTCAACTTTGAGTTTAATATTACACGTTTGACTTGAATTTGCAAATTTCCATTCGCAAAGATGTCATATATCTATCTATACAAAATATTTCACAAAAAAGATACGCGTTGAATTGTAAACAGTACAAAGATGAAAACTGTCAGTCACTCTGTGCAGCTTTTGTTTAGAGGCCAGGGGTTATGTTGATAAAATTTCATTTCCTTTTTTAAACAGGTGCTTTATACAAGAGCCAAGTAAATTTTAAAGAAAATATTTTAGTTTCACCGTTTACCACGTTTTTTTCAGAAAGCTCTATAGTGTGTAATTATTCATCAAACAATCATGTATCTCACACGCCTTATTACTGATAACCCTTCAATATGTTTATCAGTAAATTACAAATTGTAGCAACGATTTGCGTACTTTGTTGCGTTATGGTACTTTTTGCATTGTAGTGATGAAATTGCTAAAATTTTATTTTGACGGTATGACTGTGTTAAGCGCAATTATTGAAGTATTCCTACTTTAGCAGAAAAACTCTGATTTTTCTTACCTTTCAGTAATTTGTGTGGTCTAGTAAATATTTATGCAATTACAGTAACTTGAATGTTAAAAAATAATCTAATTCTTAATATTTGATTTATTGCTTTAACCCAATACATGAAAACTATGTCAATGGCAAAAAAATACAAGTAGAAATACATACTTGTCTTTACATCACGAGGTTCTACCAAACAAAAAAAAACGTGCAGAAATACCAATGCAGCAAAACGCCAAAAATTAGCGTTCCAACCAATTTTTGGAAGATTAATTTAAAATATATTACAAGACAATTGAAAATGGTTACATTTTGCTGAATTAGTGATCAATTTATATATAAAAAGTTTGTATTGTAAAACTTAACAATAGTTAATAATAACAAATAATAACAATCAGTTGAACTACTAAATCTTGGACAGAAATAACTTTGAACATTTATAATTATAAACAACTAAAACAACTATTTTCTATTCTAATAGTAAATTAAAGAAACCTGATGTGTACTAGATTGACAATCTAGAGGGGTACACGAAAATCTTTATAAAATCAATCATTATTCTACCATTGTTTTCACAATCAATAAGTTTTGACTACCTTATCTAAAATCTCGCATTTATCGTTATATAAAAAGGAACACGTTTATTCTAATCACTTTGATATTTTGAAATTTGCTAAAACAATTTACATAATTTTTATTGATATGTTATTTTAATTATTATACCCCGAACAATACCAAATATTTCTAAAATAGATATGAAATTTTACGCCAACGTTTTGTTCTAAAGAGAATCGACTAAAGTGTTTGAATCGAGTCGACTATAGATACACTTTTTCCGATCTAAACAAAAATTGTTCTCTTCACGCACATTCATTTTGACACGCTTAATAATATTTTATACGTTTATGTTTTTTTAAAGATTGTGTATATTCTAATTTCAGTTAATTTCACTGCGATAAAAAAATATTTGAAGTATTCTTCAGTAAAATGTACACAAAAAGTTAAGTAGTTCAAGTTGAATTCTTCAGAGCTTAATTGTTCTACTATACAAATGTATATACATACATACATTTACATTTACATATACATATCGTTAAGATATGTATGCATTAATTTTTGACTAGCATTCCTAGTATAATTTGAAGTATCACATGTATGGCCATGAGAAAGAACTTCCAGACAGAAGCATATCTCTAATAAGGGTTTCTATGGGCGTTTTACCCACCAGTCTTACGAAAAATAGCTGTTCAATTACTGCCGAACTGACAGTTCGCAAACTGGGTAGGGAAGTAGTAATTTTCCAAATCTCGTTGGTTGATTTGGGTATTGAGTTCTGCAGTACTCTTCTAGCGCGCACTGAGATTTTTCTTGAAGAGATTCAATATGAGATACATCACTTAATCCACAAGCATCTGTAACAAAAACAAAAATAAGTACCAAAGTAAAACTGACATATTTAGAGATCATCATCACATTTAAAATATAACTATGTATTAAAAATTAAATAAAGAGAAACGTTGGATCTGGTTCAGAGCTAATTGATAAAGAAAACAATAGCAGTATTATGAAAAATAACGAAAAGACTAAAAACTTTAAAATATTTAAGAAAACGATTGTAGCAAACATTTCTGGTTTACATTGCCCGATCAAGAAAACAAAATGTTTCAACATGACTTTGTAAGTCTAACCCCAATGACATAATTTGATAGCGTAACTCAGATATTAAGTTACAATCGCATTGTGCACACAGCTTGTAAATAAATTAAATCTTTCGCATTAAACAGTCAAGTTAAGAAACAACAAATTGAAAGCAGAGAAGGAGTAGCAAAGACAAAGGAGGTGAGACGTTGAACCTGATTAACAGTATTATGAAAAATAACAAAAAGAAACTAAAATTTTTGAGAAAATGTTTGTAGCAACAATTTCTAGTTTGTATTGTCCGAAGAAGGAAGCAAAATGTTTCAATACGACTTTATAACCCCTAAACCTCTACGGGATAATTTGATAACGTAACCCAGATATTATGTCAAACACATCTTGTAAATAAATAATTCGCATTAGACAGTCAAGTTAAAATAGTTACTTGGTGATGCAATCACAAAAAGAGTTCAATTACAGTTCACTGATTTGTGTAAAATTATGCCTTTCTCATTACACCAGTTTTTAACCGACACATGGCCACAAAAGAAACTCTTGGTAACTTTACTATTTTAAGAACGATTCCAGATGATAAAGAAATCAAAATATTTGAGTAGATTTACGCATAACAAGTCGGAGGAAGAACAAAGCTTCTGTTCTTGCTGCGCATGCACCTCTCTATAAGAAACTGTGGTTCACATTCTCCTTTGTCTCTCGTAAGCTAGGGCTTAACAAAAATCGTCTAATAGTAATAGTTTTAGGGTAATACAAAATTAAAATTACAGGCGAATTTAAATATAAGAAAAATTGTCAATTGAAAATGTTTTTGGTAAGATTTGAGCCGTTGTTTACGAATTATAGCAAAGTGTAAGTCTATGGGTTTTACTAAGATAAATCAACACCAAGTTTGTCTGTATCGATTTTCATTTTATTGTGCTTTTATTTTTTGTACCATTGTGCCCTGGGTGAATCTTTAGGAAAATGTATGGACATTGTGAGTGCATGATATGGGTTCATATAAAGAAAAGGAGTTTGAAAGAATGTCGTTACTTTTAATTTTACAAATTTATAAAATTATTACTGTTTCTAAATCTGATCTCTCAGAATAGGTGTAAATTTCCAAGAAAGTATTTTAACTTTAACATCAATAATAAACAAATTAGTAAAATATGTAATGCACGTGTGAGTCGTCAACAGTTAAGAAAACCTTTCGATTTAATTGACTTCTGACCATCAAAAGATTGGGAAAATTTCGCCTTGGATAAAATTATTTTTATTTACCCTTTAAATTGGTGCGGATCTATCACACCCTGGAGCAGTACTGGTACTGACACCACTATAAATTCCCTTCTGGCGAGTCGGTCCACACGGCCTAAGTAGGACATGAACCTCCAATGCCAATGCCATAGTATAAAATAGTGTTCGTACGAATGCTTGCAAATACATACAAATGTTCCGCATTTTCCTTACAATAACGCGTATGACCACAAAACAAAGAACTTCTGGTAAAAGACCGCTAGAACTTTATCAAATTTATAAACATTTGTAGGGGAGACCGCACAAAGATCTCTCTTATATATGTCAAATCAGATCAAAACGCAAGAACGGACCTTTTCCCAAAAATAATCGTATAGTATGTGCTAGTTACACCATCAAGATGTTTCCAATCATCTCTTAAAATATCAGAAAGTTTAAAATTTTGGACTTCTAAAGAATACCTTCTAAGGCCACAGTAATTGATAAAACAAAAAATAATTCCAGTAATTGCAAACAACTTTGCTTCATGCTTATAGAAGAGGTGAAAAGCACCTGTGTTTGGCTCTCTGAAGTGAAGGGTTCTTCAAGCCTTAATTAAAATAGCAGCGTTTTTCATGTAATTTCAGTTAACGTTTAGACCAATATTGTAAAAACGAAAAACTTAAAAGAAGCAAACGGCGCGAAAAAAAAACTTATTTCCTTACCTTACAAGATGGTAAGCAAATTTTTGGCAAAAACGTTTTTATTTAAACAGATTTAATCCATCTAGAAACTCATTAGAAATAATCAAACGACTTTTATACTTTATGTATTTATCTTAAAATAAGGGTTTTGAAACTGTTCAATGTTTAATTGAAAAAAAAATACGTCACTGATATTATAAATCGCTTTTTAAGAAAAACGTTAAAAATCAAAATGTCCAAATTGTCGACATGTTGGGCGTTGTGTCTAAATATCAAAGTGGATGTTAGTCCAAGTTGGGTATTCGAGCTACTGGAATTCAATGTTGTGTCCAAGGTCGCAACCGCCACTGTAAAAAATTGAGTGATGGGTGCAGTGGGCAAAAAAATTATGGTGAAAAGTAAAATTGATTTCATTGTTTTTTACAAAAAGCTAACTTTAATAGTTAAGTTTACTCATTTGAATTCAATAACGAATTTTATGTGCATTATTTAAATAATTTTCTGGTAAGCAAACAAACATGCGTGTTTCATTCTTCTCAAAGAGGGAGAAACAAACGCGCTTGATTGTCCTCTCTTTAAGAGGCGGGCTGCTCTAGCATTTGGTAGTTACTTCAGCCGGAAAGGGATGCACGTGATGTGCATGCATACATATACAGCGGGAGTGTGCCTGAATGATAGAGAAATTTAAGGAGTGAATTAGGAACAAAGGAAAGCCGTGACAAAGCATTCACCTGCTTATAATTACCGCGAGAAAACCTCTAAAAAACTCGCGGCAGACCAGCCGACTTTTGTGAGGATCGAATCCTAGTCTTCCCAATGGCAAGTGTTCGTGGAAATGGCCACGAGCCTGGGTAATAATTTTCTGGCAAAATTAACTGTAACCAAACAAGTAGTGCAATAGCAAAACCAATTTTGAAAACAAGGAAACTTACATTAAAAAAAATTTTGATCAAATCTTTGTTATACAGGGTGTTCGGTAGAAGAGTGAACACAGGAAAATGACAAGTAGGTGGGGTCTTCTCCTATGTGCTCAGCTCATAAAATTTGACCTAGGCCCTACTTTGGGTTTTACCCGACTTTTAAAAAATGCCGATTTTCGCCGTTTTCACACCTTTAAACTTCCATAAGTTTCTTTTTTATTGACAAGTCGGGCAACAATTATTTTTTTCTGATCTTGATACATAGTAGGTCTTCAAGTAATCAATATTTTTTTATAAGAATGCCGGTTAACAAAAATAGGAGCTTCTAAACTACAAAAAGAGGTAAGAAAACTTTGCATTGTAATGAAAAAAAACTAGAAGAGATTGATGGCTTCAGATTTTATGTAAACATCTCTACTGTTTGCCCTTTCTAACGGTATGCGACTTTATGTTTTTTTTAAGAATAACTGGAGTTATTCGTAAATTTCTTCAAATCGGACGATTTTGACGAAACTCTACTTTTGGAGAAAATTAATTGTTTGACAAAATTAAACAAAGGTAGAAGATCAGAAAAAAAAAATAATTTTGCCAGACTTCTCAATAAAAAGAAAACTTACGGAAGTTTAAAGGTGTGAACGCGGCGAAACTCGGCCTTTTTTTAAAAAAATTTTATGGGCTGAGCACATAGGAGAAGACCCCACCTACCTGTCATTTTCCTGTGTTCACCCTTCTACCGAACACTCTATATAACAAGAAACTCTAATCTTAACTCTATCAAAACTTTAATAGATTAAAATTTCCATTAACAGAATTAATCTAAAAAACAGTAAAATGTAGTAAAATATGGATTGCACACTAAGATAATATTTTCAAAAATAAATATTGACTATCGGGTATATGGCCATCGGGTAACTTTGTAGAATCATACTTACTTTTTATTGAATGTACTATTAATTTGTTTGGATCCTTTTAGCATGGTAGAACATTTTTTATTGTGTTTCATAATTGTGAGAATAAAAACTGATTATTACAAAAAATATTTCAAGCAGGTGAAGAAACAAAAAATAAGGGACAGACAAGAGAAAATGAAAATGTATTATGAAAGAAATAATCAGAAAGGAAAAGATGAGGATACTGGATTTACAAGAGAAGAGCAAATATGAAAAAGGGAAGACATAAATAAATAATTGTAGAAAATTTAGACAGTTTGAAGAAGTTAAATGACAAAAATAATAGCAATGTTCAAGGGAGGAAATGAAGAAAATGGTAGTAAATATTGGTGGGAGGACAAGAAAAGAATGTGCGGAGAAGGGTGTGGAAATATAGGGCACATATATTAGAAGGATGTGTGGAACTGAGAATAGAAAAAGAGGTGAAGGAGAAGATTGAATGAAAGTAGTTTTGAAGAGAAAGATAAAGGTTGCAATTTTGTACATATTGATAAAAAGAAAAAAATATAGATACATAAAACAACTAAAGAGTACATTACATTACAAAATATTTGCAATCAATTATTATTATAAAACTCTGTAACCTTTAATCTATGAAAACATTCGAGAGAAAATGGTTTTTTCTACTAGATTTGGAATAGTTAATACAATTAAATTAATGACCGAGAATATAGTGCAAACTAAGATAGTATATACTTTTGCTAGCAATTTAATAACCAAGAAAAATTGATTTAATTTGCTTTTGCATCAAGTTTAAACTTCGGTTTATCCTTTGACGGACTTAAACGTTAAAATGGTGTTTTAAAAAATAGTTAAAACAAAAGTTGTAAGTAATACAATTTCCAACAACTTTTTTTGTATAATTAATATTCTTGCGGATATTGTTAAAACATTTAGTGTCACGTATTAGTAATTACTTTAAACTAAAGTTGTATATAATTAAATTACAAACTTTTAATTTGAAGGAAAATGTGAAATGAATATTTTGTAAATATTCCAAGAATAGGAAAATCTATATAAGCGTATTATGCCGAAAATTTATTCAAATCTCAGACATTATAAATAATACCTATATTCCAAAAACAGTCTCATAATTACCCATTTTATTTATGAGATGCGAAGTAACTAATAATTGAAAACTATGTATAATTTTAGAAAAAAAGAAAATTGACTAATCAAGTTTTCTTATTAAAACAAAACACCCTGATCTAAACTGGTATAAACATTCTTGAGAAAACTGTTTCTTTAAATAGATAATTAAATTAATCACTGAAAATGTAGTTTACCTAAGAATATGGAATGTGAACTAAAGTACTACTTTACAAAATAAGCAATTAACGATTTTACATTAATTATGAGGTATCTAGCCATTGAGTTACATACTTCTTGCTAAATCTGACAATATTTGGCCATTCTGTAGGTTTTTAAGGATTTGGAGTGGAGTATAAATACTATAATCGTATATTCAATTTGCTAGCGAAATATTCGGCACTAGCAATTTATTTGCAAATATTATACTACTATAGGCGAAAAAGTCATGTATAATTTACAAATATATTTCTCTAAACACTGATAGAACAACCAGCAATATTATTAACATTAATTTCAGAAAATTTATACAATCATATAATTTAATTTGTACTCAAGTAAAAGAGTTGAACTTCTTTATGTTTCCTTTCCGACAATATAAACTTTGATGCAGATGCTTTATATTAGGAAGTTTTAATTACTGGTATTGCCATTAAAACCTGCTGAATTCAAATTTACATAACGAACAATGTTTTATTAATTCAAAATTATGAGAATTTCGTTGTCGACAGTTGCACTTTAGAGCTCTTAAAGAAAATATGTAATTAGAAATTAAAGACAATAATATCGTAGCATTTATATAGAAGATTCACTCAATCTTTAATTGATTTGATTTTTCTCTAGATTTAGTAGTTATGTCAATTTGTTTTAGGATTTAGGTACCTGGATTATATAAGCGTTAAGGACTTGAGGGGAACAGATCCCCAAACAGACTTTATGAAATTGATTATTAATAACGGCACACCGATTTGTAATATGATAAATTACCGCGATAATAATAATAGTAATTGTATTAAGAATAAAAGAAAAATGATGAATCTGCTCTAAGATAAATTAGTTCATCACCATACCAGTAGGAGGTCAACGACATATAATCATGTAAAAAAATAAAAATGAAACTTCATTAAACACCGGGCAAGAGAATCTCATCAACACATTTTGTGGATTTTAAATTTTCTTTGATCGCTATGCATTTTTTATTTCTCGCTTGTGTAGTACAAGTATGATGTACTTAGTTTTAATTAAGATAATTAATCTGTTTTGAAAAATGTGGGCACGTTACTGTACCCTAACGAAGTGACACGCTTATACTTGAAGTAATGTTGATTAAACATTGTTGGTTTAATTAAAAAATTGTCTTGTACAGGATGAACTTGTACCAGTGAAAAACACGTACGTATATGTGCATTTAAATTCAACTAAAATAGGATTATAATATAATTTCAATTTTCCATCAGCACAAATTAATTAATAAACGCATGCCTTTATGGTATTACAATTGGAATCTCTCTAATACAATAAAACGAGTTCGTATTATTAATTTGACTGTAATAGTAGACATATATACGTGGAAAAATAATTAAATCACATTTTGTACGTTTTCTCCAATATTAAGGTTGATTAAACTTTTTCAATAACTTTTTCGGTATTTTGAAAAGTAAATAAACTTTCGGATTTGTTTTATAAAAATTAAATTTGACAGATAATGCGTATCACGTGAATATTATTTTCATCTCGATCCAATCATAAATTGATGCCAAAGTCAGATTTCTAATTAAAAAAATATGGCATAGTCTTTATCGGTCCATTATATAAATAATTTTGTTATTTTTTTTAACACTTCATTTTTACTTCAAAATATAGTGAGCAAAAAGTAACTAAAAAAAGGTTGAAACACTACTACATCTAATAAAATTTATTAAAAACAAAAGTCAATACGAATACAAATAATGTTTCTAAGATTTCTATAATTAGAACCAATTGATTCACGTTTTTTATGATTACATTATAGTGATAATATAGTACCATAAACGTAATTGGAATGAATTGTGATTATGTAATAAACCCCGTGATTAAAGCACCACCACTGGCTTTCAAGTTCATTTAGAATTCCATGAATTGGTTGTCTCCAAAGCTTTGTTATCTCTAAGAAGGTGGCTTGACAGTCAGGGTGTCATCTGCTAAGTGAAAAATCTCTCTGCAATTTGGTTCATAACCTAGCTTAGTGAAGTGCTTGCCTGTGAGGATTCTGAAGTAATTTCTCTCAAAAATAGAGATTTATCTTTTGGTGGAGTCTCTCAGTAGAAACATTCATTGGTATAGTTTACTTCTGTTTACAATATACTCTCTGTTTAGATTAAACTTCTGCAATTGCATTTACTTCCACTTCAGAAATAGTGATAAATTTGCCCAAGGTTCCAAGTATATACTTGCTTTGCGGCCCGAATACTCCGGCCGCAGTATCCTCTTCATTCATTATTATTTCTGTGTCAGCATTTTCTGCGGTGAGGTGTGTGTTTTTACAAAACTTCGTATCAAATAGAAAGTGTTTGCTTATATTGTCTCTGTTTATGTGTTTATTTATTCGCATGGTACATTATACAATTATTGTATTGTGATATAAGTGTTATGTATGGTGCCCCAGAAGATCAGTATAAACCTGTATAGTGTGGTGACAAAACCGTGTGCAATAGTGGATTGGTTCGTCTTGGCAAAGCATTTACTTCAAGGTTTAGGTAAACCACTAAAATCTAAACATGCCAACCCTTTTACCCACCTAGTATTCACATGTAATAATATTAATTAAGTATGTAAACATTATAGAAGGCAAATAAAAACATAAAATATAACAGCACAGCCGTCAAAACGTCAAAACGTACTTCAATTTCGTTAGAGCTTTTTTGTGTGTGTTTTTAGGCGTTTTTAATACAAATATAAAATATGTAAAGTGATCAGTACCTTACAATACTCCATGGTCAACAAGAAAAACATGTTGTTCCTGAGAATCAACTCTTTGGTTTCCGGACCTGGTCATCAAGACCCTCCCGGATAATTACGAAAAAATGTATAGCACAATCACACACTAATATAGGGCACACAACAAATATTCTATAAATTAATGTTGAGGGTTGATTAAGGACAAATCGTCTCTGTGCCACACTAACAAGGGCTATACTCTGCTGAGTAGGGTTTTATAAGAACAGTTTAGTACAGACCTTATTTCTTTTTCGTATCTGAAAGTATTTCGCACACTATTAGTGGCTGTTTAGATTTGTTAATGGCAGCGGCTATGTGCTCACTCCAGTTCAGACTTTTATCTAGAATTTCCAGGTATTTGACGGAACTGTTGATCTCTACGACAGTACATTTACCATGATTAGTTCAAGTCTGACGAGTTTCATTTTTACATTTTTGGGCATGGTGCCCTGTAGCATTCCGTTTTGTATCTTGATTTTCTCTTAAATGACTTTACAGAGAGTTGCCCAATTTTTCCCTAAACAAAGTCATCTACGTAAAACGAGAAGACTAATCTTCTACTAAATAGTGTGTATAAAAGGTTGTTCACAAGTAAGCTCAATCTTAATAGTGGTAATACTCCACCTTGCGGATATCTCCTACGAGTACCTACTGTCAGCTTTGGTTTTAACTCTCTGGTTTTAGAAATCTGGCTATCAATTTTGAGATGGTTATGTGTGATGAGTTATCATACATAACCAATAGTAAATGATATAAATTACTTCCCTTGTTTGAAATACGTCAAAGAAGTTCAGAAAGTCGTCTATTTAGGCAGAAATTCTAATTACATCACCTCAGTTATTATTACTAGGGTGAATAAATTGATTTTATGCACAGATCCATTATAATCAGTCTATTATGTCAAATTCCCCTGAACATAACCGCCTCTTTATGGCCCGCGGGCCATAATGAAATGTCAATTAATTGTCAAAGTTGTTTTAATTTATTTAAAGGACATTTACTTCAAGTCGTTGCATTTGTATTTAAGGAGGTACATTTACATTACTATCGTGAAAATAATACCCAGGGGTACTAATTTTCATGAAACTCCGAATGAAAGTCATGTTTATGTGATGGAATCGAGTCGAAAGTCAAAATTCGTGACTTGTGGAATCATATGTGGAAGTTGGTATCTCTGCTCTACGCGTTGACTTTGTTGACAGGTGACGTTACTATAGTGAAAGAAGTAAATAAGGGTATCTATTTTGTTTTGGTTCAGTTTGTGCCAGAATTTTTCAAAATGAGTTTGAACGATTTTTCTTCGGATGAAGAAACTGCGAAGCTAAAATTAGCGGTATGGCTGAGACGACAAGAAACTGTGGCTTGATGCCCGAGAAATCAAAAGATATTTACGAAAAAACTTACTCTGAATACATCAAGTGGTGTGGTAAAATGAAAGTGCAAAAATGCTACCTTGAAAAAAGTCTTCTGGCGTACTTTTATCATCTTTCTAAAATACGAAAACCAAGTTCACTCTGGAGTTATTATTCAATGTTGAAAGCTACACTGAAAATAAATCATAACGTTGACATATCTAGGTATTCTGCGTTGTTTGGCTTTTTAAGAAGGCTTCAAACCAAAAAAAGCCAAAGTTTTCACTCAAGAGAATGTCGAAACTTTGCTTAGGTACAACTAAAAATATCTTTTATGAAATTTTTTTTTAGATTGCTTTAATTTTTGGGTTATCAGGGGCATGTTGACCCTTGCAAATCTCGAAAGAGACGATATTCAGGAGTTACAATCGTCGTTGCTAATTACATTAAGAGACACCAAAACAAAATCAAATAGAATGTTCAGTGTTATCGATAACGGCAAAACACCAAGCCTTTTAGAAATATACAAAAATATGCTAATCTTCGCCCAGCGGATACAGAATCTGGCCGATTTTTCTATCTTACAGAAACGGAAAGTGCACCAAGCAAGTGATGGGCAAAAATACTTTAGGCGAAATACCCAAAAAAATTGCCATTTTTCTAAAACTTTCCCACCCTGAATTGTACACAGGACATTCATTTCGCCGAACATCAGCTACTTTGCTAGCAAATGCAGGTGAAGGTATATTAGGAGTTAAACAGATTGGAGGGTAGAAGTCCACATCTGTCGCTGAGCAATATGTAGACGACTCAGTTGCAAATAAGCAAACACTTGCGACAAAAATTTTCGCTGAGAACACTCGTCAGAAGTTTGTAAAGTGCATTTGCCACCTGAGATAGTACCTGAATGTAATGAAAGGATAAATAATACTGACGGATTAACTGCCACTACAAGCAATATACTATCTGTTCCAAATGTAAATATGACCAATTGTTCTAATTGTATTATTAATATAAATATACCGAAATACTAAATTTAGGTTTTGCTTTTTTGATTATTGATAAACTTAAGTTAATTTTCTACACAATCATATTTTGAAATGAAAACTGGATCTGTGCATAAAATAGTGTATGTATCGCGGGGCGTAACTTGCTTTTATGACCCTACAGCCTTTTTAGTCTTCGGCTACGCCTCGGGCTAGAAATAAGGCTTCGCGCCATAAAGCCTTTTTACGCCCTTATTACATAAATAACTATTATGTGGCGACTAGAAGGCATATTAATTGCAAGTAAGATGTTTTCTGTAGTTTGTATTCAAGAGGCGCAAATAAGAATCTAGAGCACTTTCCTCTGAGATTCCGGAGTCAATTTGACATGTTGAGAGTACTATATCGAATTGTGTGATTTTAGAAAGGGTAGATTTCTTTTGATTTTATAACACCTGACAGTGCCATACCTTGTCAAAAACTTGTTAAACATCTAAGTATACAAATGCACTGTGTTTTAATATCCAGCGTGTTGTTTTCCGATATTTTACAAAAGGATTCCTCAGTTATTTTAAAGAAAAATGGTCATATAAGCATGGGTCTGCAAGGCCTTCATTTTTGAGATGCAGGGTGTTAAAGATTTATTTTCATTTTGTTTTTACTAAATAATTTTTGAAATCATCTTAATATTTTAACAAAAATTGGTACTGGGGGGAGGAGTATTTTAACAAGAAAAATTCAAATATTTGAGGTTAGTTTGGCTCTTAGATGTAGGGGGTGCTACCTTTTTCTCTTTTAAGGAGTTGCAACTTTTCGTGCATGTTTGTATCTTATTTCCCTACCATTTTTACGTAGAAAAGGTCGCTGCGAGCAACTGTTCTCGAGATATTCTAATTTAATGAAATCAATTAATCCAATCTTCTTGTCATTAATTCGCGCACTCTTTGAAAAGAAAAATATTAAGTAAGCTAGAAAGTTTGCGGTGCAATGCTTTTCTTTTCTTTGTGTTTAAAATGTTTTCATGTTGATAAAATTTAAAAATCAAAATTATTTAGGAAAAACAAAAATAAAAATAAATCTTTAACACCCTACATCTCAAAAATAAAGGCATTGTAGAACCCCATGCTTACTATGAACTCTTTATCCTTAAAATTACCAAAGAACCCTTCTGTAAAATATCGGACACTTATTAAATAACACCCTGTATTTTGAACTAAAGTGACGACTGCCCAAGTAAGATAAAGTGTTCCTCAATGTACGCATTAAAGTAAATATAACTAGAGTGAGCACTTGAATCAGATTATCTCAAGAGATTCTTAGTGGAAAGTCTAGTAGTAGACCACAGATTTTATAAACATTTATTCGTAAGTTAGTTAACAAATATTTTAGGTTATTCTGTTGTAATACTGACAAAAGTAAAATTAACATGGAATCTCGAATTCTTTCAAAACTAACTATGAGAAATACAAAAACTCGAAAAATTAAAATGAAAAAAAAGTCTTAAAATATCTTATCCCCACCCTAAGAAAATTATAAGTAAATTTGTCAAGGAGTGGAGATAATTTTCTAATAATAATTTTCTATAAATTTCGTTGGTTGCTGGAAGGTGTGGACTCGTAACATTGTAAAAATTATTAATTTTGAAATCGTCTTTCAGACAAAATTAGTCCATTCTACTTATTTTGACTTTTTAGAATATGTGCGTCTCTGACAAGTTCCGATAGGACACCAGATGTTGGTCTTGCGTGACTTGCGTCTAATTGTAATTGTGTAACATCTGATTTTCCAGTTTTTTATAGAGCGATAATATTTAGTACAAGTTTGAAGGTTGAAGAAAATACAAGAAGTAAAATAATAATAATTGAGTATTGAAACAATTATTATAAGTAAAATAAAATTAAACGCGGCACGGTCCCAAAACTATAAATTAATAGCACACCTGCAAATGTAACAAAAATATACAAAAGCAGAGATACGTCACAGCACTTCAATTTTACTTTTTTTAACCAAAAAAAAAACATTTTGTTCAATAAACTAAAAATGCCGTTCTTCAAAGTATCGCTTCTGTTCCAGGATTTTTTAAAATCATTGCATAAACTTCAAATTGTATCAAAAATATATTGAGACGTTTTTGAGATATTGTGATTGATTGACGAATTTCTCGAAAAAAAGTAATCGTAGTCTATTAATATATTAAAAGGTAGTCGTGAAAAATGGACATGCCCTAGTTAATACTAACAAATAATTGCAAAGTATTTAATATAAATAACCGACAATATGGTTTGACGTTTTACGACGTTTAATTTTTTTGGCCATCGTAGAAACTGGTTAATGATATAGCAATTGTGATGCACAGTTAATTACTCAATTAGATTTCTACGTTTTGTACGTCAAGTAATGTTACAATGTGTCTCTTAAGGTTTGCTGTACAAGTATGTACGTGTGAGAGAAATAAATGATCTTACATATACGGTACACATCTAGTCGCATCACAATTATTGAGTAAGAACAATTAAAGCCAAGTGTTACTTAGAGTTGTTCGTGTAATTACTAATCCTGCATACTTTAATTGTTGAAAAACAGCAGCTGTGTGACAAATAACATAAATACTCTTGCAAACTTACGTAATTGTTCATTAACGTTGCTTTAAAAATTAAAAGAAGGCTTAAAATAACCACACGTTCAGTATACTTTTATGAATTTATTTAGAATTCATTCTATTAATGTATTTGGTAAAAAAAATCAGTAGATCAAAACATAAATAGTACAAAGTGCATCACCGTATTGAGTTCATAAATGCATTCTTTGCATACAAAGCAAAGGTTAATAGCATTCTTATAGGGTCAATTGTTTATAAATAGTACACAAAATTCTATTCTTCTCGTCGTAATTGCCAAAGACGACGAAAAAATATAAGCAATTTTGAAACAATGTAATTTCGCCCAGTTCAGTTACCTACAATTAGATTTGTTTGGCATTACAAAGAAAACCGAAAATAGCTTTAACATTTTCTTTTTGTTTTGCAACTTGGCATTTCAGATAGTAACCCTAAAACTTTTTTCTTTCTTCTGAGATATAGCTTATATTTTGCAATAAGTTATTGTAGTAGGTGATATGACAAACACATTTTTAAAATTTGTATTTGAATAGAAAATTTAGGAAATTTAGTATTATCATATCAAATTCTTCACTTAGAATAAAGAGTTTAATTATCGTATCAGAAAAAAAACCCAAAATAATCTATTGCCCAACTCGAAAAATGACATTATAAACATTGATGTAGTCAATAATATGCATATTATTATAACAAAATCACTATAGAAACAAGGTGCCTCTTAGTGACCGCACAATAGAATAATTGAATGTTGAAATATGGCACAATTCTGATCAGATCCGAAGTTGTTGTAACCCTAAAACTTTTTCTTTCTTGAGAGATTATTTTGCAATAAGTTATTAAAGTAGGTAATACAATTTTGTAAAAGAACTCTGGATCCATTGGATTGAAAAAAATCGGTTTTGGGCATGTCAATGATGATGTCCTTATTAAGCTACATCCTAACTCAACTGGGATTTCTCCTTTTTCTTTTATTGTAATTTAAAAATTTTGCACTCAATTGTTTATGTGTTTATGACTTATAATCAGTTACAGTAGTATACTTATTCTCAAAATCTATTTCTAAGTCTAATAATTATATTATCGACAAAAAACTTGTTCATAAATTATATATGATGTCCAATGGTAATTTAATTTTATACAGACAATTCTCCGACTTAGACGGAAATGTAAAAGTCTCAGCAAAGCCGGTTACATTTCATACATGAAAAAAGTTGAAAATAACTTGTGCGACAATCCGTCAAAATTTTATAATTTTGTTAAACGTACGAACTTCTAGAATTACTGTCCTAAGTCTTTTTTCCACTTTGAACAGTCTGCATCTAATAGTCAAGATGTCTCCAATTTGTTTGCAGGTTTCTTTTCTTCTGTTTACACAAATGCCTATCCTTCTCTCGTTTCCTTCCCTTTATGAATATTTAAATAGCCAATACCTTCATTCCATGTTACAGTAGAGGAAATAATGAAGAAGCTAAAATCTATTGATTTGAAGATGGCCCAATGAAATACCTCCTAGTCTTTTTAAATTTTGTTTTGCAACTTTAGCCTACTCACTCTTTGTTTTAATTAATCAGTCCTTTGAGTGGGGTGTGTTTCCTGACTTCTTAAAAATAGTTTTATTATACCTATCCATAAGTCTGGTAATCTTTCTAACGTTGAGAATTATCGTTCTATCGCCAATATGTCTATTATTCCAAAATTGATCGAAAGTTTGCTAGTAGATGATAATCTTACTTTATTAGTTAAATCTTTAATTTCTTCTACTCAACATGGTTTTAAAAAAAAACAAGTCTACAGTACCAAACCTCTTAACTTATCAAAACTACACATTGAATAATTTTCATTTAAATTCTCAATTTGATTCCGTATATATTGATTTCTCTAAGGCATTTGACAAAGTAAACCATTTACTACTTTTGCATAAACTATTGCATTCACAGAAGTCTTCTTAATTGGTTTCGTAGTTATTTATGTAATCGTCAATAACTGTTTCTCTGACGATTTTGAAGCTACACCTGGAGTTCGGAAGACTCTAGTACCAAACCTCTTAACTTATCAAAACTACACATTGAATAATTTTCATTTAAATTCTCAATTTGATTCCGTATATATTGATTTCTCTAAGGCATTTGACAAAGTAAACCATTTACTACTTTTGCATAAACTATTGCATTCACAGAAGTCTTCTTAATTGGTTTCGTAGTTATTTATGTAATCGTCAATAACTGTTTCTCTGACGATTTTGAAGCTACACCTGGAGTTCGGAAGACTCTAATCTTGGTCCATTATTATTTTCAATCTTTATTAATGATTTAGCTTTTGGTTTTCTAACATATTTTTATAATGCTTGCGGATGATGTCAAACTAGCAACATCTATGAACTCTATCGCTGACTGTCAGAAGTTACATGATAGTTTGAATGAGCTTTATTCTTGGTGCACATTAAACAATAAGTTAGTTAATATAAATAAATGTCTCTTTCATTTCTAATTACATTTTGCTTCCAACCTTGAAATCTCGTAGAAATTATTCTGAATTAGTTTATTAAAAATAATTTAATTGACTCATGAACTTTTCTCTGAACTTTTATTTAGAGTTCTAGTTTCAGTACAAGAGGCAACAGAATGTTTGAATTACCTCTTTGTCACACTAACTACCTACAATTCAAACCCTCCATCAACTGATGCATCTTATGAATGAATTTATCTTTACGCAAAATATTGTAATTTAGACTCTTTTCCTTTATTAGTTTATAGTAGCTTTTACTTGTATTGTTATTACTAATGTTTGTATCCATTATTATTCCTATAGGGCATCATTTTTAGCCCGTGTACTGAATTAATAAATAAATTTTATCTGAAGATGACTGGAAGCATTTAAACAGTCGAAACTAGTAATATTTGCTACACGTGCTACTTCATGTTTAGTATTGGTTAGACCTTAAGTTATTGAAGAAAAAAATATATATTTTTATGGTTGACTATTGGAATTAGGTAATATGACTTGCACACATTTTTGAAATATGTATTTGAATAGAAAATTTAGAAAATATTATCATATCAAATTCTTCACATAGTATAAAATTGAGTTTAATTATCGTATCAGAAAAAAAATACAAAATAATCTATTGCCCAACTCGAAAAATCACCAATTTTATGAACATCGAAATTGATGAGTCATAATATGCATTTTATTATAACAAAATCGCTATAGATACAGATTGCCCTTTTAGTGACCACGCAATAGAATAATTAAATGTTGAAAATTTGCACAGACCCGAAATTGTTGTTTTAAATAGAACATCCTGTATTTTATGTGAACGAGATTCCCAATAATTTTGGGCCTTCTTATAGGAGTTGAGGAACAATAGGGTCGTCAATGATACACCATGTTCTTAATAGCCGACGTTTCGATTGGCGATGGCCAATCTTTCTCAAGGCAATCTAAGAGTTGGTGACATCAGATAATAGATTGCCTTGAGAAAAGATTGGCCATCGCCAATCGAAACGTCGCTATATTAAGAACATGGTGTATCATTGACGACCCTATTGTTCTTCAACTCCTATAAGAAGGCCCAAAAGTAATAGGGAACCTCGTTCACGATAATTACAAGGAGCTTTAATATTTTTATCCTGTATTTTATGAATTTATTTATTGAATTTATCGGTTAATTTAAAGGCAAGTTTCTGGATACTTAACCGTAAAAAACAACCATCTTCAATGAAAGGAAAGGTCTCAAAAGTAATGTTATCTCTTTTATAACGTGTCAGATTAATCCATTTTTTGCCACCGATCAATAATTTATTGATACAATTTGCTTAAATTTGATGTAATTTATTTTCAAACTTTGTTTTCCAATAAAGGTTTGTCGTTTATTTCCATTAAGTAGTCTACCTTTCAAAAAACCTACAAATTTAATAGTATCATAAAATACAGGTGTGTAAGTTTTCAAAATTAAAACCCGTTATAATCTTTGAAATTTTCTTTTTTGCTTTTAGAAATTAACTAGATGAAAGCAATTACTCTTTCACAATTTCCCATTCACTTCTGTTGCGATTAATTTGGAAACTTTTCTTAGATTTTTGATTACCTATTAATACATCTCCTATAAAATAAGTTAAAACCAATTTCAAATATTAAACAATGAACATTTGTTTAGCATTACACTTATTGCAACATGAAATGTTTATACATGGTCTCAATTACCAGTCCATTAAACAACAAAAAAATAAAAATATATTGTTCTTTAACTACAAGGTTAACGGAAAACAATAATGTTGATTGCGATTGCTCGAAACTAATTCTTTTTGAATGAGGTTTCGGGTAAAGTATAAATATTTTATTTAACATCCCTTAAAGCACCTTATAAAACTGAAGATCTGGGATATTTCTTAGAGCGTGGATTTAACTGTTTGGACCTCTTCACTAAGAATTTGACAAAGAAAATGGACTAAATTTACAAACTTCTGCATAGCTTGTGGAAACAAAAAATAGCACGGTTACGATGGATTCATCCTATTGTAAATGCAAGAGCTATCATAAGATCAAGCTTCCAGGAAAGCCGGTTTACAGTTTAAAGTACCTTCCGAAAGTTCTGATTATGGCAAAAAATTAGTCGAAAGTATGCCCAAAGGCGTTGAGCCTTCTCTACTAGGGTTATGTAAAAAACGTTAGATAGAAATACCTTCTGCACTTTTCAAAACATCGCTGGATCTTTCGTTGAGCAAACTGCACATTATCGTAGTTCCACTGTTTGGGTTTTGTGTTTGTTTTAATTCCTACTTAAGTGTAAGATTGATTTCAATGCTGTCAGCGGAAGAGGTTGTACTTTGAAAATACGAGAGCAATTTGACAACACAGCGTTTTCCTTTGATGAAGGCTATTGTGTACAGTTCGTTTTGCAAACTTTTACAGCTAACGTCATTCGAATTCAAATCAGTGACCTGGCTAAACAAAATCATTAGTACGTAAGTAGTAATTCTGGTTTTATGACAATATTTATTCGAGAAGAAGAATTCCATGATGTGGAATTTTCTACGACGTTTCAAGGTAGCTTACAGATTTGGACGCGAGTACGTTGTGTCTAAATGCGGCATTTTTTGTTATCATAACGAGAACTTTGTCAAAATTAAATTCGTTTTTTAAAGATTTATAGCACTTGACCCACGACTGGGACTCGTGCTGCAAACTTCATATTCGTGAACTAGATAGGCAACACAGTTTAAATAAGAAGGTGGAATAATATTTACAAACTTTTTTGTAGACGTTTCCACACGATCCAACCCTGGAAGACGTTTTGTACATTGTGTACATAGAGAAAGAATAATTAAAGTACCTACACTAAAGACGCACCTAAATGAATGAGATAACTTTTGTTCATTTTAAGGGTTGAATCTTCAACTTTAGATACCTTTTTAAATTTATCTTAAATGAACCGAGCAAAAACCGTCTTGTACCGAAAACTGTTGTAAATGTCTAAATTTATACTGCAAGAATCATTTAATCATTAAAGCTTGACCGTTTCACAAAGTTGTTCAACTTTGTTATTTTTCTCAATGTTTTTGTAAATCTAAATATTATTTTGAAAAGAAGGAGAATTTGAAAATACCATAAAAATTAGTACTCCCCAAAAAAGGTTTTGATTTTTAAATTTTGTAAAAGTGAGGAAAATAAAGATGGGCAAAAAGTCATTTTAAACTAGACTATGCAAGGTGATCTCATAGAGCGTGCATTAAAGTTTTTAACTTTACAGATAAATCAAAAACTTAAAATTCGGTATGCGGCCATAATTGTACATTTTTGTTTTACCTAAAATATGTTCAGACTTTCAGCTATACAAGGTGTGCCAAAAGTTGCTATCAACTTTTATTTTAAATACAAACCTATAATTCTGTTTATATGAGTCGATTGTCCATATAATTTTGAGTATATATAACCCTAAATTATGTTACCTAATTCTTTACAATTTTTAATATATGTAATTTTTTTCAAAAAAATGGTCTTTGTAGTAGTTAACGTAAAAAATTTATCTCGCAAATCTGTTGAGATTATAAAATTAAATTAATGGAGCAGTTGACTGGAAGTGTAAGCTTACTCCTGATGTCGTCCTTGTAATTCCATTTTGTACCAGGGTACAGGTAATTTTCAAATATCATAATCAAGAATGATAAAAAATCAAATTTTTCAAATGGCACCTTCTGCTTTCTTTTATATCATTTGAGAAAATTGAAAATTTTCTATACCTAATTGCTCTCAAATGACGTACAAAAGCAGAAGGTGCATTTAAAAATTGCTAACATTTGTGATTGTGTTATTTGGAAATTATCTGGGCCCATATGGTACAAATGGAATCTTCAGTAAGGACATCAGGAGTAAGCCGGTTTTTCAGCGAACTGTTCCATACATTTTATTTTATAATCTCAACTGATTTATGAATAAGCCACTTCTCGTTAACTACTACAAAGACCATTTTTTTGTAAAAAAAGTACATATATTAAAATTGTCAAAGTCAACATAATTTAGGTATATATGCTACTCAAAAGTATATGGACAATCGACTCATATAAACAGAATTATAGGTTTGTATTTAAAATAAAAGTTGATAGCAACTTTTGGCACACCTGTATAGCTGAAAGTCTGAACATATTCTAGGTAAAACAAAAATGTACAGTATAACCGTTTCAAGTTTCTGATTTTTCTATAAAGTCAAAAAACTTTTATTGCACACTCTACGACCAATTCCTGTATTGTTTGAGCTATGAGTTGAAAAAATAAACTGGTAATAGATGCTTGAGAAAGTGTTGTCATAGATACGAGTTTACCATGGAGATAATTAAAAAACACATAAATATCAAGGATAATAAATTTTAAAATAATGGTAAATTAAAATAATCAAATTATAATAAATCTATATTTTTAATTTGTTACATTAAAAAAATGTTTATGCAAGCGCGAAATTATTTATATTTTTAACGAAATAATTAAGTTTGTGCTTAGGATTATATAATTAAAAGTCTGATCCATCAAAATTTCTGCGAGTAAAGGACTCAAGCATGAACCCATAGGTAAGCCATTTGATTGTTCATAAATTAAGCCGTCAAAAATGAAAAAATTTTGTTTTAAACAAATATCAAGGCACTTAAATAAAAAAGTTGAATTATCATTGCTCAGATCTGAGACAAAAATAAGTTTTTAACTAAATCTAAAAGTTTTTTTAGGTACTGATGGAAACTGCCTTTACTTTCCATAATAAATTTTTCATAAAATTTAATGAGTTATTAAAAAAAAAAATTTAACTTACACATTGCTTTAAAACTATCAAACCAATTAATTCCATTAAGAACAACAAAGACAAAACTGAAAAACATAATTTAAAAGGCATATATAAGTTGTGTTGTGACACTTGCTCTAAATTTTATGTAGGATCTACTTTAAGATCGTTTGAAATTAGATTAAAGGAACATTACAGATGTATTCGTTTAAACAAACCTACCTGCTCGAATTTTGGTAAACATATTTTAGAAACAAATGTTAGCGGAAATAGCCAATTTTTACATATTACGAATAATAACAAAATAATACAAAATTTAGAAAAAGTTTTCATCATTGAGAACATGTCAGGGATTCTAACAATCTCTTAAATGTTCAAACTGACTTTCCACATTCAGAATTCTTGAAACATATCTTTTCTAAATAAGCATAGTAAATAATATTTATCCAAGTTTCGCTCTTTAATGAATAAATAGATGTCACTCTTGGTCAAACATTACTTTTATCGAGTTAGATAGATGGCTCTACTAATTTCCACATTGTTCTTTTGGGTTTTTTCTATTTTACCTACAACAATAAAATGTCGAGCATGTCATAATTGACATGCTCTTTCTTAAAATTTAAATATAAAAATAAAATATTTAATACAAGTATTTACATTAATTTTGTGTAAAATATTCGTTTGGTGAGTCGTAGATGCTTCATTTTACTTTTAATTACTTTGTTTTCTTAATTGTAGAGACTTGATAATGACAATAATGTTTTTTTTTGTCGAAACCGGTCGTCCTGTACATAAATGTTTGAAATAAAATTTCTTTAGGATAAGGTGTACTTCAATCAGACTTTTATTTATATTTTTGTTTGGAAAATGCAAAAAGAACAGCTTATAATAAGGTTTGAAGTCAAGATTAATTTAATAACACAACTAACACTACACTATATTTTCAAGGTATCCTAAAACTCACGCCCCAAAAGAAAAATTCAAAACCGACTATAATTTAAATCTCAAAAATTCAAACGCAAAATTAATGGTTTACATAACCAAGTTATGACACGTCTGACGATTCACTAATTACAGAAAACAAACTCTATGTGTAAATAAAATCACTTGGTAAGCGAATTTTGACATTGACGTTTTATAGTAGACCAAACATTACTAACGTCCGCGATTAAATGTACTAGGATTGAAAGTATCTCATCAGAAATGGCGCGTTCAAATCTTATTAGAATTACACCTTTGATATGTATCCTGAGTTTATAAACAATAGATAAATATAATTGTTTTAATAATTATTTCATATTCTCGTTTTTTTACATTATTTTTATTTTAGAAAGGCTTAATAGATTATGAAGTTCAAGAAGCAGTATATTCTTTTAGAAATCGATACACTACATTACATAATTTCTGAAAGTAATTAGCAGTAATCAATAAAATATTTAAACAATAAACAATACTACAAAAGAAAGTTCTATTGTTCAATTTTTCTGGTAGTACTTATGATTATCGAAAATAAAACTATATAAAAATGTTTAATAATGTATCTACTATTTTAATTGTGGAGACCAGACATCTTTTAATTGTAATCTCTTTCTTGAATCGATAACACGTTGAAAGTAATTTTTACACAAAAACGTGAATGTAAATATATTATATTAACACTAAGCTTGCATTATGAGAACGTACAGACGTAATTTGACCTTTCAACGTTTGCCTGTGACGTAAAACAATTTAAATAACTGCGCAGTAAAGGAAGGTAGTCGTATCTGCAAATATCATGTAGCTTGTATTGGATATTTAACAAAACCAATAAAATTTGCTTATATGCATGTATATTTATTATTATTAGTTCCTTCTAAAAATGTGAAAGTTGTGAGTACTCTTAGCAATAATCGTATGGAACGATTCGTCAATATGAATATATGTATTAGTGTTACTTCCTTTAGTTAAGCGTTGTTTACGATTATTTATATATTAGAAATTGAATATTTTTTATTTTTTACCTACTTAGTAGTTTCTTGTTACCCAATAAGAAAATGTGCGCGATCAATACCTAAATAAAAGTTCCTGATAGCAAACTTAATTTATTCGAGAAACAAATTAGGTTTTTGATCTACTGCGAAAACCTTAAAAATTTACATTATAAACTACCGAACGTTACATCTTATTGTTTTAGTTTCGGTTTAAACTTTTAAATTAAAGACAATCACAAAATAGAAGACTAAATACGACAACAGTTAATTGATGGAAGAGCAAGTTACTGTAATAGCCTAATACTAATTTAGAAATAACAGCTGCCCAAAGGGTATTTGATTGCGCAAACTTTCAAATAACAGCAAGTAAAACGTTGACTCTGCTAGATCAGTATTATTTTTAGATCATTCTGTAATTACAATTTAGATTTAAAAGTAACTTCTAAAATATTAATAAAAACAATACTAATTGCATTGTATAACTACTTTTAGTAATTAACATCTATTAGAAATTGATTGTGGTGAGAATTAATATTGCCATTTTAATTATATTAGTAGTTCTCAAAAAATCATAAAAAGTTTGAGTACTCCCGAAAAGTGTGTGTTTTTGAACGCTTTCATTATGGTCCACTCTAGAATGGCGCCATCTATCAATATGTTCTCAAAAGTCAGATTTTTTATTCATAGTTACCTTCATTGATCAGTAATCTTTGATAATAATTTTCCATTGAACCTTACTTATTATAAAAGTGGCCAAAATGCATCAATGCATATCAGAAAAAACCTGTTTGTACTCATAGCCTAAGATTACCGATTTTCCGGTTATTCTCGATGCACGGAAAGTTCCATTTCCCTCACCACGGTGATTTTTAGTTTTCGAGAGAATAGGGAAATTTTGTTAGGTTGGTATTAGTTGACAACACAAAGCAAATTGCTACAAGTGCTACCAACTCAAATTTCTTGTAAACACAAAGAACTAAGCAGCTGTGAATTTATTTATTTATGGATTATTACTACAGTTACTCGTAATATACCTAACTTTTTCGAGATGAAATTTTTCCGAACTCGTTAGGTAAATAACTATTACAGCCTCGCTGCACACAACGTTAGTATCACCCACTTTTAAAAGTCGTGCGAATCGCTATTGTACAAAATATTGTGTGCATCACAGCAAAAAAAGTGTTATTTCATCTCAACTCGGCCGAAAAATATACACTTTTTGGCATTGATTTTCTTATTAAAACCGATTTAATGAACTATTCGATGAATTGATTTCATATTAAGCGCTAATAGCATAGAAATATGATAAAGCAAAAACAAATCTTACAAAAAATTTGGTAGAAAAATGGAGATCAGTTACCACGCAAACCATAAGCTTTTCTATTGCGTACCGACTGCATTTGGTGGCAAATAAAGAACGAAAACAAAAAAACCTTAACGAAATAACAGAACCACGATATAGGACCATAACACGCAAAGAAAATCAGAAAATTTTCAATAAATATAAGAATGTGGAAGCAAGATATCCGTGAAAATGTGAAAAAAAGTAGAAAAACACGACATTGATCAAGCAAGTAGAATGAAGGTAAATCAGCAAACTACAGAAAAATTACAATTCTATACACAACCAGAAAATTATATGACAAATATTTAAGAACGAAAAATAAAAAGAGAAGCAGATGAATGAAATCAAAATCGATTCTATTTTTGGGGATTGCAGATGAAGTTACCCTTTTAAAACAATAAGGATATTTCGGGAAACAATGTGTGGGCCAGATTACAAATAATTAGCAGCCAAAATTCGGCTGAAATTAAAAAAATGTTTCGAAAAAGACCAAAACAAATAAAATCACATAAGCTACTTTGATCAGCAAATATTCAAGAGAACATGTTGGGAATAATTCAAGTATTGTCTTTTTATTTATTCCAACAACAAAAACACATAGAAACGGAAACACTAAATCTTCAACGAGATAGATAGAAAAAAGGAAGATTTGTATTAAACTAAGAACGTTCTCTATTAAGGATGAACGGTAATCTTAAGACCGAAATTAATAGTACTCAAATCGATCACTAAAACTTAGTAGCAAATAAGGAACGTAATAATAGACATAAAGACTAAGTTATTGAATAAGTTATGGGACCATAACAGGGAAGAAAGGCCATGAAACAAATCATAAAAGAAAAGACGAGATTTTGGTAAGAAAAGTTTAGGGAGATCTAAAATTGTGTAATAAAGAGGAGGTAATATAACTGGAGAGATGCTAAAGTTAATAAGAAAAATAGAGCAGATATTCAGAATTTGTAACAGAGCATGGAAGAAAGGAACAGTGTCACGGGAAGAAAAAAAAAGTATTATTTAGCCAATGTATAAAAATTGAATAATTTTACCATTCTGTGTACAAAGATAATTTTAAAAACCTAAGCTTAAAGCATAAAGCAAATCACCAGAAACAAAGCAGAAAGTCGGACGGTTTTTTAGGCTTGGAAAACGTTTTTGAGCGAGTATGAATAAAAAAATTAAGACAGCGCTAATCAATAATATTAATAACAATTACCTTCGAACAAAAACATAGAATCTAAGCATTACTGAAAGTCAACAACAAATTCATTAATTTAAACAAATCACCCCGTATGTTATTTTATTTTTTAATTTCTTGGTAAGATAAGAACACATCGTACGTCAATAATGAATATTGAACTTTTTCTTTAAGTTTTGACAAATTTCGAAAATTTTATCTTTATCATCGAATAATAACAAATAATGTCAGACAACATTTATCAAGATTATATATCCATATACATACAGGTGCGTTAGAAATACGTACCATAATTTAGTTGGAGCATATTTTTATACTACAGAATAGTTCGTTGGTAGTGCACCATCCTGCATAAATAAATTCTTAACAAAAAACTTATTTAAATTTTTTTTGTAATTTTGAAATATTTGAGAAATACTAACAGTTTTGTATTTTACAACAAATAATTTTCCGCATATATAATTAATTACAAAAAATTATAAAGAACGCTCTAACATAAATGTCAATTCATAAGGTTGTAGAAGATTTTCAAAAACTGATTAAAATTCATAAAATTGACATTTGCATCAAGACAACTTTGTCGACAGATGTGTTAGCAGTTACATAAGTCGATGTACGTGGTATGCAGAAGTAAGTTCGCAAGAGGTTGTACGATATCAAACAAACACTGAGAATCACTAGACAGCTGTTTCGTCCTTTAGGAACTCTTCAGGAGTGAGAGAACTGAGTTTTCACTATTGCACAGATGCGTACTGTCAACTATATTCTCTATTAGAGCGCACATGATATATGAACAATAAATGTTGCGACAGCTAGTTGTGACTCGTGTTAACGTAACACGTACGAAAACATGTATCATTTTGTCTGAAACGAATGAAAAAATCTGTCATCCAGTCAGGTCAACAAAGAAACCCAAAAAATAAGCAGATCGAATTGATGTTTAAAAAATCATTTACAGTCAAAAATTTCCCAAAATGTATGAAAGAAGTCAAATATTTCAAAAACGGCGCACGATATAAGCATAGTTTTGACAATTTCATTAAAAATTTATCAAGCAATTCAAAGATGGAAAATATGTGTAAAAGTTTAAGGATCTAGCACGTTTTGGCGCCGTCATTTTGGCCTCGTGGTTTTGGCACCGGGATGTTTTGACGACAGGACGTTTCGGCGCGTGGATATCGTGGCACAGAAAAAATAAAACATTTGTATTGTAAAGTTCGTAACTGCCACAGTAGTTGCCGTCTAAATCAGAAATTTAAAACTTTTGTTAACTTTATTTTTATTATTTATTTAATTTAATACAAGTTTTAAACACATAAATTTCTTTCTAATAAACATATAAATTAAAATTATGTTTATTTGTTTGTGGAAATTAAGAGTTAATACAGAATTAACATCCGATAAATGTAACAAAGTCGATGGTCCAAAACAATTTGCGTCGTATCGCCAAAATATCTTAGCCAAAATGGTTTGGCGCCAAAAAATCCTGGAGACGGAATGTCTTAGCACTTAAACGTCTTGGTGCCACTTTCAGCTATGCCAAAACGTTCCATTTCCAGAATGGGTATCTTCCAATTTCACATCCACTTAGTTCACCATATACGTCTAATAATTAATCTTTTAGAATCAGATGACGATGACGATTATTAATAAGTAATATTATGTTTTATTTGGTTAGTGTTTTCATAGAGTTATCAACATATACTCCACAAAAAATTAAAATAGGATGTAGTAGTGTTGAACTCGGTAAAAAAATGCTGAAGGCATACATTTTTTTTTAATGACGTTGTGACTATTGATCACTTGTGTGTTCGTATTATCGTCACTGGTGGTGCCTGGATTAGCGTAACTTCAAGAATTTCTGGACTTATGTAAATAATCGCAGGTTTTCATCTGCTATACCCTTTGTGTCTATCACAACGATGTAACCGTTTCCTCTCAAACTGAAATTGTTGAGTCCTTTGCCTCATTCTTCAAAGAATGTTACAGTACTTCCTCTCTATATCAGTATGTTGCTTCTAATACCAGTCTTCTCTTCAGTGACATTTCATTCCCGAGATGTTTAGACAAACAGCTTTTGACATCTACGGCTAGGAAATTAAAACCTTCTCTTTTGCGGGTCCTGATAGTATTCCTGCTTTTATAATAAAAATTGCCTACCTGTGCTCACAGGACCTTTGTAGCATATTGTCAACGGAATGTTGAGGATATCACGTTTTCCAGAGAGGTGGAAGGTCTCATGTATAATTCTAATATTTAAGTCCGGAGATAGATCGCAAGTAAGTAATAGCAATTATAATTGCATTATCTAAAGCTTTTGAGTTCTGCCTTCATGATCTGCTTTCTAAGCAGGTGTTTCATCAGGTATCACCGCTTCAACATGGGTTTGTGTCAAATAGATCGACTGTAACAAGCAATATATTGCTGAATCTTTGGATTCTAGATTTCAAGTCGACTTCGGGTATACTGATTTCATTAAAGCATTTGATCGTCTTGATCACCGATTGCTAATCTCTAAGCTTGAATCTTTTGGCCTGCCACTTCATTTGGTCCGTCTACTCGCAAGCTATCTCAACAGTCGTGGTCAATTTCTTGAGATCTTTGGTTTCCGATCTAGTATGTTTAACGTTTCGTCTGGCATTCCTCAAGAATCCGTGCTTGGAACTTTGTTGTTCATAATATATATTAATGACATTTCCACAACTTTCAGATCATGATGTTTGCTGTATACCGATGACATGAAGTCACCACTCTCTCTGATGCCGTAGTTATGCAGAAAGACCTTGATCGATTAATGCTCTGGTGTTAGTAAAATTGTCTGAATTTGAAATCCGAAAGTGCAAATTTGTATCTTATACTCGTGGTTGTGCCATTATATATTTTCAATACTCCATTGCAGGTACACCACTACTCAAGAGTGGAAGTTTCTGTGATTTGGGAGTTACTTTTGACCAGACCTTCTCTTTTACCAGGCATATTAACAATATAACCTCAAAAACGCCCAAGACTCTCGGTTTTCTATGGAGAAATTCAAATGACTTCTCTAATCCGGATACTCTGTTCCTTCGGTTCAACTCTCTTGTTCGACCTATTCTTGAATACGCTTTTCCGGTGTGGCCTCCTGGTTAAGGCAGTCGATAATATTGAGTGGATCTAGCGAATATTTCAGAAATTTTTGTCGTTTCGGATTGATGGCGTTTCTCCACCTCAGGGTTGTACGCAGGGTTTTTTGCTTGGACGATTTGGTGTATTCAGTCTTGCTAAACGTAGGCAAGTGTCAGAAGCGCTATCTATACACATAAAATCGTGGCCCGGTTTGTCTGTCTGTCTGTCTGTCTGTCTGTTCGTCTTCTCCTCCGAAACGGCTAAACCGATTTCGGAGATCGATACGTCAAATTGTTCAGGAGGTCCAGGCGCTGATCTTAGGCAAAGTCACAAGTTGACCTGACCTTTGACCTCTGATCTGAAGCTGTGACATAGGCATGTTATATATTAAAGTGTTCAGGATGTCAGGGAATGTTTTAAAATAGGTCCCAAGTTAACATGACCTTTGACTTTTGACCTGGAGGGTGACTTCACGTCTTTAATTTCAGATTTGTCTAGATTAGGCCCATTTTCAAACAGGTTTGGTTACTAGTTTTTATATAGATTGGTTCACTCCGTTGTAGATTGACGGGATCTTCTTGAGAGATTACCATTTCATGTACCTAGACTGGCCGCTCGTTATTCTAACACCCCGTACTTGTCTAGTATAGTTTTCAGCTCTCTATCGATTCTGCGAAGGCTTTTCCCGTCCGTCGTGTTCGGTAGATCTCTTTAATACATCTGAGACTGAAATAAAACGTGCCGCGCTATTGGCGGATTACACTGTGTTTTCAGCTGAAATATATTTGTTTTATTGTACTAGTATTTTTAAAAAATTGAAAAACCCAGCTATTTGGACTGTTTTTCTTGTGAATTTATTTTATTTTCCCATTTGCCAACGTTTCGACAATAATTCTAGTCTTCTTTAAAGCTCTATTTAAAATTACGTAAAAACACAAACGTCAAAGATAATAAAAACGGGCATATTAAAACATATAACATTACATCAATTTCAATAGATACAATAAATAACACGCACTTTAACATGTTAAATGGGAAAATAAAATAAATTCACAAGAAAAACAGTCCAAATAGCTTGTTTTTCTATTTTTAAAATATCTTGTTTCTGGACAATAATCGAATACAAATAAATGCAATAGTATTGTGCTTGTTTTATTTATATTGCGTTTTAGTGTAGAAGTATAATTTGAGTTGTATTGTGATTATATTTTCATATTTGTACATTTTGTATTGTCCGATATGTTTGATCCCCATCTTGAATTCGCCTATCGCTGTTAGTGGGAGTATTCTAAATAAATAAATAAATAAAACGACGGCATCAATTGGTCACGGCAAAAATGTCTTGTTCACCAGAAAATTAGAATAGAAACTACTGCATTTGTAGATGAACTATAAAGTATTTGGGAAATCAAGAGGAACTAGGAAAGAAGTTCAAACATACAAAAGAACCGTAAAAAAATTTAAATAATTGCTATAAAAATATCCTGGTAATGGAAATGAAACTAAGATATACAAACATCTTGTAAAACAAAATAAAAATAAAGTAAGTGCAATGAAATACATCTAAATAGTACAGGAAAACAACAAACATATCTAAATTTGACTTGCTCTAGTTTTGGGTATCACAATAGCGGATAAAATTGGAAATGTATATAAATCATAGAAGAAAAACTTGGGCGTAACAACAGCAAAAATCAATTACAGATTCCTGAGTAAGTTAAATCAGTCCAGAAATTAAAAAATAAACCAGATTTCAGTGGAAGAAGCCAAATTGTTAGCTATGATAAAGTAAACTGAAGAAAATCAGTGCTCACGTTTTCTTAATCCGTTCATACTGTGTGTCATTGCCAACAGATGATGGATTAATAGTTACCATGCTAACTGTACTTTCTGCTGCAAATTACGCAAGAGTTTTTAGTAGATCTGTAAATACATATAAAATAACTCTATACGACGAATTTGGTCTTTTTGGGAATCGTCAGAAGTAGATAGATTTTATCGATTGTATAAAATATTTGCAGACTTTTAGTTAATAGTAAATGACACTAACAGTAGTGTAGAACTAAAGAATATTACCAGCAAATGACAATGGATTTTTTTATTAAAATCGCTCACTCTCTGTTAACTTTGACAAAAATCAAAACAAAAGTTTTTATACGTAGAACTAAAATAACCAATCATTGTTATTTCGTTTTCACATGCTCTTCATCTAAATGTGAATACATAGTTTTCCGTTATTCGCTCGTACGAACTATTTTACACATTTCAGAGATTTTCATAGAAAAATAACAAAAAATCGAATGTGGTTCTTACTTTTCAATTAATATAATAATAGTTCAACAATTAAACACACAAAAATTTCCTTTTCCTTTAATTGTCATTAAGTTTTGTGTTTATGTTGGAATTCATATAGGCAAAAATATAATTTTTTGAAGAATGGGAGATTTTATTTTTCTTAAAGTAGAAACGATATATCTTGAAAACCACTGACTCAAATCAAAATCTATTCTTTCAAAATAGTACCACGTCGCGCAGTACGGAAGTGCAGCCCTTTTTTTTGGGTCTTTATTTGGTCGAATAAAAACAAACTTTTAAGAAAATTCTCAATTTAAATTTGACTTTTTCAAAACTTAAGAAAAACCTAAAATATATTTAAATAATTGACGTTTCTAAACTATTTTGCGAACGAGACCAAAATTTGTAATAGAAATTTACGTTTGCAGTAGAACTGTATATTGCATTTTGATTTGTTTCTAATTGACTTCTATAATAACAAATTACATGTTTAGTTTAATTATTTATCTAACAAATGATAATAAAATAATTCCAATAACACCAAATGGTAATTCGTTTAATTTGGATTCGCGCTCAAATGTCACGCGTTCAATAGACCGCAGTCAAATGGGAAAGTTCACTCGGCAGCGATTTGATCACAAATTTTTATCTTGAAATTGATCTACGCGAAAATATAATTTTTTGAAAAAAGGGAACAGCAAATGTTACAGATTGATTCTAAAATATACTCTTGATAATCAACAAATTAATAAACAGTTTTTCATTTTTAATTTAATTTGATTAATCAATCTTGGTTAATTTTATTCTGAATTTATCATTAAAAGTGTCAACAAGTAAATAAATAATGTGTAAATAAATTTAGAGGCAATCAGTGAAAAATGTAAACAAAATTTTTAATATAAGCTATTAATTCTCTGGTAAAGGTATCTCTAAATTGACATTAGCTGCAGGAAATGAACCGGTTTAAACCTAAAACCTATTCAATCAATCAATTAATCGATGGCAAATCTCTGTTGTTAAACCGATTTTCTTCTTGTGCAATTTTGTCACTCTTATTTTAAGTAAGTATATATCATGCTTATTTTATTAAATCAGCTCTCATTTTAAATCTTATATTTTACATTTTACAGAAATATTTATAGGTAATTTGGTAATACCATGTATGTCATCTGTTTAGAAAATAGATTTATATTGGAATATTCCATCGAGCAGAAGACATAGTTATTTGATTTTTCCTAAAGGTATTGATTTAATTTTGCAGTAAATTTGTCTCTAAATTGAAGTTGAGAGTTGATGTAGAGCTAGTGTTTTTGTTACGGCAGCGTACGGAAAATCTGTGGCTTTTAATTTTTAGGGATGCGCCCCAAGCAAGTGTGTTACAGAAGGGTGAATAATCTGATTCCGCAATGCGTAACACTCAATCCTGTTGATCATTAAATAACATTGTCACCAAAGTACATTTTTATCTTTTCCAATATTAGTAATTATAAACGCGATCCGTACGATTTTAGAAACCACACGAATTTTAATAGAGTACAAAGAACAAGGACAACACTACCCTATAATTTTTCCATTCTATAGATTACTAGGTCAATCAAGCTCTTGCACTTTAGGGAGAAAGGGAAGTGTGATTTATACAGTAAACTATTATGTCAGAATTCCGTGTACAAAATAGACCGACCGGCAATCGATAATGATTTTATTTTCTTATTTCCATTTATCTTGAAACTAATTGTGTGTGATTAAACTCTTTCTAAATTAGTTTAAAACTTTTATCAAAATGGGATAGAAAGATTCAAACCACAAACTGTGTGATTTATGTTTAAGCTAAGTTAAATTACAATCTGCTTCCGTAAGTATCACGAGCAAATCTTACTAAAAATCAAATCACTAAAAAATAGACCTACTTTGTTATGACCCTAAGCAAGCCACATCACTATTTCATTGTGATTTATTAGCACTCCACTAAGAGAATCGAAAAAACGACGCTGAATCAATCAGGCATTATTTCAAATGGAGACCTGCAGGAGATATAAGACCAGGGTTAAATTGGGGGTCAGTGTCATTGCAAGATGTGAATTTTGGCGTTTTTAAATCTGCCGCTAAAATAATTGTGAGTTATAATTTCCAGGTAGAGCTCACACTCAGAAAGTAATCTTAGAAAATTGTAATGAGTAGAATGGCTCTTAAGATTATACATAATTAATATATGGAGGTAGAAGGTCTACATTTAGCTCAGTAATTTTGTATAGAATAATATGTTAATGAACTCGTAAACGGCGATTAACTAGAAATGCAACAATGTATTCAACGTAGATTATAACAATATATTTATAGCTGACATTATAGTTACAACAGAAACTTTTCAATCCGTTCGAATTCTTTAACATTTACAAAACTATTAGTTACTTTGGTTTCAATTTAAAGTTAACTACTACGTAGTTTAAACTTCACTGACTGTGCTTTTTAATAAAAAGCTAAACCTGAAGACCACACACGTTATATAAAGTAAAACGTTTAAAATCAAACTTTTTCTATTTGTTTTTATAACTAACTCTCAAGAACATAAAACTCGTGTCAAATATAAGTTAAAGATTCATGTTTGTGCAGTTATTAGACTATGAAGAAGTGAATATCGATGATGTTGGGAGAAAAAATAGTTACGGGATCAGCATATGTAGCTTAGCTTGACAGCAGCAACATCTACATTAATATAGGTAATTGTGTGTCTGTCTGTCTGTTTGTTAATTATGGCCGCCCAAACAGAAGCATCCCCAAGGCTGAAAATTGACTTACAAGAACAAAATTTTGCGAGAATAACATAGGCTAACATCACTCCCTGCCTCTCTGAGGGAACTACAAGCAAAAGTAGGACTACATGGGCCTGCGTAACCCGAGCAACGTCGGACGAATTTTGCCCGACAATTTTGACGAAACAAACTTTCGACGGTTTCGGATACAGCTCGAAAATCACGTTAAATATGAAGAACAATGATACTTTTTCAAAATAGTTTTGCATTAGAACCGTAAGAGTAAATTTTAAAAACACATTCACGATCGGAAAAAACGGGTCTTTAATTTTTGTTAAGGTCTTTTTGCGTAAAACGTAAATTATAGATCAAAAGTGTTTGCAAACGTCAGAACAACATTTTTAAACGTATTTTGCGGCCTTATAGTACGATTTTTTGAAGTACAGTAGAACCCCAATTATCCGTGCTCCACAGGACCGGTCGAGGCACAGGTTGAAAGGTAATCAGAACATTTATTTCTTACATATGTATCTATACACATGACAAGGTTGTATAAATACATGTAGGTATGTACATACATACTAAAGATAACAACAAAATAAATCTCTAGTTAAAACTAACTTCTAAATTGCACAAAATTGAATAGAGTAAAAAACAAAATTCTACTAAATATACTAAGTAAACTTTTACACTAAATAAGAAAAACTAAAAACTCTATGTAGGTAGTAGTAGCTAATTTGCAATTACATAAAAGAGATGTGTATTTTAAGTAGGAATCATGCTGTTAAAAAAAAGTCAGTCACTTTAGTTTGTTTGAAAATTCTTCGATCATTCTTAATTATGTGACGTACTCTGCGCAAGTTCAAAATATCTACAAGGTCCGTAAATTCTCGTTGCTCAAAATAGTCTAGTAAAATATTGGCAGCTTCTTCAGCTTCTCGGTAAGTTACTCTTTTGACTACCGTTTCATCATTTCATCCACTTTCATTTTCGGATAATTCGGGCTGATTCAATACTTGTTCGACAATATCGTCGTCGCTGAGGAGTTGACAACCTGGCTCATTTTGTCACACTGAGTCCACTTCTCAACCTCAGTTTCATTAATGATTTTGAATTCATTTACGTTGCGCACTAATGTAGTTAGTTCAGTTAGAGTCGTTTCTTCAACATGAGGTTCTGTGATGCTGTCATCTTCCTCTAGCGTCATTATTTTGTAAAAAGCCCGTTTGAAGGTAATTTTGTTTACTCCATTCCATGCATTTGCAACTGTAAAAATTGCGTCTTTGATTGTGAACGATTTCCAAAACTTCATCAGATCAATTTCATTCAACAAGTTCGTCATAAGTTCTTTTTGGTAAAGGCGTTTCATTGTCTCAATAACACCCTGATCTATTGATTGAGCAATAGATGTTACATTGGGTGGGAAAAAAAGAAGAAAGAAATTTCCATCTTCAGATCTTAGAGCTGCTTCATTGGGATGAGAAAGAGCATTATCCAGAAAAAGAAGGGCCTTTTGTGGTAACTTTTCTTTCTTCAAATAAGGAATGAACTTTTTATGAAACCAATCTTGGAAGATGTCACGAGTTATCCAAGCAGCTTGCTGGTTGTAATAGTGTACTGGGAGTTTGTGCGGTTTCATGTTTTTAAAGGCGCGAGGATTTTTGACTTTCCAATTGCAGTCAGCTTCAGCCTATGACGGCCAGACGCATTGGCACAACATAAAACTGTTAGCCGATCTTTACTTTTCTATACCCCGGTGCACTCATTTTATTACTTGCAGCTAAAGTTTTCGTTGGTATTGCACGCCAATATAACCCTGTTTCGTCAGCGTTATAATTTGACAAAGTTGTAGAGTATTTTCTGTAATAATAGTTTCCAGCTTATAGCAAAATTCCACCATGGCTTCTCCGTCGGCACTGAGCTTTCCGCCTTGAATGCTAAGCTCACAAATCCCGTGGCGTTTTTTAAAACGATGCAACTAACCACTGGATGCATTGAAAGGTTCTTTAATTTTTAATTGTTTGTGAAAAGTTTCCGCTTGTTTGGCACACATTGATCCTGAAATTGGTACGCCCTCTGACCTTTTTTGTAGAAACCACTTGGAAAGTGCTTCATCGAGTTGTTGAAACGTTGATCCTTTTAATGATTTCCGTGCAGATATGTTTTTGAAAGAGTCGGATTGGAAGTTTCACTTTGTTTTTACAGATATCACGTATGGTTTGCTTACCAACTTCATAGAGTCGTGACAATGATGCAACACTTTCACCCTTTTCAGTTTTGTTTAAAATTTCTAGTTTTTGTTCAATAGTTAAAACATTTCTGTTACGGTTAACACCGGTTGTTGCCATTTTTAAAACAAACACACTTGTTACGCAGCAACGTCTCTAACGTGAAACGTTAGGCGTAAGTAACCGACGCAGCGGCAGGGTTGATGAAATACGCATGATTCTCATGGTGTCTCCCTCGTGGCGTAAAGAGTTTCCGTTGAGTAATTTGCGGTAATGCGATTTCAATAATAAAACTTCAAAAATGCAAATTTAATAATAGAAATCATGGCACGGATAATAAGCAGCCCGGATAACCCGCGCACGAATAATCAGGGGCTCTACTGTACTAAAGTTGAGCGCTTAAACGATATATTCGGTTTGTAATTATTACATTTTACGTTAAACGAGAGATTAAAATGCGATAAGCAAAACTGTAAAATACAACCTCAAATGTTATGTAACGGTAATTTTAAATCGCGGCAACTTATAACGTAACCCTTAATGAAAGTAAAAGGTTGATAGTGATCGCGTGTATGGAATCGACGTCTTTCCGAATACGCGGTCCTCGGTTCGAATCTCACAAAAAGTTCGTGTTTTTTGTTAAAATTAATAACATTTAACACCAAAAATTAATGTTTTTTACAAAGTTTTACATCAACATCAATATAGGTGTTTGTGAATCTGTTTGTCTGTTTGTTACTTTGTTATGACCGCCCAAACGCAGCATCCTCCAGGGCCAAAAATTGACTTACATAACCAAAATTCTACAAAGAGTAACATAGGTTAGGTCCCATCCTTCCCTGACCTGTCTGAGAGGAACTACAAGCAAAAGTAGGACTATATGCTAATCCATTAAAAGGAAATCATTAACATTTCTGCAAGGTCCTGAGTGCCAAAAAAAGTGACTCTTGGTTACATAATATCCAATTAAATAACAAAATATAACGAACCCGGCCAGAGAGGATACTGAAGAAGTATATAGATTTAGTATCGGTGCTTCCAAAATCCTTTTCGGAGTGAGTTTCGTATGTCTGCCCCGACTTCCTGAAGTGTGAAATACACAATTAAAGTAACCAAAACTTCTTACGACTCTGATCGAAACTCGGTCAACATTTGGAGTATTTTAGCAGTTCTGTGCATACATTATTTATTTTGCGGTTGTCTGCACAAAAAAATTGTTGCAACCCTACTTGTGCTTTCCATTGTTCAGGGTAAGCTCCTTTTCTGATTATTTAAAATTGTATTTTTTATTTAAAAGGTCAGATGTAGTTCCTTTGCTCGTTTGCATCTTCTGTACAAAGCTTATTAACCATTCAAAGTTGAAGATGTATGCTTAGTTTTCTTTTAAGAAATAGTTTTTCTACTCCTCCAACTTTGAACCGTTTTTTGGTAATGGTAATTTTGTTTATTGAATTCATAAATCAAAGATAATTGTGAATGTTATTCTCTGAAAACAGATTTCAACGCTCGAATGTGGTTGGCCAAATGACTAAATATCACGATTATTCTAAAGAACCGCTGTGACAAACTAAGGAATGAGTGACTAATACTAGTTCCTTGAAGAAGGCGTTGTCTAACACTCTTATTAAATATTACGCCAAAACTTTGTATATATTCCTTTTTACCCTATGTGGTCTGTAGCTTATGAAGAAGCTTCTTTCTTAAGAAGCAGATCAAAAAATTCCACCAATGTACTTTGTTTATGGTAGAGCTAATCTATAATTTTTTGGAACGTTCTGCCTACTTATGCTCTGGTTAGTTGATTTGCTTCTATTATCCAATTTGCAATCAATATATGCTGTAAAGTCGCCTGGTATTTACCTTTTTGCAATTTTTTGGAACGGTCTGCTTACTTATGCTTTGATTAGTTGATTTGCTTTTATTATCCAATTTGGAATCAATAGAACCTAGTGTATATGCTGTAAAGTCGCCTGGTATTTAACTTTTTGCAGTTCCAAACATAATTAAAAAAAACTATGATCGTTAAACAAGCTCTTTCCGAAGATGAATGAATAAAATTTAGATGAAACATTATCCAGTTTAAGGCTCTTTCAATTGAAGAATATTTAATTCCTGGATACTAAAACACGTTTCTTCCTGCTTTGGTGGAGGTGGACTAGTTGATTATTATTAAACATAGTACATACAAAAATTATTTGTTTTGACACTGCCAGAACTAAAAACTTTTAACAAAAGAAAGTTTCTTCTTAGTTAGTCACGACATATACGATAAAGAATCTATTCTTTAAAAAACCATAATCAATACGAGGACTCCAGTACACAACTCCTGTTTGTGTGCGGATTTGAGGCCAATAAACTTCTTACACTATCTAGCTGCGAAAATATCGATAGAATATTATATTAAGACTAATAATTGAAATTAACAATAATCCCAACTGTGGAATCCTCAGTTTTTACAATCATTTGTTCTGTTTGAATTCATACATAGTAGCTTCATACACATCTTAAGAATTCAATCGGCGTTTAGTAAGTATTGATTAGGAGATTCAAGTACATGTAAAGTTTTAAAATTTGATAGTTTTATGGAAACTTGAAAATCGTGGTAGAGTCTTGCGCGCGTATAGTAATGTGTTAGAAATGTAATAAATCGTTTAAATAGCCTAGAGTACAATGGAATGTAGTCGTCCTGAAGTCGACGATACGCCTTTTCGTTGTCGTCCAGTCGCAGTTACTTGTTACGTGTACACAGGGTTGATTGAGGGTATGACTACTCTGATTACGGAGTGTTGGGTCAAATAATCGATAAATTAACTTAGAAAGAGGTCAAGCATCCTCGTCATTTTCCTTCAAGTAGCTACTAAAGCGTGTCAAGAGGTGGCTTGTGTTTTTTAGTTAACCGCGTTTCTTAATCCGCGGCAACGTCCCTGTTGACAAGTTATCAGTTAGCCAAGGGCGATATGATATACGCCCGTTGCCCTGTTTATTAGGCGCGTGTGCACCCCCACGACTGTGGCTTTTTACTAGGGAGCATCACATTGCAATTGTGGTTTGTGTAACTCTATTGTGTTACATGTTGGGAGGACACATATTGTGACGATAAGGTACAACTTGAACAAGAAAAATATACGCTCGTTGCCTGGAGATATTAGGATATACACTATAACACAATGCCCTAATGAACATTACAAACTACTGTCGTTATTTTAATATATCACCTAAATGCCTTTATTTTCTGACGCAACCCAAACGCCTACGTTTTGTTAACGCATCCTTCTCTGATTTGCTTGACATTTCTATTATCCTCGTTTCTACCTGACAAGCAATCTCAATTTTCAACCAATAAAAGAAATTGCCGCAATTTAAGCCATAAAACAAATTCGATACCAATTCCTTAACAGACGTTACATTTCATACTTGGACAACATACACTGATATGGCAATGTGTGGCTAATGATTTTGAAGCATAATTTTTATTTGATTACTTGCCCTTTCTATAAACATACGCTAACTATTGCCTTTTCACCTTTGAGGCCAAAAGGTCATCGGGGGTTAATTGTTTAAATTTATTGCTCAAAAGGGACAACTTATCCCCTAATATTCTAAAATATGACCTTTCTATAGGTCAAAGGTATTTAAGAATGGTGCAGTTGTTGATGTATACCTTAATATAGTTTTTATCTCCCCATTTTATATCGTACTCAACGTAACGATAATTTTAAAATTTATGAAGTGGAACTTTTGACAATTGGAGGAACGTGAAAATGTTCCGACGCTCTATATAATAACAATAAATTAGAGAATTTTTATCCGAAATGAATTTCAAAACAGAGTAAGTAGATGTTATACACCAGGAAGAGGTTCCACACCGTTCCTTGCAACAGGAATCTGAATAAAATAACTAAAAAATGTCTGAAAAGCATTTCGTTGCGTTTTAAATTCATTCTCTTTCTCGATTGAACAAAAGTGTAATAAGATTGGTTCGCAAACCAGCGCACGGCAGTTATGTGCGCACTTTGAAGACAAATTTAAAATTCTGAAAGCTTTTACCTATTAATAATAAAAAAAAATAAAAAAACAAAGTTAAAATGACAGAACGCAATAGAATATTTTAGAATCCTTACATACCTCACATAAGTGGCAAGTTTTTAATAACTAAAATATAATTTTGTAAAATAAAAATTCCAGATCAAAACCGATACGCTTTAAGGAGAAAATTCATGTGTGCTGATAGTAATTTTTGAATTATTTTAAGTTTTCGATTTTCTCATATATGGGATAGAATAGAATAGATAGAATAATGCCATAATTACAGATCTTCTCAAAACAAAAACAAAAAAGAAAATAGGTGGTTTCACACCGAAAGACTTCTTAAACTTCTACTTTTGATAAATAGGCTTGTTTTTTTGACATTTCCACTTTAGAAAAGACATTTTGCTTGATTTAAATAGGAAAGAAAACACTAAAACTGCTCATTAAAACTATAATTCAAACACGAAACACTAAAGAAAAATAAAAAGTTCTTGATGATGATGAACGTGTTCGAATTATATTTTTGTTGCAGTTTTCCAGCAGCATCTAGAACCAGTTTCTCAAACCGCTTGTAGTAAATTTTTCATATGGTCTAGTATCGGAAATGCTTTACAAGATCTAAGAAAAGAAATGAGTGTAAGTTTTTAAAACGGAAAAATCTTTATAATTATCGTAAACTTTTCTTTATTTTGTAGCAAAAAATTTAAGAGTCAATTCTTATAAAGTGTAAAATATGATTATCTTTTACATTTTTTTCAAATTACATTTCTTTCTTATACAAAAAATAATGGTAAAGTAAAGAAGTGATGCATTATGATTATGGTATCGCACAAAAAAAATTTTCAAAAATTTGAAAAAAACTATTTTTGAAATATTCTAAAACAAAGCGTTGCGTGACAGATCTTTTCAAGTAAAAATTTTAAAAAGTAATTTATAACAATCTTTATGTCCAAAATTAATTAAATTTCATATGAAAAACTCAACTTTTATGAAATTGTAGAAAGTTGCTTATTTCTTATAAAACTGATAAAAATGTGAAAACAAACTAAATCCTAGAAGTTGTTGAACAATTTTAATGAAATTTTCAGGAAACGTCTATTTTCATTAAACAAAGTGATGATTAAAATTTAAAAACAAAAGAACAAAAGCTTAAAAGTTTTTAATAATGAATTGCTCCGCCACTATTTGTAATGCACTCATCTAGACGGCTTGGCATGCTATCAATTAAGTAATCTATAGCTGCTTGTGGTATATCATCCCAAGCTTCTTGAATCCGTTGCTGAAGATCGTGTAAATTATCTGGAGAGTGCGGTAAATTACCCAGTCGCCTACCAATCATACCCATACATGTTCAATTGGCGACAAATCAGGCGACCGAGCAGGCCATGGGAGGACGGCAATGTTAGATTCTTCCAAAAACCGTGTTGTAGCCCTTGCCGTATGAGGGCGCGCATTATCCTACTGGAAAATGGGATTTTGCAGCCCCTGAAGATATGGAAGGCCAACTGGTTGTAGCACATTAGCAATGTAACCAGCTGCGTTAAGGTTGCCGTCAATAAAGACCAAGGGTGATCTGCTACCATAACATATTGCACCCCATATCATAACTCCTTGAGTGAGGGCTGTGTTGCGTTCTACAAAAAATGTCGGATTCTTACGTTCTCCACGCATCCGTCTGACCCTTCTACGACCATCATGGAACCACCAGAAAAATCGGGACTCGTCAATAAACACAATTTGATGCCATTCTTGCGCCCAATTAACCCTTTCGCTTCACTCTAGTCTGCGTAGACGGTGAAGTGGTGTAAGAGGAAGACATAAAAGGACGATATGAACGCAACCCATAAGATCTTATACGGCAAAAACAGATGACATTGACATCCTAAGTCCTGTACCTCTCATCCAATCATTTGCAATTGATCGAGTTGTTAAAAATCTATCTTTTGTGGCCAAAACTCTGAAGCGACGTTCTTTGCGATCTGTACGATGTTGAACCCCTTCCTCGGACCATTTGGACCAACATCTCAATACCGATGAAAGATTTCGGTTTACACGACGAGCAATTTCTGTTAGCGAAAGTCTGGCTTCTCTCATACCAATAATACGGCCACGTTCAAAATCACTTAATTAGACAAAATGTTGATGTTGACGTACTCTCGGCATTGTTTTCAAGTTCAGAATGAAATTGTGAAGAAACAACAACAATTTGCAAACTTGACAGTTACTAAATGGTCTAATACTTCAAACTTATTATTACTATGTGCTATGGAAACAACAGGCAAAAAAACAAAAACTACTGGCTAGATTTTATTCAAATTTCAATCATCACTTTGTTTAATGAAAATAGACGTTTCCTGAAAATTTCATTAAAATCGTTCGACTACTTCTAGGTTGAAATTTTTATGGAAGTCAGTATATTTAAATAAACGATATGCAGTTTAATTTGCAATAAATCAATATCAATTACATCAAATTTATTTGTTTTTAAGAAATTGATCGGAGTTTCTTTTTCAGAACTTAAGAAACTTAACATATTAAAATATTAACTAAAATAAGTTGGCATGTTTAGGTTTTAGTGGTTTTCAAACCTTAAAGCAAATGCTTTGCCAAGACAAACTCCTAATCCACAATTGCACACGTTTTCGTCACCACACTGTACAGGTTTATATTGATCTTCTGAGGCACCATACATAACACCTAGATCACATTAAATAAATAAACTAAAATAAACCATAAAACATTACTACAACCCTCGTCCTCTTTTGTTTATTCCTTATACTATATTCATTACTTTTCCTTTTATTTTTCTAGACACCTGGTTTGTTACACCCCTTCTCCTCCCTATTCACTCCCAGTACTACCTTATCGAGTTACAAATAACGAAAAAACCGGAAATAGGTCAATTTTGTTTTAATCTTAAATTAATTTTGTATATTACAGTGGGCTCTAAAATTACAAAATTATATTAAAAATGTTTCGACCGATTTCCTGTTTTTTTCATAACTTGCGATTCAGCAAATTCTGCATCAGTATTTATTCATCTTTTTCATTCCCTAACGTAAACCTTGTCGTTATATTTTTCTCCATGCTTGTCCTCTCTCGCTTTTCCTCTTAGCATTTTTATTACCTCTGTTCCATACCCTTCTCTTTGGCAATATGATTTTCTATCTTCTTCCCCATATTTTACTTTTACCCTATAGAGTTGAAATAAATTTTATTTTCAAAAACTGAAATATGCACTAAATAGGGTTTCAGATAAAGGGGGACTACAGAATATTTTTTGTGCAAAAAAGTAAAAACTTTTCTTCCGAATTTTTCTTATGACTAGAAAAAGACTATCGAAAATGTGCTCAAATAATAAAAAAAACCTGTAACAGCGAATAGAAAGTGAAAATTTTGATAAAAAAAGTGCAAAACAAACCAATACTAGTTGTTCACAACCTTAGCGCGTTCACACTTCCTTTAACCGTTTTAAGACGAGGAATTAAAGTGAACATTTTACTCAAAAAGAGGAAAAAGAAAATTACGTTTTAGAAAAAATAGTTCAAATAAAAGTTATAGACAATGATATTTTGAACAATTTTTGTTCATTAACGGTTTTTGTATAATTGATATTTTTGGAGATATGGTTAAAACAATTACTGTCACATGATTAATATATCTCAGTAACTGCTCATTGGACAAAAAAATAGTTTAAACCAAACTTGTGTGTAATTAAATTACAAACAAGAAATGTGTAAAATAAATGTTTTTTGTAAATATTTCAAAAAATAAACAAATCTTTGTATAGTTCAGAACTTTTTGAACTACACGGATTATTCCCAAAATCTATCAAATTTGCGATATTATAAATAATACCTCTACATTAAGCTTTTTTAACGGTCATTTTTAAATGATTTCAATAATTTCACAACTTACATTGCATTTGTCACAGAATAATACTTACTACTTGAAATAGTTTAAAAATACAAACATTTACAATACTAAATTTTACACAAAATTTTAAAATGGCGTTTTTTGAGATATAAGTTAAACAGTTTAAAGTAAGGTTGACAAGTAAACCACCAAACAATGCCTACTGAGTACAAAGTTTTGATCACGCGGATAAGTGGAGTTTTGCTTCTGAAGCAAAGTATTACCTATATATATTCTGTGCTGTAGGCGTAGAAGACTCTTAATGCTGTCATAACCTTAGGTTGTTACCAATTTAGTAATCTGAGCGGTAAAAGTTGCATTTAACAAAGACGTGTCGAATGAAAATTCCACATTAATTGAACATTGAACAATATGGCAAAACAAAAGTATAAGCGTGTACAACTTAAAATCATGTTATGAAAGTCAATGCGTGGCCCTTTTTAAGACAACATTTAACATGTGATGCATCTAGCGCCGATCGTGCTATGTAGCACCCCGAAAAGTGATCTACACTAAAGCAGCTTTTGTCAACAGATGTGTAAGCAGCTACGCAAGTCTATTCTTCGATTATTATCGTCAACTAAGCGTTGGAAACAATCTCGAATCGCTTTCTGTAAATTCACTGCAAACAAACGTCGAGAATCACTCGACAGCTGTTTCGTCATTTACAGACTTTTCAGGAGTGAAAGAACTCAGTGTAAGTTCACTATTGTAAAATATGGGCGGTTGTTGAGTTGAGTTTACTGTTTTCATCAAAAGACAAAGCATGGATCACAAGTACATACACCAATTCACTTGCCCAGAGAAATTGAGGAGGCAAGCATCAGCAGGAAAAAGTCATATATAAAACTTTTTGGGGTATCGGTGTACCGTACTTTGTGATGATTTGGAAGATTAACGTGCAATGAATAATCTTTGGGATCCGTTTACTCTTAGAAGTACATAATCACTCATAAACGTCTTAACTATACACACATATATCACCTGCTGAGCAGTAGATTAGTAATTTCTTTTAAAAAATTGGGTATGTATTACCACAAACAATTCGTTACAAACAAATAACGTAGAAGTTGTAAAAATCCTATTAATTACTAAATACCATTACATAAAATTGATTAATAATATTACTACATACAGTTATGGCGACTCTGAGTTCAAAGAGTTAAGCGTTTTTATTTGGCTCAGTAAAGCATAAAGCAGTGAATGAAATTTAAACAAGTCATACAGTCACATCGCAACCGATGCGTTTTAGAAAAAAAGATTTTTAATAAAAGTTGTAGAAAATGTAATTTTTTATCATACAAAATAATGTTTAAGAAAGAATGAAGTGTTGTGTCTTAGTTCTTGAAGTCGAACAGATTAAAATGAAATTTCATTTCTCACAAAAATTTTGTTTTCATAATTAAAGTAAGTACTGGTCAGAAATAAGTGAAAAAAAAGATTTTCGATACAGAAACCGTAATGAATTTCCCTCCATATACAAGATGTGGAGTAAAAGACTTATGATCATCCAAAACGATCTAGTTGTTTTAACTCAAACGTGTCAAAATTAATCAATTTTAGTGACCACCTTCATAGGAAGCACCTAGTAATTGGGAAGGCCAAAGAAATTAATCACATTACGATACTTAATTAGATTATTCAAATTAAGTATTGAAAACGTCACCAAGGATAGTGAAATTCGGTATTGCGTAAGTGGTTCGGATTACTGAAAAAAGTTTTAGCAGTAAAACTGGCGATAATGCTAATAATACAATGCTTATACTTTCCATGTCTGCAAATACTGCTGACTGAGATAATTTCAATAACTCGATAGTAGAGGTTTAACTCGTGATTGGCAATAATTCATGCGTAAAATTCGATTCTCTTCAATTGGATCATATTGTCACTTTGTAAATTTTACTTCGCAGATGACTAATAAAAATTAATTCGTTTTCAAGTGTTCAATTAACATATTTAATGCTTGTTAGTGCGAATTTGAAGTAATTTATAATATTTACAACAATAAATTATTTAAAGGCTTTTCCACTAGCGCAAAGCTTCGAAATAGTATGAAACTAGTCAAGCTTAGCATGAAATTAGATAATTTACATATAAATTATTATCAGTTTAACAGACCCGTTTCTTTCCATTCATTACTTCTTCAATAGTTCGCAACTTATAATACCCCACAATAAAAACACACAATATGAACCGGTCTTAAGTAAAGAACATGTTGTAATTATTGTACTGAACTGTTAAAAGGATCTTAAGAATGTGAGTCAGAAGATTATTTTTTAACTCTGTAAATACGGATATATGTTACGAAGAAGACCAAAAAGTGAAGTTGAAAAATACTTTAGAAGTAGATTTCAAGAAAACTACACGGTTTACGAATTCAACTACAATTTGTTTCATACTTCGTTCTTTTATGAAGGGATATCTGTGCTGTGCTGTATTAACAAATAAATCATTCCCTTAGATTACAACTAGTTATTCCACTTTTGTCGGTACACCACTCTTTGGTAAAAGAATGCAGTATATTGGCAGAAATGCTAACATCGATCGATTAACAGTATTTTTTTCTTAACAAGAAGAACCATTACGTTGCGTTGCCAAATTAAAAAGAACTCTACGTCGCCCCGATAAACGTTTACGAACTTATGGAAAGTGCGCAGCGATGTGACTTGTAAATCCAATATGGGGTTGTTTAAATATGACCGTTTAACGTAATCCTTAAGATAGATAAAGTATGAATCACATAGTACAGTTAGTTCCTACTTCTTTTACCTTTTCGCGTCGGAAATTACAATACAAATTTTGCTCGAAAAGTGGAAAAAAATTGTTAAAATAATAGAAATAAAATTTTCAAGCCGTAAATTTGAAATCAATATATAGAAGAAAATATTTTTTTCAAACTTAACATATCAATACCCATCAGATACAAAAAATTTCTTATTGAAAGTAAAATTTGTAGAAATCTGATTTGGGAGAATTACGTTCGAGTTACCTACATTGATGAACTTCAATAAGGCATGTTGATAGGTTTCTCGCATTGAACGACAGCTCTAACTCCACAGGAATACTCTAACTACTAGGAGAAACCTATCCACATTAATGAATTAAAGAGAATATCGGAAAACTCAATAAGGCAAAAGCGTGCATGTAAGAGCAATTCTGATATTACTACTAATACACTCTGATTAACTCGTTTGTTAAGAATTCGATATTTATTTAACTTTATTTAGTAATATACGGGCCAAAAACCCAATTACAAATTATTTCATCCGCTTACAAGTTAATGCATTTTTTTGGAGGGTCTACAAATCAGGTAAAATCGATTTATCTCAGAAACGGAAGTAAGTAGATATGTTAAAGGACATACATTATTTTTCATCGTTCAATTTAAAAATACACGGTGATCCATTTAAAATAACCCAACTTTGATATGGTACGTTTTCTAGAGCACCCTGTACAATCCAAAATACTTTCAGAATATGGTTTTGAATAATCTTGGCATATGTATGCTTTAAAATTTCTAACATTATTTATCGTTTTAATGCTATAGAAAAATTCGTTGGTAGTGCCCCACACTGTATATAAAAAAAACTAATGCAAGTAGAACTAATATTAACATACAATAAAAAAATGAATTATTAATGCATTATAATACATCAAAGTTTTAATTAAATATGCTTCTCAATAGTAGCAATAGAAGAATTGAATAAATCAATATCGTCAAGAACACTATTCCACTTCAACACCATACGATGCACTGGAGAATGTAAACAAAATTGGTTTTTTATGTTCAATGAAGAATGTTCTTAGTTGTTTACAAGAGATATTAAAAATGTGGGAGAAGTTTTGAATGGTCAATTTTATTACTTACTAATTTGAAAAAAAAATATTAAATGAAAATAATCTCTTCTAAAATTTAAATCAGCCAGTTTAAAAGAAGATGCTGCAAAGTTAGGAGAAGAATTTACATATCCTACTTTGAAGTTTAATGTCTTTAAAATTTTGTTTGCACTGTTTGAAGAAGTGTTGCGTTAACACTATACTGAAGATTCCAAATTATTGTAGCATACTCTAGGATTGGTCGAACTAATGAGTTATATAGATGAACAAAACATTGTGGATTGTTGAACTGATAACTGTTTCTTATAATAAAACCAAGCATTTTAAAAGAGCTAGTTTTAACAGTTTGAATTTGCAGTTTAAAGATGAGATTAGAGTCGAAGATAACACCAAGATCTCTAATTGAAGAAACTCTGGTTAAAATGCTGTTATTATTGAGTTAAAAGTTATGTTGAGTTAAAAAAGCGCATAGCTTTATCGTAGAGTTGATGAATTCATAGCCAGCATCGGACCACCTACAGATTAGTCGGTTTGTTTAGAGAGATATAATATTATAGTTATTCAGATGGTTTCACCGTAATTGATTCACCCTCGCAGTCGATTTAAGTCAACACGACTACATACTATTGTAAAAAAATTGGCTGATCTATAAAACAGAAAATAAAACACCAAAATCCACTATACATTATAAAATGATTTAAACACGTGACAGACAATTTAGTAAACAGTACCATTTCTGTATATTAATCTTATTATTATTATTATTGGTAGAGGGCAACTAAAGTTGCAAGGTTACTGTTACCACAGTTTTTGTAATGATGACCATAGCTTCACTGCAGACCGTACGATTTTGGCGGCAAACCCAGCAGCAATAAAGTGGTAAAATAGCCCCATTAAAACCATCGCGGAGTCTTGACTACGGCGAATAAGCCAGTAGAAGGAGATAGCGGATTCTGGGCCCTCACCTCTAACGTCACAACCTTAGCATATATCTTTATTTCTCTAACTCATTGTTTGTGTATATAGCTTTTTTGTTTGTACGTCATAATACCAACTAACTAAATTTATAACTAGATTCTTTACAATATAAGTATATACCAATACGCCACCGGGTTGGTAAACCTGAATGATTAGTAATATAGGACGGGTTCTGGAACATCACTTGGCGGGGAATTTAAATTTCAAGGTCAATGTCATCCAAGTCGATATCATTTCAAAGTCGCGTGGTAAAGGACAAGATTATCCTAAGGTCACGTAGTGGGCTCGGGAGCATCTCAAGGTCATCTCAAGATTAAAGCAACGTTTAAGGTCATTTGGAATTGATCGAAATCGTTCGGGCTCGTTCGAAATGGATCGGGATCGTTCAAGGTTGCTCGCAAGGTTAACGTCCCGTAATGAGACGGGTCAGGGGAAGGTTCGGAATTGCTCGAGATGGATCGGGATTGTTCAAAGTTGCACACTAGGTTAACACTCTGTAAAACCAGATGTTGGGTTTATTAACCATTATTTATGTCAACAATAAATGTACTTTTAATTTATAAGCAGAATTTGCAAAAGTGGAATGCTGATATGCATTAAAATGTAATGTGAAACAAGATGGTGGGATCATGAACCTTTTACTAGGTCAACAATAAGTAGAATTTTTATTTATAAGTAAAATGTACTAAAGTGAAATGCTGAACAAGTCTGTTTAAATTGTTACAGATCTGTTTATACAGATATAGATTTGTTTATACAGATACAGGTCTGTTCATACAGGTACAAGTCTGTTTATACAGATACATGTCTGTTTATACAAGTACAGATTTGTTTATACAGAAACAGGTCTGTTTATACAGGTACATGTCTGTTCTTTACAGGTACAGATCTGTCCATACAGGTACAGCTCTGTTAATACAAATACAGGTCTGTTTATACAAGTACAGGTCTGTTTATACAGATACAGGTCTGTTCATACAGGTACAGGTCTGTTTATACAGATACAGGTGTGTTTATACAGATACAAGTCTGTTTATACAGGTACAGGTCTGTTAATACAGGTACAGGTCTGTTTATACAGATACAGATCTGTTTATACAGGTACAGGTCTGTTGAAATTGTTGTGGTTGTTGTTATTGTTGTTTGTTGTTGGTTGTTGTTGGTGTTTGTTGTTGTTTGTTTGAGTAAATTCTGCTTATAAATCAAAAATTACATTTATCGTTGATCTAAATCAAAAATGATCTCAACATCCGGTTTTACAAAGTGAAACCTCAAACGTTACCCCCGACCTCTTTCATTACAGGACGTTAACTTTGCGAGCAGCTTTGAACAATGCCGATCCAGTCCGAACGATTTCGATCCATCCCAAACAGCCTTGAACGTTGCTTTAATCTTGGGATGACCTCGAACCGACCCCGTGAACTTGAGATAACTTTAACTTAGGGTGACCTTGAAATCATTCAGTTATAAATTTAGTTAGAAATACTCATTAGTAAGAGAGATTTTTTGGAACACCCTGTATGTTAGTATTATGACGTACAAACAAGGAAAGCTATATACACAAACAATGAGTTAGAGATAAAGATATATACAGGCTTGTGACGTCAGAGGTAAGGAGGTGAAGGTCAGAACCCGCTATCTTTCTCTACTCAAATCGTTTCCCGCTACACCATCACTTAATGCAAAAGTTTTCTAAATCAATATAAGAGTGTTCTATTCAATTCTAGAAAATCGTCGTTTTACTGAATCAAAAAATGAAGCAACAGCTCCATAAATCTACCTTTTGCTTTGGAGATAAAGCTACTAAATCTATTGACCATTAATCAAATGTTATGTTTTTATATCAGGTTATGTTATATTCTAGTGGCGATTAATAGTTTTGCTTTAGAATAAGTTTATCCTCGAAAAGAATTTATAATATTTATTTGTCTTGTGCACATCAAAATACTTTAAGAAATAGTCGTATGATGTATTTTTATTATTTATTTCAAGGGCATAAAAATACTAGAATCTTTATAGTTTTTCACTACTATCACTATCAAAGTGAATTCAACATTATCAGCTTTACTGTAAAATTTAGTAGATGGGATAATTTCATTAATCATAACAATATTTGACTTTGCTCACGAGAACAATGAGATGTTGATGCTACATTAATCTTCAATGTAATGTGTTAAACATGCTTTGTTTATTCTAAAGAGAAATGACTAAATTCCAAACTATGTTAGATACTTCACGTATGTTCTCTTAGTAAAGAAATTGCAATTACCTTTGGAAATGATATTGGTTATTTCTCATCGTTTGATACCTACTAATATGTAGCGAACACTGAGAACAGTTTTTAATTTACCACCTTCAGTGATAATAAAAATATAGTTATCTTTACCCATAAATTCAAACTGTCTGTAACATTTAAACAAGTTCATAATACCATGATTTTAGGTGAAGGTAACTCAAGTGCAAAAAGTACTAAAGTGAACTGTAGTGTGAAAGTGTGGCAAAGAAGAAGCAAGTTTTGAATTGTCCAAAGTAAGTAGTGTTTATTGCCCTTGTGTGTTCTTATAACAGAGTATGGATGATTATCTCAGTAGGGGAATGTCAGTAAGTGTAAGTTTTGTATGCTAACATATTATCTGAGCATATTTAGAAAGACAGTTCATTTGGGATTGTTATCTACTTTTGATTTGAAGCATGTTAGTTACAACTTCGGCTACAAGAAAAGTGTGCAAATCATAAAACATTTTTTTCGAAAAATAAAATAAACGTCTAAGAGCGTATACTAAGTGTAGGTATATGATTTTGAAGATTTTGTTGGAAACATAGATAAACAATCTGGAGAACTACTGGGGTAATTCACGATAAGTTAGCATTCTACAAGAAAGCAGGTTGAGTAGAATAAATTTTAGGTTATAGCAACCAATAAAAAGAAATTTAGTGTTGTGATGTGAAAATGATTGTCCCCCCTCGAAAGCAAAATCCCCTTTTCAGGATTTTTTTTTGGAAATTTTATTGCTATAAATTCCACCATGCGACAATTGCTGAAAATTAGCGCTATACAAAATAATGGCAAATTACAAATATCTTTTATTTAAGTACTTTCAACTTTGATCTACGAATTTACAAAATTTTCTGATGCTGAATTTTTAAAGAAATTGCTTTAAAATAGCAAAGCCGCAATCAATTTAGAAAATGTAAAACATATTTAAAATAAAAATGGTCTTTTAGGACCCCTTCAGTGTGGAGGTAGACCATTTTTATTTTAAATTGAATTTTTGGAGGAATACTTACCGTAAAACATATTTTCGTCTAAATTAAGTCTTCGCCAAACAGCATAAATTGTTATTTACAAAGTGTAACTTTATGCTGCCCAGTACAAGCTAAACACCCTATATAAACAAAAAAAAACTTTAATACATACAACTTTTGATAGAAATGAGTACAGTACTAAACATTTTTATGGTGACATATAGAATGATCAGTTATGCGACAAATTCCGCACTGAAAATTTTAACATTCCTCTTTTTTCACTTAGTTAATACGTTATAATTTTTTTGGAGGCCGGCCGGATATCCGTTCGTATGTAAACACCATATCTTCTAAGAAACTACTAGTCCGATTTTTATGAAACTTGGCATGTAGGTGTCATTTATAATATTGGATATTTGATTAGATTTTGGGACACTTTTTCTATGCTTAGAATATTTACAGAAATATTCATTTTACACATTTTTGTTTGTTATTTATGATCATGTGACACTAATTGTTTTAATAATATCTCCAAAAATATAAATTATTTAAACTAGCATTTTTCCTTTTCCTCTTTTTTTCTTTTTGAGTTTGAATTCCAATCTTAAAACGTATCAAAATAGTGGGAGCGCGAAAGTCTTAAAAGAAGTATAAAGACCGTTATAAGCGCTTAAGTCTGTCTTAAGGGTTAGGCTTTGTTAAAACAGTTACGTATATTTATTGTATCATTTTTGTCACTTTCTCTATGAATAATTTGTAGTTGCGGTGCACTTTCTAACGTTCTTATTTTTCGGGTATTAATTTGTATGTCACTGCACACTTTCTATACGTTTTACGTTTGACGGTATCGGAATGATGTGGAGTTTTGCGCAAAACGGTTGTTTTTGTTTTATTGATGTTGGTATACTTTTTTGTGTACATTTTTCGTTTTCTTGATATAGCTTCTTTATAAGTAGAATAAAAAAAATAAATAATATGTGCTCGTACTTCAACTGGCGAAAGAGGCTGACAAGACAAGAAGCTACGAAAAAAAAGGTTTTTTTTAATATCCCTTCTATCCGATAAGTGTCAATTACAATTAGTTTTCTTACATAACGCCATTCAATTTTGAGATAACAATGAAAACAAGCAATTGTTTTTTTCTGGAAAAACTCGTTACTATACCAAATGTTTTACAGTTTTTGAATGCAAACCTAATTAATCTATAATGACGGACGATTTCATTTATTTTTACTTTAAAGAGTTAAATCAATATTTGAATTCAATATTTCAAATACATATTGCATATCTTGTAACAAAAAATATGTACAAATGTAAACCACACTGAACACTTACTGTTTTCAAAACTAATAACAAGACAATATTTACTCAAAGAAAGGGCAAAAGCAGTCACATAATCACAAGACTTAATCTGTAGTAAAAATTGATGTCCCATTAAATTGATCGCTATTAAAATGGTAATAACATAAACTTCGTTATAAATCAGTAGAAACAAGACACCAATACACAATACAAATAAAAACACACATAAATGTTTTTGAACTGTTTCGAAAAATTAAAACACATTTCAATATCTTGGCAACTTTTAAGTTTTTGCGTAAGACTCTCAGAGCTAAATAGAGATGCTATGGTACTCATTAATTAGAGTAACAATCTGCTTTAAACATACATCTAGATTCGATACTTAATGTCAAACTGAAATGACTTTATTGACCAATAAATGACATCCTGGAATAAGTGTAAACCAGTTTATGGCAGATCGTCAATCCACACTAAATTCGTATTTATCTACCACTACGGCATTTAAAATAAATATTTAAAAAATTTAAGGTAGCGGAATCTTTTATAGATCCTATTTGCCAAATAATTGTGATGTTGTACTACTACCTCCGACTTAATTGTACATTCAAATTACTGTTTACCTTTTGACCAATGCGCTATGCAAGCAATTCGTTAGATATGATAATTTTCGACTAATATCATTTGAACACACACTTGCATATATTTTGTGAGTAATTTTTGACTACGTGCTTTATATTCATCATCCTAGTAGGAAGTAAATGTGTGAAATTAAGAAGGTACAAATTGAACTGGTAATTTATATCAATTTTTAATTTAAATTTACATACATTAAGATAATTGTAATTCCCATCTCAACTATTTTGATTAAATTATCGAAAAGATGCGCCGCAACTTTTAATGCATTTTCTACGTAAAAAATTGGTTGCATTTTCCGCTTACGAGACCAAGTGTAATAACCGAATGTTTTGATAGCATTGAATAACTGGCTGTATATAATTTAAATTGAAACCTTATCTTTGAATTTTGACCTTTGCCTCTAAAGGGTTCGCTAATCTAGTTTAACCACGTATTTCGTTTTCGTTCAGTGTAAAGCAACACCCGACTAACATAGTTTGATGAAGTATGTACTTAAACACTATAAAACATCGATAACAATTCTGTACAAAACTTGCTATTTCCCAAATAGATAAGTAATACTTCTAGTTAACAACATAAATTCAAAATTGACGATGACCACATAAATATGTAGTGTCGGTAGATTACAAACATATTCGAACTGTACCGTATTAATCCTCTTAAGAAACACTCCTAAAAGCGAATAAATTGTTGTCAAATGCAAATTAATGAGAGAAAAAACATGGTTTTTTGATTTTTTAATCAATTGAGCGAATTTAGTCCTTTATAAATTATCATATCTGTGGTGTGAAGTAGTTCATTTCTCTAAACTTTTCAGTTTCCAATTTTAGTATTAGAAAAAACTATTATAATTAAATTTAATTAATTACTAATTAATTTTTTAAATTGTTTCAATATTTTAAGTTCTTTTAAAGTAAAGTAAACACCTCACAAAAATTGTCGTTTAATTTGATTTTTTAAATATTTTTTTGTATCACAGAAATTTGACAATAATTTTAATTATAAAGAGAATAACAAAATAAGAAAGTTTTAGAACAATTCATCAAAAAAAAAGAACGTTAAATAACCTGTAACAAAGTGTAAAAAGGAACAAATGCATAAATAGTCATTTTCATTTTAATTTAGAACTACTATGGTTTGCTTAATATGAGGTATTTTCACCCCTCACGTATGGTAAATTCTTCTGGGTAAATTTTCAAAAAGCCCCTGAGTGTAATGTTGAGGAAGATTTTCCCATTCTTCGAGGGTGCTTCTTGAATATCATTGAAAGTCCAAATTGCCACCCTTCGTTCTTTAAGCCACCCCAATCGTGTGATATTTGTTTCCGCCAGGAATTGTTGCACGATTTGTGCAATGTGGGGCCGCAATTACACTCCGTGTACATAGAGCTATTGTAGATTTCTAGTACTACTAAAATATGCTGATTTAACCCAAATTACCTTAGTCTAAAAGTTGATAATTTCCGAAAGTTATTAGTTTTTATTATTTTTCTTGGATAATGTTCTGAATAGCTTTACTATTTTCATGAAATTGGGTATTTAGAGGTTTTTTGGGATGAGAATTTAAAATCCGTTCTTATTTTTGTGGTAAATTACAGAGGGCGCATTTTTTAACATTTAAAATGTCCTAATTTTTTTGTGCTTTTATGTATGAAATTTTTATTTGAATTTTTATACTCCAACTTCTTCTGCACCAAAAGATTCCGACCAACAGTTTTGAGATAACAGGATTTATATTTTATCTTTGACATTTTGGATATATATCAAATATTTAGTATTTAATAATTATTTAAAGGTGGTACCCATATTCAACATTTATTAGAAACCAAAACACTTAAGTTAAGCGATTATTTTTTTTTTTTTACTCGTTATCGTCTTGGCTAGTTTGATTTTACATCATTTATGTTGTTGACCCTTTGGTCTTTAAATTCAGGATTGTTGTTTGCCCGTTGGCCCTAAGTATTTGCCCGTTGGCTTTTAAACACACTTTAAACACACTCAATTATTAGTTTAGACCAGTCCTAAGCCTGGATAAAGTGTGAAGGGAGACAATTGCAAATTTGTCTATTTAATTAAAGATAAAGCAAAAATCCAATTATCTCAGAAACTGTTGCTCGGGTGACATTTATTAAGTACCTATACCTTTTTGGGGCAGAAGAAACTGAAGTATAAAAATCTTTAAATAAAATATTAATACAGAAAGGAACAAAAACATTAGGACATTTTAAATGTAAAAAAAGTGCTATAAGTGGCGCTTCCTGCAATTTATCACAAAAATGAGAACGGATTTCGAATTCTCATCACAAAAACCATTGAGTACCCAATTTCGTGCAAATAGTAAAACTATTAAGAAAAGTATCAAAAAAACTAATAAACTTTTGGGTTAAAGTAATTTGGGTTAAATCGGCATATTTTAGTACTAGAAATCTACAATAGCCCTATGTACACGGAATATCGGGATACTACGTATAAATGAAATCATCGTCTATAAAAGGCCCATAGGACAGGACATGTACATGAAGAATCTCTTTTATGTATCTCCGTGCAGTTAGCCGTCCATTCTTTACGGGCTCTAACTTTGTTTGACCTTCATACGAGATACCTCTCCAAACCATAATTTAACCTTTGCCAAAACTTTTGGTTTGCCTAAAATTGCATTGCAAATATCATTGCCCCGTCGTCGGTAGGCAAAATCGAGATTCATCGTTAAAAAAAATTGTTAGACCAATACTGCAAATTCTAATGTCTATGTTCCTGGGCAAAAGCTAACCTATCAATTTGGTGGTCTCTGGTTAGAAGTGGGCTGGGACTCGCGCAAACCATTTTCACGTAGCAGATTGACAGTTTGTAATAAAATTCGCGTATTTCTGGCCTAGAAGAAGCTCCGTTTGCAGCTTCCGCGTGGTGTTGTAGCATACAAAATGCTGACAACCTCAAATATCGGTCAACATGTTACCAGTGCTCCTTGTTCGACCTTGTCCTTCCCTTCTAGAATATTGCCTTGTTTCTTCAAAACGTGCTAGAACCCTAGAAATACTGCTTTGACGTACTCCCATTATTCTGGCGACGTGCATTTGGTGCTTTGTTCTTGGACCCATGTGACAGCCCTGGTGGCTTCTTCCACATTTAAATACCTAGAATTGCGTTCAACTTGCGCCATTATTGTAAAACGTCAAATACCTACTACTAGATCGCAACTAAACAACAAAAAGTAAAAAACCACATCGATAAAGAGCTCAGTTATTCCTGATTAAAAATTGGTTGTGTAACGTTTTTAAGTAACAAAAGGTATTCTTACTCTCGTCGTGCTGAGAACAAAGCATTTGATAGACACATTGATAGTGCACTTCAACTTTTTGTTTCTAATAATAATCTTACACCAAGTGAACTCTAAACTGCAGAGCCTATCTATAACAAAAAGGAAAAACACCAAAAACTGCACAAAAAACTATATTTCAATACGTGTTTAAAAGACTTTACTCTTCATAATCGGGGAGTAAACTTTCCAAAAAATAATTTTATGCTTACAGGGAATGTTTTGGTTGACATTGTCGTATTCTTTCTGGTGCTATTGCCCTAAACAAGAAAAGCGGTGGTAATGTTTTTTGAAGATTGGCTTCTAAATTAGGAAGTCGTTTTGCATACACAAAAATCAGAGACAAATATCGACCTATCCAATCAGGTTTTGCCTATCCAAGAATATATGAATCAGTTGCTCAAGCCGTTAATAAATACATTTCATCAAATTCAGATTCAAAAAATGTGAAAATGAATTCAATTCATTAGAACGTCTTGATATGCTAATTCAATCGCCAAATATACATATACACCGACTTTTTGTGGATCTTGTACATTTACTACAAACCTTCTAAAGACAAACCCAACGAGGAGTTATACACAGCCCAGTTTCTGGACAATGGTAGCCTTGGAGGCTATCTTGAAGTGAACCCACCTAAGTGCAAATTATTCGCTTTAAGAGGAAGGCGTTAATTATTTTTGCTTAGAATAAAAATAATAAAAGACGATCTAGTCCACCCCTCCCACATGAGGAGATTCTTCCAACTATTTTTCAAAAACATCACAACGTTACTTGCTTAGAAATCATATTTAAAATCGGCACTATTGTTTAATTGTCTTTTCAAAATATTTTTAACATTTCTTTGGATTAGTAGAATCAAACAATGCCATTTGTTCTTGAAACACAATCTACTCTAACTATCGTAATTCGGTATTTTCCAACTTTTTATAAAATGTGTAAAATTGAAGCCCATACACATAAAGACGTTCGCCAGTTGTAATTTTGTTTTAAATTGCTGTGAACTTTTTAAAGTGTGTATTTAATTAAAACACTGAAAATTAGCGCCGAAACAGTTCTATAGAATTATCGTGACGTCATTCCTTGTATTCATAACATAAAATAGTAATTTGTGATGTTTACGTTAGTACTTAGTGTTGTTATACAGGTGAAGTTAATAAATATACATTCTATTTTTACTCCCAATATTGTTGTTTTAAATGTATGAATATATCCTTCATTACCAATTGAACTTAATGGCGCCCTATAGTAATTATATGAAACACAAATTCATTCATATACCTAATGTATTACTTAGTAGTATTACTTTTGGTTGTTTGAACAAAGCCTTCCGATGTCATCCTTTAATAAACACTCGCTTTTAATTCCAATAAGCACAAATTAAAGCTGAGATGACCACTAAAACAAGCGTAAAACGTAAAAAAAAACATTATTTATACGAATGTTGACGTCACGACCAATGGGAAGGCGTTTAAAGAATGATTTTAAAAGACGGTGTTTTGGATATTTTTAAAACGAAAATATTTAATGCTGAGCACATTATACAGTGTGTCGAAGATAAAGATGAACATCATGGGGATCTCGGAAACCGTGAGAGATACAGAGTCGGTTAAATTTAGAAAAAGTTGCCCACTCGAGGGGTCAACATTTTGCTGTTGAGAAACTTGCTGAGTTCGGCTTACTTCCGAAGATATTAAAAAAAACCGAAATTGTGCAATTTTGTTTTCATTATATTCTGAAGTTATTCGAAAAGTTACCAAAAAACTGAATTCACTTTGTGATTGTTACTCTTCTTGTTCTACAAGATGGCGTTTACGAATTCTTACTACAACGTTTTGTTTTGAAGAAACCATCATCAACTTTATTTTTTCTGATGGCACTCAAAAAAAATACACTCCGTATAAGAAAGCATTTTTTATTACAAATTCAACGATGTACTACACAGTATGGTTATTTGTAATTTTATTAAGAACAAATAACGTTTTAGTAAATTTCTAATCTTTTTGGTCTAGTGTGCGCTGAATAAAGCTATGGCAGCAAAAAAAAATAAAGTCTATTGTTAGTTCTGACAGAATCGATTCGATTGACATAGTAGTATCAGTTTAGCAACGTCATTCAGTGTAGGTCATATTTTACAATGGAACACTTAAATTTCAAATGTTTTGATGTAGTTAGTGTGCGTTGAAATAATTGCGGCAAACAGAAAATGTTGCTGCGCTCGAATGTTTTGGCGGTACAGTACGGGTTGCTTGAATGAACCGTATTCTTTTAGATTAGACACTAAACGCCTAAATATAGATTTTCCTGGTTGCCTCCGTCCCATGGGTACTTGATCAAATACAAGTGTTCGGCTTCTACAGAATATCTCCGGCATGTAATGTAGTAGGACAGCATATCAAATTTTTCTTCATTTGAAAACATTACTCGCTCCATTGTAAAATATGACCTACACTGAATGACGTTGCTAAACTGATACTACTACGAGTGTCAATCGAATCGATTCTGTCAGATCTAACAATAGACTTTATTTTTTCGCTGTCATGGTCATTGTTGCTAAACTGATTCTACTTTATCATTCAAATAGATTTTAACAAAATTAACAATAAAAGAAATGGAGTCGATTGTTAATTCAACTTCATTTTTTCGTTGCCATGATTTCATTCAGCGCACACTACACAAAAAAGATTAGAAATTTACCAAAACGTTAATTTTTCTTAATAAAATCACCAATAACCATATTGTGTAGTACATCGTTAAATTCGTAATGAAAAATGCTTTCTTATACGGAGTGTACGTTTTTAAGTGCTATAAGAAATAATAAAGTTGATAATGGTTTCTTCGAAACGAAACGTTGTGGTGAAAATTCGTAAAAGCCATCTTGCAGAGCAGAAAGAGTGGCAATGACAAAATGTATTCAGTTTTTTGGTAACTTTTTGGATAACTTCAGAATATAATGAAAATGAAATTGCACAATTTTGGTTTTTTTCGAATCTCTCTGGAAGTAAGCCGAACTCAGCAATTTTCTCAACAGCAACATGTGAACCCCTCGAGTGGGCAACTTTTCTAAATTTAACCGACTCTGTATCTCTCACGGTTTCGAGATCCCCACGCTGTTCATCCTTATCGTTGACACACTGTATACTTTTTGTGGTACTGAGGTTTCCTTTTACGTTTATGACTTAACAATAAAATATAATTTTCTTAAACATAAATTTAATAAAAACACCCAATTGGGCTAGTTACTAATAGGAATGGGATTTGATCAATCCCAAAAGCCTTTAGTTTTAAATTCTGCGTCCGGGAAGAAATCAGATCCCAATCCTCAGCTTGGTTGTATGTTTTGCAATTTCCAAATTTAAATGTTCTATTCGAAAATGATACGTTGTAAAATCAATCTGTTTTCGAGCCAAGTGGTTTGTGTTGTGACGATGGGAAACACTATAATGAGGGTCATTAAACCCTTGGAATGAGGAAAAAGTTTTGATATGGGATTTCACTTCCAGTCACACATTTGCCCCATTCCATTTGAACCTTAGAAAGATATGCAAATTTGCTACTACGGGGAAGAAAAATAAATGTTCCTTTTCGCATGGAAACACATTAATACCTTTGCCAAGGAATTTTAACTGTGTAGGTTCATATTTGATTTAACGTAATGTTATTGTTCAAAAATACAATGTATTGTTTAAAAAAATTTAATGACTTTATTTCGGCTTCACTTTTTTGAACAGTCTGCAAACACAATATTAGTGGATTTGAATTGCAAACTACCATTTAAACGCCCTTCTACTACAAGATTACCGACTGAAAAATTATCCTAACATTAAATTTTGAAAATTATTTTTATATTCTCCAAATAAGTATCATTATAAATTTTATGTTTAAATGATGTTTGAATTTTAAGATGAAACACATTGAAGTTCAAGATACAGTATTCAATAAAATGCACGTCAATAACATTTCAAATGAATAGAAATTGTTCTTCATTTATATTATCGAGGACAATCTAGAACACAATAACATTAAAAATTCAAAATTCGCAGTTTTAATATTCATATATTGCAATTGCTAATTATTTTACAGCCTTGAACTTACAAACATATACTTTTCAATTCATTTATAAAGTTTTTTATATTTCAGAAATTTTGTGATTAGGTGTTTTGTGTTTTGTATCAATTTTGAAAAATTGGTTAACCAAAATTGGTTATGAAAGTAATTTTACACAATTTTCGTTGCCAACAATGCCTTGTTTATAAAATATATGACACATCACACAAATTCTTCAATTTGCTAATTTTGAAACTGAAAGAATTGTATGATTTACGTGAATAAAAAATTTTATTCACTTATACCATAAATAACTTATAACACCCAAACCTTCTGGTATGTAATCACTTGTTTTAATAACTAACGCCAGATTAAAGGTGGCTACTTACAAACGCCGTTTCTTGTTAGTCAATAAAATTGACTTTTAATTATCTGTAAATTTTCAGTTCTTTAATATATTTTCATATATTTCATAAATTCATTTTTGTTCTTCTGTATCAATATTGCCAAAAATTTATGAATGGAAAAATATTTTAATTGTAACTGTTAATTTATTTAAATTGTAAAAGTTAACGATTCAGATGTGAAGTTCACTTGTTTTAATAACTAATTCTAGATTTAAGCTAGTTATTTACAAAGCACCATTTTTGTTATGCAAACTAAAATTAGCTGCTTATTTTTCATTTTTAAATACTTTCTTACATTTCATGAATAATGTTTCAAATTGTAATATTGTGAGCTTTTGGCTAAAAATCTTTTGTCTTCGCTTAGAAAGGTACCTTAATTTGAGGTAAAACCTTAACCATTCTGATGTGACGTTTTACCAGCTATTATGACTTCTTTTAATAACTAACTTAAGCTAGGTATTTGCAAAGTAACATTTTTACTATCTGCTTTTTTTTTAATTAAGAAAAAAGAAAAACGAACGAAAAATACCGAAAAAAGAAGTTTAAAAAGTTTGTTTTACAAAGAGGCTTAAGTAATACTGTACACTGGTATGTATTTTAACAACCTTAGCATCACTTTGTGTTATGTGAACTCGGTGGGCAGGTTAGGGTTACGAAGGTCGTGACTTGAATGCTCACGCCAAGCACCAGGGTATGCCCGAGGCTGCAATCTGCGCCCGTTGTCTATGCCATCGAAGAGTTGCTACAAGCATTGGCTGTTAGTTTCAAGTAACATCTAACCAAATGAGATACCGTTCTATTAGAACGTAGAAGGTACAATTGCTGTAGATGACCTTTCCAATGTATTCACGGTTTGTTTACAACGCGTTCACAGCTTTCCGTATCTTAGACCGATTTTTAATAATTGCGGACCAATTAAAAGTGGCTTCTAGTGCAAAAATTTTCAATTTTTATTTGCAAAAAGCGATCATCATCAAAAAGTTCATTATTTTTGGATTAAATAAGGAACTTTCACCGTAGTGCAGATGAACTTTTACCTTGCATTTCTGTTGAAATTGAAACTAACAATAAAATGCAGATCTAAACTGAATTTCAACAAAAAATAGTTATGGCTCAGTTTTAACAAACACGAGCGTGTGTTTAAGTAAGAAAACCAATCAATTCTCTTCATTAGCAAAATATATGCATCCATTTCTTGATATTTCACAATCCGCATTATTAATCGTCTCTGTGATACTTAAACCATATGACAAAAAATTTGATAACTACTAAGCTGTATTACAAAAAAATAGTCGAATTTATGATATTTCATTTTCTTTAAATTTAAACCTTATGTCAACAAAACTTTTAGAATATTATACTATTTAAAAAAGAAAGATAAAATTCAACTCAGAAACTAGTAAAAAAATTATCACAATTATACTATTTATTTTCTCTAATTTTGTCAAAAAAACTGCCACATCCAAACGTTGTTCCTGTATCAAAAATATAATGTGGATTTGGTAAATTGTATTAACAAAAATCTAATAATAAATTAAAATAGTTTTCAAAATAGTGTAGATGACTAAATTCACTCAGTTTTTCTAAAAATTCGAGGGAGGTGGTTCAACAAAGCGTACTCTATTTTCATTGCAAAAATATTGGCACTACAAATATAACGATTTAAAAAATGTACCTACTACACAATTAAAGGAAACTGAAGAAACTATTTAAAAAATAATGCAAAATAGTCTTACAATAAATTAAACAAATATGTAGCATTTTGTTTTGCTTAAAAAGCAATTTTCATTTCAATTCAAAATGTAAAAAAAAAACATGTCTTAGAAAAAAGTCATTATTGTAATTGTAATCGTAAAGATTACATAATTTCGGTAATTCACCAATTTAAAAAAAAAATTTGAATTGAAAAAATTATCTGACCATGCAAAAACCAAACAATGTTGATGGTGATTTTGATAAAAATTACGGGATAAAAAAATAAATTTGTTTAAAACGAAAAACTGAAATGCAGCGTGAGAAAAATATTTTTATGAATACGAATAGTAAATATTTCTTAGGTATTGAAATTTAAACTTATTTTCGTTAAATTTGTCAAAAAAACACGGTTGGTCAATTGCTATAACAACTTTGTTTCAGGGTGTCTTGGAACAGACTGTACATTAGATGGAAGCAATAGAAAGAGAAAAACATAGTGAGAGTTATTGCAAAGAAAACTCTAAAAAGATTAACTTTACTCGCCTTGGCAATAAAAAATGGTGTACACATCTTTTCACTACGAATAGAGAATAAACCGATCCTTTTTCTTCAGATACCTGGATCAAACAAAAACATCTAATTATCAGCGCTTTAGACCGTGATAAGAAAATGTCCCAAGTCTGCAGTACCAGTGGGCAGGTCCATCAAGATACATCAACCCATTTACTATTGCCCGGCTTTCTCAAGATTAAAAAGTCTACTGGTGCATCTTTGTAACTTAATGACCTTACAAAAGTTGCTCAATGAAGAAAACAAAAAAACTAAGCAAGACTTTAAGCTTTGGTGGAGATCAACATCCCAGTAGTATAGATAGTATAGATTTCTGATGATGCAGGCAACCTACTTGCTTGGTTGCTCCAGTTTTGAAAAAAAAATATTTGAAGACTAATACAACAGTAGACTAAGCGATGAAACGGTCTGAATAAGGGTTGTAAAAAAGAATTTCAGTGATAGTCGAGAGAACGATACGCCCAATGTAACATCATTTTGAGCGGTCGTCTTTGTGGGGAATTATTCGTACTTCCTCGAGGTGACTAAACACCATATTCTTATTTGATATATATTTTGGAAGCGTTGTGGTATCATACCAACCTTTTTACCGAATATTGATAGAATCGGCGTTAATAAACCTGCGGATGTTAGAATTTAGTCTATGCAGTAGCCAGCATGAAGTCTTAACCTTAATTCAATCGAACGCTTATGGAATCGGAAGGCAATGCGCTTACGGACCATCTACAATCGATCGGCGGATCTTAATAAGTTCTCCATTTGTCCCAGTAAGGAATTTGATTCAAAATCCATGCACTGATTTGTCAACCTTAGTCAAAAATATTAGTATCCCTTTTTAAAGGTTTTCATGAATATCAAGCAGCAATTTCTATTGCAGGTGGATGTTAAGAAGTATATTTTCTCCTATAATAATAGAGTGAGCATGTTTTCAAAAAGTACAAAATTATGTCTAATGTGGAAAAGTTTGCTTTTGTTTTAAAATGTGTTAGTAGCAGTCCACATTTGCACCGCCATCTTCCATACATTGAATTATCACCCTTAGTTAAATTTTTTTAAAGTTGTTCATGGTAATTAACCATTATATGTTTCTACTACAGAATTCTTAAATTCATTTTAAGAACACTTTCTTCTCCAATTATGGGGAAAACATGTACGGATTTATGTCGTTCTTAAACTGGATTTATTTCAAAAAAGTTTTTTACCTTTTTCAAATGTGCTTTACTTTAAATTTTTATTGAAGTTATAATTGAAAATAAAATATGGATTAGCTTAACTTCAACGAAAAATAATTTTGGTTCAGTTTTAACAAATACGAAAGTAACGAGTGTTTAAGGAAAAACTGAGCTAGGTAGGTTGCTATACGCTACACAAAATCTTCACTGACATAATCAGTTCAGTATCTCTTGTGCTTTTGCATCCATGCACGAATGAAACAAACAGAAGAAGTTTATGCTGTAAGAGTTGGATTTTAAAGGGTCTGACCTATTCAGGCGAAACCTTGAGAAAATTCCGCGCGTTTATGGGTATTTTAAGAAAACATTAATGTCTGTCAATTTTTAAGATGTATTTATATCACGTTTAAGACCACTACCCGTTATTTTGCTGTAGTTTTTATGTATACTGACTATACTGTAAAAATAATTAAATCAATTCAATTCCACGGTTTGTATGTGCTTGAAAAATGAAAACATTCATTTATATAAAAACAAGTAAAAAAATATTTTTGGAGATTCTTACAAAAAGCAAACAAAAAACCCAATAAATGAAATTGAAATTTAAACATTAGCTAAAACTCAGTTGACTGATATTTTTTCAAAAGCCAAATATTTATAATGATGGATCTCGTATTTAAAAACGCAATGCAAATATGTAACTTTGATAAATTGATTTAAACAAAAGACTAATAGCCTGGTGAACACGTTTTCTAAAAAAAAATGCGAATTTATGGCATTGTTAAATAACTGCCAATGTCGTATTTTTTCAAAAATCCAAAGTGACGTAGATCAAAAGCTTGTTTACTGTGCTACATACGCTATTGTTACAATACAAATACAAATTGAAAACAAAAATGTATTTTGAAAGCAATCACATAAACAGCGACATCTGTCTACACTGTATTCATTCATTAGAGCAAAAATAAGCAAGACAAAAAGCTCAGGTAATAACAAAACCTTTTCAATTACTAGTAACACGCGATTTTTCAAACATCTGCATCAATTGTTTTCGTAGTTATCCGTTCTTTTAATAAATCTCGATGAATAATTAAGTTCCGGTATATATGCGTGGACGTAATTATATATATGAGTCCAAAGGAAACGCTTGGTCAACAGGTCAAAGTTGAAGCAGGTGCGTGTAGTGATTATTCCATTCAACTGTACAAATGAAGGTGTTTTAATTTAAATTATTTTATTTCAATTTAAAATCATATTCAGTAAAATTTAAATTTTAGCCTGTCATGGGTTCAATATATATTTTGAAGGTGCACCAATTTAATTAAAAACAAAGAAATGTACCCAAATTGCTTAATTAATACTATATTTCATGTACGGCCATGAATAAAAAGCTCCAATTCTGTAAAATATTTTGAACATTGAATATTAATTAGACATTGTTATTCTTTCTTTATAACGCATGATAATGTTAGTTGAATAACCCGTGGTTAATTGTGAAAAAGCTCGTTACATTAAAATTGTTAAATGGAATACGTTGAATCAAAATTAAAACGCAGCACAATAGTTGTCTTTGAAATTGTATTCAAACTAACAACCCTTTACTGTTAAAATCGTACATTTACGTGAAAGGTGTTTTGTTTATCTTGTTTTGAAAGGACACGATGGTCTTAGTTCCGGTAGATAACGTATGATAAATACAACGGCTATATAGTGGACAAAATGGTCGAGTTGCAGTAGTTGCACAAATCAGACCTTTACGGCACGGAAGTAGATTCTCTATTGTCTATTGTAACCAGAACACATGTTTTAAAAAATCGTAACTAAAACATCTTTGATAGCGAATTTATTTACCCGTGGTGAATAATACGATGGCTTTTAGACACGAGTATTCAGCAGAATCCACATGCAATGCCTTCAGTTTTTCTACTTGTTCCTGAAATACAAAAAAAATGTTTTAATTTACAACTTAATAAATATTACTAAGCAACATTAAAATTCTTTCGTTGTGCGGAATTTAATTGTGTCTTTGATCAAACAAAGTGCGGACAATGAATCGTAAGAAAAGTGGATAAAATACCTGAAATATTCGAATGTGATCCATGAATTGACCGACACGGTCTGCACACATCGGAGAAGTGTGCAGCCCTGCAGCAGCAATTAAAGGAGCTACGTGTAGAGGCATTGAGCATTGGCTGGCATTCAAAACAAATAGCTCAGACCACACTAATCTCAAAAGCGCAACCTGTAAACAAAAGTAACACACTTTCAAAACAAAAAAATAAATAAAAAACAACGAGACCGTTATATTTGCAATTACGAATTACATTAATTGATTTTCTATTCAAGCGACAAAGCGAGTTAAAATGTACCACAACATAATACGTATTAAAGATAACCTGTATTGGCGTACGTACAATCTGACTTTTAACCTTTATATGATGACCCATTGATTGTACCTATAACCATTTAATTACAAACGTCGGTAGTAAATATAACGGTACATTAAGCTAATAGAAATAGCAAACAAAGCAAATTTACTACAAATAACAAAATTCAAACTACTGTACATACCTGATCTGTAACTTGAAGATCTGGAAAAATGGTATATTTCTTGCCCATTCTACCGCGGAAAAGAGTAAACGTGCCGCTAATTCGCAGATGTTATCGATGCCCATAATGTTGTTGGCTTGAATACATTGGCCATAGCGACTTGTTGGGTATGGTTCCGCTCGTAGAAGTAAGGATATATAACTGCTAAGGTACGAATGATTACTTAAAGAAGTTGTCACTGAATCGGATGAATTCAGAAACTGATTAGGTAGTCCAGGTAAAGCTGGTTGAGATGGTGGTACTCGCCCTCTCTGAACCGCTGAAAAAATAACAAACATAGACACACTTGTTTGGTTTTGGCAATGTTTCAATTATAAAATTGATTATGATTTAAAGATTTTCTGTACATTTAATGCCAGTATTTTTTTCCTGCGCTTCGTTTAGCATGCAAATCACATTTAGTTTTTTTTATGGACAAGTCCTATCAAAAATTGAAAACTTCTATAATTTTAAGTACAGATGGCACATAAAGACAACAAGGCATCCATGAATCAAAACACAAAATAATTAGAATTATTGTAATTTGAAAATATATTTGGGCAAAAATTTATTTTGATGTGACCAAGTCAAAAGTTGTATTTTAATATTCATACATAAATCTAAAATCAAACTAAAGTATTTTTAACTAAAATATCATGTATTTTATAACTAATCGACAAAAAGATTTTTCTTCCACAATTATATCAATGACACTGGATTCCAATTACAAAACAAACTCAAAATCAAAAATTCATTCTATGTTTGGGTGGATTTGGAATTATTTTAATTTCGAAGTAGGTTTGACCAAAAATTGATTTTAATGTGACTAAGCTAAAAGTTGTATTTCAATATTCGTTAAAAAAATTAAAATTGAAATAAATAGTATACTTAGATCGGACAAGTGATAATGATGTCTATTTTCTGTACCTTATAACTAATTGATCAAAAAAATCCTTATATATAAAGTGTCCAAGAGAAAAGGCTGGAAATTATTTTGAAGTTCGTCAATTTCCTAGATTTTCCCCTATAAATCGAGAACGGATGGAGATATCGCCATGCGGTTTTTACTACATAACGGCTAAGAATTTGTAAATGAAACACTACCGCTTTATTTAACTTTTTCCCAAAAATCACAAAAATATATAATTGTTGTTGATAACGTCCTCTAGTTTGTATGTTTCAAACTAGATGATTCAACAAAGATATTTTCTTAAAAGACCATAAAATTCTCTTTCAAACGATATTAAAAATATTTCAATAGCATTAATGGTTCAGAAGATATTGCAATTCAAACACTGAAAAATGATTTGACCTCCCCCTCCCTTATTATGACAGATACGAAAAAATGTCATGAGACAAAATGATGCCGTATAACACAAGCAATAAAACTATTCCTTCAAAGTTGGGGCTCATCGTCCAACTTTCCGAGATAGCATAAAGTTTATTTTCCTTCATAGCATTTGCGCCCCCTTGATGTCGATTGACGAACTTTAAAACAATTTCCAGATTTTTCTCTTGGCCACTGTATATATAAGGATTTTTTTTCAAGCCTCTAGGCCTTACCATTGTTGAGATACGGCCGCTCCGTTTCCTTATCGGGACACCCGTACATTTAATGTCAGTACATTTTCATTATTCAAGATACCAGTCTAGTTTCAAACAATCACCTCCAACAATTTTTGGTTCAAAAATCAAAAATTCATTCTACCCCCATGCAAAAATAGAAAAATCAAATTATGTCTACTTTATGAAGAAAATATATAGATAATTATTGAAATTTTGTTTAATTGTAAAACCAAGATAAATTCGTTTAAAAAAGCAAAATCTAAAGTAATAACTTCGATACTATTAACCAAGTTTGATGAGTATTAATAATGACTAGGTGATATATTTATAACACACCGACTAAAAGATTATTCTTCTCCCCAATAGAATTACTAACACTGGTTCTCTAATTTCAAAATGAAATCTGTACAATCAATGCCAGTATGTTCTTTTTGTATTATTGATAAATGATATAATATGGATAGCGTTTCCAAAATATATGTTTTTGAATTTATTTCGTTTTTTTTGAAAACCATATCTTTAGTTAGAAACGTTCGATTTGGTCACACAAGATATTAAATTAGCGGTAGTTCATTTACAAACAACTGCTTCCAACATTGATTTCCAATCGAATTACATATATGAAAAATGTCGATTTTTAACCTAAACTAAAAATCAAAAATTCAGTTTATCGCCATTGAAAAATAGAAAAGTGAAATTAACTTTTTATTGTTTACGTTTAGATTGCAGTTTTAAATAAAGGTATCGATGAAGAAAATACAAGAAGTATTACAATTTCCAATACTAATGCGAAAAAATATGATTAAAAATGAAGTCAAGATCTGATTACAGCAATCGTTTTCAAACAATTGAAGAACTTTTATCAACAACAGTCACTGCCAAAAATGTTTCAAAATTATTGTAAAAGGCGATTTTTTTTATTTTATTAGAACTCAATTTCGAATTTTCTTTTATATATAACTGATTTAATTTTATAAAACTATCTAAACTTTTTTATTTAGCACAATGTCTATGGACCTAGACAGTTAAACCGGTAATGAAATTAAAAAAAAAAACGACTAATGACTTAAGGTGTTCCTATTATATTATACTCCTGACTCCTGTATGTGAAAGATCTAATTAAAGAGTATGTACCATACAACACCAAAACGAAGTCTTGGCACCATTATCAAAAAATCCATAAAATCGATGGATTCAGAAGAAATCGACTACTATTATTAGCTGTAGGATGTACTTACATTCTCATTGACGATTCATAATAGTTATTTCTGTACAAAGTTACTAAAGTGATTCTTTTCTGAGATTTTAAAACAAGCGCACAAAGCAAGGGTGGTGAATAACAAGCTCGTTTGTAACTCACAAGGTGCATAGAAAATTTTATTGCTAACCGTAAAGGTTACCTACTTCGACTATTCTCAATAAATATTTAACATTTAAAAATGACAACGACAAAATTTCTACGATTATTACCCAACCAAGGTTATGTTGATAAAAATTAAAAACACTGTATTTTACAGTACAATAAAATGTTTGTTTACTTCCGCAGGACGCTATGGTAATGTATAACTTTAATATCGGCTGGTAATAAAATATTTAAAAAAAACTCAATTGCATGTTAAAGCAGAAATAGAAATTATTCTTCCGTGGTTCGCATTCGTTTATAGCAACTAATCGTTCTTAGAAATCGTTAAATATTTTTGAATGATTATTTCAACATTTCCTTTCAACAAATTACAGGTACGCAAAAATCATTTTAAAAATAGGAAATGGTTAAACTGTAAACGCGAAAACAGCTAAATAATCATTCTCCCTTAGGAAAAACCCCTTGGCAATTTTTTAACCTTTGGATTCATGTAATACACTTATTTTTAATCATTGAAAAGCATATTGGAATCCTAGGGGTGTGGCGATGACTTTTAAATTGTCGCAGTTTTCAGCTTGTGTTTACCATAATTAATTCAGCAATGATTGGAAACACATCGCGTTGAAACAGATTAAATTGTTATAGACTTTATCCAAAATTTCTAAATATCCTACGTTTTGCTTTGACAAGACACTTAATTCCATTTGACTGTTGTGATTCTCATCATTTTTTCAAAATTAGATCATAGGATGTGTAAAGATGGTTGAAATCTTAAAACAAAGAGATTTGTTTTTAAATTCCAAAATGTAGAGCTCATTGTGTAGTGGGTTAAAAAAGGTAAACAATTTAAAGTTTTTACTAGATTGCACATTTATTCCCAACTTATTATACAAGGTGTCCGCGATAAACTTGGTTTAATATGAAGTTCTGACAAAATTTCAAAATTTGGGCGATTTGTGATTAGTAACGATATCAATTCACTGATGTAATCTCGCAATGAATTTATACAAAATATAAAAATCCTATGATCCGTTATAGTGTGGTTTTAATATTTATTAAAGTTGTTTTATGGTTTATAGGTTAGTTGGCAGAATTTTTTTATAGAAAACGAAACGAATGTGGTAGAGAAAGAGTTATATCTATAGCAATCACCAAACAAGTCATATGTAGGTGAATACTATTGTTTACAAATTTCGACAGGATCAAAGTTATGGAGGTAAATTTTCTTGGCAAATTGACAATGTTTGCAATCATTTGAGCATGGTACAAGAATCACATCTTACCAATAGTTTGAACGAGGTTGATCGAAAATCAGAATTTTGTGATATAGTATCCATAGAATTACAGAAAACTAAAAATTCAATGATGACTCTATTTTTCATATTGGTTGAATGAACATCTTCATTGTGTTACAACATCTTACACTCAGTATCCAGAAAAAATAAAAACTTATATAGGAGTATTAAACACGTTGTTGGGAGATCATACTTATGTAATGATTACAGAAACTCTGGAAAATGATGAAGATCTTGTGACTTTTTCTAATCTGATAAACACGTATATTGGAATAATTATCTAAAATTAGTGGTTTTGCAAGCTAACTCAAAACTTTTTGAGGTTGAAAACAATGTATTTTGTAGGAATATTCCACATGTTGCTCTACATTTGTCAGGAACAATGGGGTGTGCAGTTTTAAAATGTAATTTTTAAGTCACTATACAGGGTTCCATTTATTGCTCCACATAATTATAAAAAAACAAAAGAAGAAAACACTGGAACTCGACTATATTCCTCAAAAAGATTCAGTATCACTAACACTTGACCAGGAATTACTGAGTATTAGATTCTTTATCTCCTGATTGTCGTCGAACAATTTCCAGAACGAGGTTCATCTTCAAAGTATGCTCTAGTATTACTGAAGTCCTAGTACTAATTTAATTGTTTTACATAGTAGTATATTCGAAAGATGTAAAATGAAAGTTAATAGACTAAGACTTTCTCTCGTACTGCGCAGTCCTCTTATTAGTTATAATTAACTTTTATCCTTAAGCATAATCTAGACCAGTGATGCTCAACTGTAGAAAATTAGTACGATTGTTAACTGTCTGCGTTAAAAAATGATTGTTGAAAAGTAGTAATAATAATAAAATTTTGTTACTTCTTTACGTTTATGTCTAAATTTTAGGTTTCAAGGACCATAATAGTGTTTTTGAAGATTGTCAACACAATCATTTTACAGAATCTGTTAACTACACTGTGGTCTAATCTAACAATCTAGAAGTATATAATATTCCCAAAGTCTACCAAATGTAAGACTTTTGGAGGAATAAATATCTTCATTATCCAAAATAATTTACTTATTACAATTAACTTTTGTTTTCCACTTAAGCACTGACCAAGATGGTGGAATTTCTAGAATACTTATAGTTGGTAAGCTTTACCTCAACGGTAGATAAATCGTCGCAATGCTCCGATGAAACGTACTCAAGACTACAAGATAACTACAGCAAAAAATCTACAAATTCTAGTTTTTGGTGACCTTCTTTATTTAGAGGGCACTTCTTCCGGTCTTTCTTGGGTTAGATGAGTTTGGTTTGACCAATTCAATTGCTCGAAAATTTCATACAATCAACATCAATAATATTGTAACAAAAATTATAAGTAAAGTTGTCCATTTCATTCAGGTATGATTACTATGTTGTACTTAAAATTAATTGGATTTCAATCTACACTGAATTAATCTGACTTGAAAATCCTTTCTCTGAAAAATTGTCTAATTTCTACTGGTTTATACTTTTAATCGATATTTTGACCGCCACAACAAATAAACAAGTAATTTTGTTGAAAACATTTCAAGGCGTTGCAAATAATCTTCTTAGTAAAATTTTGCCATTGGGCGTATTTGTGAATTAAAAATTTGCACCAATTTATTGCAGATCAAGGCAGTGCATAATTCTTGACATTTACGGCTGATATCCTCTGACCGTACAGATCTAGTGCCATTATCCACGGATGATCAGAAAAGGCAATTTGATTGCATTAGCTGAGATTCTTAGTAAGTAAGTTTTAGGAAGTATTTACAATTGAAGATGACCTTCAAATTTGGTCTCTCAAAACTCATTCATCGCCGGGCATGGATGGGATTTCATCAATTTTACTAAAAAATGTGTCAATTATATAGAACACACTCTTTACCTTCTTCTTGGAAATTATCTAGTGTGACGCCCATTTATAAAAAGGGAGACAAACTTGATCCTGATAACTACAGATCCATAAGTCTAACATCAACAATAGTCAAAAATATGGAATCCATTATACATGAAAAGCTGATGGGATTTTTAATAAGGTAGGACAGAATTCCCCCATCCCAACACGGTTTTGTAATGGGTCGATAGGTCGTGACAAACTTCCTAAATTGTGTTAATGATTGGTCATTCTCATTGGACTCCAAAGAACCGGTGGACCTAATTTACTTAGATTTTTTCTAAGGCGTGTTGATCGTGTCCCGTATAATCGTTTACTTTATAAACTTGATCACAATGGAGTTCGAGGTGATCTGTTAGACTGGATTGGGAAGTTTTCTAAAGACAAAAGATTTTGTGTTAGCGTAAGTGACTGTTAACCAAGAGTGCTCCAGGTCCACAGTGGAGTTTCTCAAGGTTCTGTATTGGGACCGATTTTATTTTTAATCTATGTCGCCGATCTCCCTCTACATGTTGAGAGTAACCTTTCTATCTTTGCTGATGCTACCAAACTTTACGCCAATCCCTTACTTAATTATGTGCACCTTACGGAAGTTCTTCAGACGGTGTTTGAGTGAACTAAACAGTGGCTTTACCTCTAAATACGTCAAACTGTTTGTGCTACATTTAGGTAAGAACAATCCTAAGTATAAGTACCCTCTATTGAATACTAATCTAGTTTCTGTTGTTCAGCCAAACTGTTGGGTGTTATTATTAATGATCATTTGTCATAGTCTGACCACATAGGTTCGATTTGTGCAAAACCTTTTCCCTTTGTCAAAAACGTTTACTAAAATATCCCTAAAAACTTTGTTGACTTATTCAATTCAACTACACCAATTTTAGAAATTGCCGGAGATGTGTGGAGTGTTGATACAGTTAGTGATTCGAATCGTCACAAAGCCATTTGAAGATGGGCTACTCGAATAGTTTATGGACGACGACGTCCTCCATACGAAGAACGATTCAATTTGATAAATATTCCGTTGAATCCATGGCGACATCATTAAAACCTAAAGAGCAATTAACAATTAATTTGGCGCCGATCTCTCTTGTTTCCTTTAAATAATAATATTAGACTTCGTGGACATTCCTACAAATTAAATAAACAATAGTTTTACACAACTTGTCGTCAGAATTTTCTACCGAACCGAGCATTTAATATTTCGAACTCTCTACCAGAAGATGTTGTTATAAATTTATTAAATACCGTTTTAAATGCGGATCTGAAAAGCGACCAAGCGAACCTTCTGGATTGATTAACGTAAAGGTTAGAGAAAATTAAATACCATAAATGGTCATAAAGACGGTATGTTTATTTTCAAACTATAGCATGGAACATAACTAAATAGCTCGAATTCTAACCTAAACTTCGTATCAACGGACTACTTTGTTAAAAAAATTACCAAATGACAAAGAAAATTTCAAGACCTGTCCAGTCCAGGTTTTTATCTTATATCCAAAACGTGCGGCAAAACTTTTGCTCACGTTGGAATTACAAATACCCATCAAATGAACAAATAGGCCTAATATCTCAAGAAACGAACGAACGTAAAAAACATGTAATCTTATGGTGGTGAAAGAGGAAAATGGCTTCCCTTTCTACTGGCTTGTGGAACGAGTCAGCGATATTCATTTCAAACGGAGAATCATCAAGAGAAGGTCGTGTAATGAGTAATGCTTAAACTGATGATAATAGTGTGTACATATTAACTTATAACATGTGTCTTTATGGAAGAGAACGTTATGCCCTCCGAATTAGAAACTTATTCAGGCTTTAATTAAATTAGTACTTTTTTGGATTTAAATTAATGTTAACTGATCAAACCTGTAATTCTTCGAAACGACTATATCTACTTCAACAAATTTTGGCACATTTCATATTACTATTACGAGCTATCAGCTGATTATAAAACATGGTGAAAATTACAACCAGAAGCGTACATTCCAGGGGCGTACTAAGAAATATTGGGCCCTATTTTATAATACGTTCAAAAAACTGACAATTTGATTTAAAATTATTAAAATTCTATGTTTTCTAGATAAAAAAGGTACTCTTCTTGAAAGTCGTTTTGTCCAACGGTTTTCGAGAAAATTAATCATATAAAATAAGTAATTACAGATAATAATGATGTTGGATATCGGTGAAACAGAAAACAAAAAGTTATCGAGAATGCGGTGGAAAAGAAAAGCGATCTTATTTGTCGTTGTGATGCCTGTATTGCAGCTAATGGAGGGCATTTTGAATATTTATTGTAATACTGTTTTATGTTCGTTATAATAGTTGAATTTGATCAGTTTTTGGACGCCATCTTTAAACTCCGACAGTTGACCTTTTTGATAAAATTTTTAAAGAACTTTTTAAATATTTTGGGCCATGAAATACGCCCTTGAAAACTTTACATCTAATTATGACTCACCCTGTATATCTACATTTCTGGAGCGTTTTAACAACTAGTAGTTTTGTTGTACCGGACCGCGTATTATAAAGTAATCAAGACGAAATCCCGAAAAGATATTGTTTTTCATATTATTCTAATTCTAACGCTAAAAGTAGATATGAAGTGAAATTGAAATTATAACATATGGAACGAAAATATGAAACTCCCCAATCTCGAAAAGTATGAACCAAAATACATAGTTACAATTAGATTTATAAAAAAAATTTAAACAATTTGTTTAAGAATGTACACAAATAAATAATGATCGGCGGCAAAAAATGAGAAAAAAAGTGATTTGTTTTCTAGGGAATTTTAAAGTGCACCGTTGATCATATCTTTGCCATAAGAACCAAGTTTTTAACAAAACAAAATGTACTCATTTTTTTTACTATACACATAAATATGTAGGTGATTATTTATATACTTTCTTTAAGATGGGCGTGACAACAAAAAAAAAGAAAATAACACATTTATGAAACACTAAATGACCTATTGCTTGCGCATGTTAAATCACATACAATTGATGATATTCAAAATAAAAAAAGTCAAGGAAAGTCAAATATTTTATTATGTATATAGTAGCATGTTCAGATAACCTACTAACAACTTTTAACTTTCGCATTTTGCACTTTTTTTCAATAGGGGTCAGAGTGTGTGCGCGTGATATATTTGATGTATATCTTTTATTTACATTTCCACAATAGTAGTCTTTACAAAATTTTAATCTTGGCGTTAAGGATCATATTCGTTTCAGAAACTTCATGAAGAAGCTCGATTACCACCTTTCGCAAAAAGAACTCAGTTTAGACTAGTCTCGACCATAAGTACTTTGCCAAGACCCAAATGTTATAAGAACTATTATTCGTTGCATTAAACCAAAACTAGAATACGATTTTCCCAGTCACATGTTCTGTCCGTTGAAGCGAAAATGACCCCTAATACAGTCTGAAGTATGTCAAAACATAAAACTGCATTCCATGAGTGTAGCCATTTATACTTTGCAGTAAGAACTTGTTTTACCATACGATGTCATCTGTTATTCTCTGCAAATTAACTCTGAAATAGCAGTAAAACACAAATATTTAAATTGTTTAAACGCTATTCTGTAAGGATCATCGTCATTTTCTATTTTCGCAATTATCCAATGGCGCTTCTTGCAATTACCCAATACCCATACACAACTCTTACAAATACGGCATAGAACAATGCCATCCTACTTATTCTTACAACTTTTAATTATTTACATAAATCACACTGTTTATATAATTTATTAACCGCACTTAATCTCATAAATGAACATATGTCATAAAAATTGAAAAGTCGAACACCAATCGCGGCCAATCAATGTTAATTCAAACGTCAGAATTCATATAAATGATCTCAGACAGGCGTAAACCTTGATTAATGGTGTGCTACAGCTTTAAGTTGGAAGAATCTTATACATTGAGACTTTTTGCTCCCGCAAAAAAAGGATCATTAACACGTGTTTCGAAACACCTTTTTCTCATAAACATTGATATTTCAGAAAAATATTGCCCTTTTTTCTCACAATGGTGATTATGGACACGTAACCTGGCACGTGTCTGAATAAGCCGGTTTAATTTAAGTTTTCTCTACCTGATACGAATGTCATCTACTTTGACTCGAAACATTTGCAACAATAGTAGGTACATCAAGAAAAACCCCGTCACGAAAAACTGATTATAAAAAAAAATATTAATTTTAGTTTGCCTAGAACTTATTCATCACTTTAATTTAATAGAATCCCTGCGGTGTGTGCTTTATTATAAATGCATATATGAACAATTTTATGTATTTGTTTTGGTAATTTGGACTTTTGTATACGTTTTTTAGAGACGTTGAGTGATGAATGTAATCAAATTTGCAGTGGTGTGTACTGTCAAGATATTTTGTTTTTACCACCTGCCCTGCTTTATAATTGATTAGTAGGTACTGTTAAAAAAAAACAACTGATTTAATCCTTTTCAGAAAAATTCAAATATAGAATACTTTTTTACTTATAATAACTAATGATCCAAAGCCCAATTAGTTTTCACACGTCCGTCTCGGTCTCTCTTAATTAAGAGTTGACCAATTCGTAGACTGTTGTTAAAGATAAATCACCACATCAATCTATGAGTTCCCGCTGGCTGTGCAAATTTCAACGTAGACGTACTCAATCATTCTGAGAAATATCTATGCCTGCTAATCAAATGTGATTGCAAAATTAAAATATACGTTGGTATTTGAAAGATTTCAATTCAACTAATGTGGCTTTTTTGAATAAAAGAAGATATAGAAATGTCAAAAATCTCTTGAAAACTTCACCCGCCGAGTAATGGGGATAAAAGATGAGGATGGGAGATACTCGTGGAGCAAAAAAATGATTCCCGTGTATCCTAACAATCAAGTAACAATTGACACAACTTTCCGAAGAGCATTCAATTCGACCCAGTATAACGTTTGCAACGATTCATAATAATATAGCATGCAACCGAAATAAAACAATAATGGAAGCAATGAGCTACCAAAGCAAAATCAGTCAAGTTAAATCAGTTTCGTCGAACAACAAAGTATCCTTCTTGTGGTTTATACAACAAAGGATTATCTTATTTGACCTGATAAAAGAAGCAAGGAAAAAAACCGAACCGGATTAACAGTTTTAGGTTATTCTCAAAATTGAACTTCGTTGTTGGAAAAAAGGTCGAATCCTATGTTAATGTAATTTCTGCAACAAATTCCTATTTCGACTAGTTTGACAAACTAGCTGACTACCTACTGGTTTTTATAACTTATTCTCAATTTAAAAATAAAGTTTGATTAGGTTTTGATAAAAAACATCATCCAAAAGTGGTGTTTTTGCCACAAACGTATCGGTTTTTCCGGAAAATTTGTACCGATTTTGCAAACTTGGAAAAAAAGTTTCATAAGCTTTTGAATATGTAAGAGAACAAGGTATATTTCAAGCACGCTTTTGCCTAAAAGAAAAAGATACCCCACAAGCGGTAAACAAGATATGGCGCAGAAAGAACAGCACGGAAATTGTTTGCTAGGTTTAATGGCGGTTTTCAGTCTAGTAAGTCAAGCACACTCGGATAGCCACTTAACTACTAATAAATATGTCAAAATCCACCATCCACGGTATTTTGTGAAGCGTCGCTACAGAAACCGTTTTGATGTATGTGTTTCCGATGATTTAACAAGAAATCTGTGACGGATCATATTTCCATTTGAGACACGTTCTTTTAAATTCAAGTATATTTTAAAGTAGTGGTTGGAGATAAAAAATAATGTTGGGCAAAAACTACTCCAAAAGCCGGACTTCATTCAAAACGAACATATTCATTTTGTGATGGGATTTATCACATAACGACACGAGAAAAAAAGTAAATAACTTAAATCACTAGATTCATACGACCTCGTGCACACTAATTTGCACCTCAAACTATTTCACTGAGATAAAATAAAACCTGTAGTGGCATTTTTACTGACAAATTTGAACTCTTTGGAAAGAGAAAGGAAACTTTCCGAATTTGGGATTTCTGAAATTTCTGGTAGAAACTAAAATTTTGAAAGATTACATCAAGATCATAAGCGAATAGGTGGTGAAAAAAATGGTAAGGTTATTAGGAATATTAAAGAGGATGTCTGATAAAAGAACTTAAATAAATGTAGAAGGGTGGTGGTGAAATCATAAAGTGCCAAACAAGAATGTAGGTCATATCTCAAAAGATTTCACACGTATGCAACACATAAAAAGGTGTTGAAAAGCGAAGATGACAGAAAAGGATGAAGGAATTCTTGAATAAATTGCTGAACAAAGAATATTCATGGACAGATCAACATATCAAGATGTACAGTGTTAAATCAAAACGTAACATCAGGTATAGAAGAAACGAGGAGATAATCCAGGAAATTCATGAGGGAAACGCTGTAGGAACAGATAAACAATCATTGTATTAGCATGAGAGGAAGTGACAAAAGAAAAACGTAAAAAGAAAATCAATTATAAATTGGCACATTCGTTTTATACTGGTACCATGCACACAATGTTTTTTTGTAGGTAAGTTGATTAAAAAATATGGAGAGAAGCCACATGACCTACATATAATTTATATAGCTTCAGAAATAGCATATGATAAGGTTACTAGGAAAATATTATGCTATCGTACGAGAAATAAAGGAGTACCTGTTTCTGTTTCTTCAACCTCGTTATGGACGCAAGAGATTGTTTGAAGAACAAATTGCATTAGTGTGAAAAGACAGAGAAGAAGTCCGAGAAGATTTGGAAAAATGTATTATTTAGATTTAGTAGATTTGTGGAGTTGGAGAAGCAACAAGTTAAGAAAAAAGTTAGAGTGCTAGCGTATGCGGATGACTTAGTGGCAGTAGCGAAGAACGAGGAAGAAATGAAAGAGACGATAAAAGTAATTAAAAAGTACTTAGAGAAGAAAGGATTGAAAGCCAATGTGGGAAAACGAAGATCATGGAATTTAAGAAAAAAAAGGAAGAGAAAGAAAAATGAAATGGTGATGGGAGAAAGAGGAAATAGAAAAAGTAGACAAATACAAATATCTGGGATACGTTATAAGTTATGATAATAAGAATAGAGAGCATATAAAGAACTGGAACAGAAAGGAAATAAGGCAGTCAGACAAGTATGGAGCATAGGAGAAAGAATATTTGGGAAAGACCTTGAGAAAAGAAGATGGCTGTTCGATAGGATGGTAAGAAGTGTTTTGACATATGGAGCGGAATTATGGAGCTGAAAAGAATTCAAGAAAAATATTGGAAATAGACACTAGGATTAGGAAAAGAAACACCGGGATACATAGTGGAGGAGGAGGTCAAGATGGAAAAATAAGAACACAGATAGGAAGAAGGGCAATGAGATCTGAGGAGAAGATCGAAAGCAAGAGAGAAGAGATATTAAACGAGTGCTGGAAAGAAACAGAAATGCAGAGGGTAAAATATGGAGATGAAGAAAGGAAATTATATTGCGGAAGAGGGGGTACGCAAGAGAAGAGATAACAAGAATAAGAAGAAAAGGGAGATCGGTAGAAGCAGAGATAGTAAGGAGGGATGTGGACTCGCTGGTGCAAGAAAGAGCGGGAAGAATAAAAAAGGGAAGTACAATGGAAAATATTGGAAGATACGGACAAAAGGAAAACCTAGATATTTAATTGGCGAGAGTGGATTAAGGGAAAAAAGAATTATAGCAAGGTTTAGGGTAGGGAATGAGAAAAGAGAAAACAAATATTGGTTGAAGAACGAGGATAGAATATGTAGGATGTGTGGAGATGGGTGGAAGAACTTGGAACACATAAGTGTAAACTGAGGGAAGAGGAGAGAGAGCAAGGAGAACTGCTGGGTGAAAGAGGGGAAGGGATTGAGTGGATGAAAGAGGTAATAAAAAGAAGAGAAGCTAAGGAGAGAAGAAAAAGAAACATAATCAAGATATAAAACATAGATTAAGAGTGAAAAAGAAGGAATTATGAAAATGTAGTTACACAAGGGTGAGGAGAGGAGGAAAGGGAAGAAAATCAAATTAATTTCATTTAATATAATTTGGGTGTGAAAATGGAAGTGGACTTGGTTAATTTTATGATGTATGTATGATGTAAAAAACTGAATTCTTTGTTTATTGTAGAAAAACAAATAAATACATTGATAGTGATAGTAGATTTGTGGTGAAAAGGGATAGATACCAACAATTAAAGTTATTGCAAAAAAATTAAATAGAGTAAGAATATTTAATACCTTAGTTCCTAATATTTGAAGCATGGCAAGATGGAAAAAAATGCAGGTTAGGTGGAGAAATTAGTTTTGTGTGACAGGAAGTCGGCGTAATATGCAGCAGTAACACTAAGTCTGTCAAGAAATATAAATATGGTGGTGATAAAACAAGAAAAACAGCTTAAGAATGACACAACATAAAAAAGATGACGGTATGATCAAAGTTACCTGGGCATAAATTACAACGGTTTTGGCGCATATCGCAAAGAAGTGAAGAGTATATGGGGAACTAAACGGCAAACATAGAGGTGGAGAGAAAAAGAACAATGGAAAACCTCAAGAGAGTATTGTTACAGATGAATATCCTTGTAGGGATTCCTCCATGTGAAGGGTTAAGTCAAAGACCACTGACGTTACACCCGACCTATGCGAGCTTTATCAGTTTCAGTGATAAGAAATTTGATGTCCAATGAATGCGGAATGTACACACGCACTTAATTTACAGTAGACGATTTGAGATCGTTTTAAAATTAATACTACTTCAACATTAGCGGTCAAAAATGTATTTGTAGTGAATGAGTGTTACCTACCATTGAAATTTAGTCGACAGGCGCACCTTGTACAACTGTGAACTCACACGACAGTTTTCTCACTCCTGAAGAGTCAAAAAAAATGAAACAGCTGTCGAGTGTACAAATTTCTTGCGATTTAGAAAGTTTCAAACGTTAAAATCGACTTTTGAAAAACTGCTTACATTATTTTTGAATTCATTTTGTACTGTTGCAATGCACTGTTTTGAATTTTATAACAAAAAAGTCGTGGTTCGTGGTCCACAAAGAGAAAAGTGTCATAGTCCCAAAATTAGTTTCTATAATGAACTGTATCGGTCCATTTATTACTGATCCTTAACAACACTTTTCTTTGACCTACACACTTGGTATAATACGAAGTACTTAAGTTTTTGGGCATTTTGATGTTTTAAAAACGTTTGGTTTTTTGGGCGATATGTTGTAGTTGCAATTGTAATTATTCCACAAAACTCAAAAGATAGTTTTAGCGGTTATGAAGCGGATAGCAAAATTATCCAGCCTTACCATGGAGGAAGGTTTTTATCATTTTTCATCTCAATCTTTTATTTGTCTTAAAAATACGTCAACACTGCTTAGTTCAATGTAAGGCCGTCAATGAAGACATCAATAAATAATACTGACGGCCATAATCAAAAGTAATCGATTTAATGAAACCCACAATTCAAAATGATTACAGAGTGAACAGATGCATTATACGGCACAATATAACGTAATAAGATTGGTTGTTTGTGAACATTACTTTTTTGTTGATGCCCAAAGTCTAAAATTTTCATCCTTTAACCTTGACAACAATAATTTCCAACACAGGATATGGGGTCACGCTTCAAAATGGATTAATCACTTGAATCTAGCTTCTGAATAGCAAAACCCATCTTGCATTGACTTTCTGTAATTCGAAACGCTCATACAGAATTTGGTAAACACTCATATCCGAAACCTTTTCTCAAGATCAATGTTGCTAGCCGTTATCACTTCCACTTCCACTTCCAGCCCTTCTTTTGTTAAAATTATGTGACAGCTGTTTACTTACTCCATTGTAGACACGCTTTTAATTAAAAACCACTTGGACATTTTTTTTCATAAAAACACAATAGTTTCTAAATTATGAGTAATATCTAACTAAAACTTGCTGTTTTTCAACGAAGTAAAAATTAAGAGTATCCGTACAATTACTCTAAATAACCAAGCAGCTGTCCAGACTGCAAGTAGTCAACAAAGGGTAAGGTTTTCCAAAAGATGCCAAGAAAATTCTACTTTATCTAATCTAGTACAAGACAGATTTAATCAATGGTTACTAAATCTTGACAACTTCTTTCTCTTGCTTTAAATTCCTCCAAAGTCCTAAGCCCAAAGTATTAATTAAGCGTTCTTAGTATCCAAAAACAGTTAATTCTTTAGTAATACTATTAAATCTTGGAATCTCTAAGTTTATCCAACGTCCAAACTTTATATTTGCAATAAGACTACTGGAATTATTATTCCATCAAATCTTGAAAGCTTTCTTTACAGAACATAGTGCTTTTACTTGTTGTCTCAACACTAGCTTTTAAGTGTACTTGTTCGTTAGTATTTGCAATGTCCACATTATATCAATTGTCTATATGGATACACAAAGAACGAGTTTAAGACAACTAATAATTTTTATTAATAATCAATAATAGTTTTCTTTTATTCGTACTATATGCTACTGTATATAATTTGTAAAAATGCATTGTTAAGTGAAGGTGCTAAGTGTAAGTTTATGAATGTATTAGAACATTAACCGGTTGTAAAACAGCTTTATGGAGAAGTTACTTTCAATTCGTTGTTGAATGATGTAATACATAAAATGTGGTAATAAAGAGGATCTGAAATTAAAGGTCACGCACACACACAAAGTTGAAATGAATATTTTGTAAATAAATCTCGAAAGCTTAAGCAAAACTAGAAAGTAAGTTTGTGTAAGTGCGTTTGGGCGGTCCAAATTTCTTTTTCATTTTAACCGTACCATTAATTTTGTGTAATAAACGAACTTCTAGTAGTGAATAAAGTTTGTGACATTGTCGAGAAAGAGGACATTGTCCTAACAGGGAAGATTATGATGACAAAGTATACTACAAGTTGAAATTATAATGTAGAAAAAGTGCTTTTTAGACACAGTGGAGATATGAAAGAACATCTTTAACAAAAAGGACTAATTGTAAATGTAGGTAACACTTTTATGTTTGTACATGGAATTTGTATTATAATTCTGTACTCTGAAGTTGCTAAGCCGAGTGAGGCTATCGTGGGAAATGACCTTACCTGACCCTGACCTCGAACCAAGACCAAGCATGTAGCAAGAGATGGGACCACAATCAAATACCATGAAGAATGAAGAATTGAAATTGTTAATAGTGTGGGTGTCTCTTAAAATCTCGCACTCATTTTTTAATATTATTCTAATTTCGGTCATTATCGATCGGTGTATAGTATTATATTTGTTAACAGATTTTAGTGCCGGGGTTGCAACTAATAGAAACAAAGTACCCGTATGTGTCACAAATGATTAGACTACGTAATATTTAAATTGATGAATTTTATTTCAAAGGAACATCGAGTTCTTCGGATATTCATTATTAAATACTTCTATATAATAACATGTAAGTTTTACGTGTTCACTTAAAATGTGAATAAAGGTGGTAACTTCAATAATTACTTTAGATATAATAATTTTTCGAATATACATAAATACCTACATATATTCGGTGGAAAAAAATAGCTCACCCACGTATCTTTTAGAAAAATCAAAATTGTGTTAATACACGCAAATAAACGTTGTCCTTCTAAAGAACCTTGGTTTTTATCCTCTTGGATAAAACTTTCCTTTTTAAATTAAACACATAATTTAAGATGCGTGACATCGTGCGCCAGCTGCTACGGTACATCTTCGTCGGAAAAAATATTCTTCATTTTCGTTTTTCATTCACGGAAGTGACTATCACCACTATTTTCTTATTTTCCATCAGATCTAGATATGGCTACAATCTACACCATTGAATGTCCCAGTTTAACTGAGTCAATTTTTTTGTTTATTTCTTGCATTGGAGGTATCAATCACAAAACTGGTTGAATTCCATTCCATTAGTCACAAGTCGAAACGGATGATACTACTAAATGTGTTTATCAATAAAATCCAACTTGAAGTAAGTGATATAACCTAATAAAAATATTTTCATTCTGCTACTCAATCGTAGAACATTGTGTCGGTAAACCAACAAAAAATAAGTTTCTATAAAGATCTAAACAACAAACATATTTAGGAACACCACAAACTTCATTGTTGCTATCATCAACAAATAAGCCAATATTCGGAAGTACTCCTAAATTTATCTCGTTTAAATCGGAAATTTACAAACATGTCTGCTATTCCTTGTTTAACGTCATTCCTTGTTCCAAAATTATTTCTTTTATTGAAAATATGTTGTCTAATCGGAAGTTTGAGTTTTTGTTGGAGATAAAAGCAGTAAATTTATATTTTTAAATAATGATCTTCCACAGGGATCGGTTGTTGTACCTATTCTTTTTAATGTATATATTTCTGATCTTCCTTCTTTACAATGTCGAAAATTCGTCTACGCCGATGATATGGCAATTTCATTTCAACATTAAGATTTTTCGAAATTGAAAATAAACCATCTGATAATTTGCGTATTATGAAAAATTATTTAAAAAAATGGCGATTATGCCTAAATCTTAAAAAGACAGAGGTTTCTTGTTTTCATTTAAGTAATAGAGAAAAAGAAGAAAACTTAATGTTATTTTGAATAATACAAAGTTAAACCATAATTTTAACTCAGTTTATCTGGGAGTAACTTTAGATACGTTTTTAATTTACAAAGATCATTTCGAAAAGTCAAACAAAAAATGAAAACAAGAAATAATGTCATTCAAAAATTAGCTTGAACAACTTGGGGCTTTGTTCAAAAAAAATTTGCTCAAAAGTAAATTGCATAAGAACAGACCATTCAAAATGCAACTCTATGTTGTTCAAATGGAGTGCGATTTCTAATCCAAATTGTGACTGTGGAAACGAACCAGAGACCGTTACACATATTGTAGAGGATTGTCAATTAACGAAGTTTAAAAGAGGGTTTCAAACATTCATAATATAACGAATGAAGAAATATTATGGCTTATGACTCTGAAGGACATCTGAAGTTCAGCAATATTTTGTATTCTTGTCCTGATTATCTATTTTTCCATTATTTTGTTTTGCTATTTCTTTAATCTACTATTTTTTCGTCATCATCGTGACTAGCGCTTGGACCAGTCCATTATATGTCGTCATGCAATGGCTGTGCTGTTATATTTTATGTTCTTATTTACTTTCTATAATGTTTACACACTTAATTAATATTATTACATGTAAATACTAGGGTGGGTAAGGGTTGGCATGTTTATGTTTTAGTGGTTTTCCTAAACCTTGAAGTAAAAGCTTTGCGAAGACGAACCAATCCACTATTGCACACGGTTTCGTTACCACACTATACAGGTTTATACTGATCTTCTGGGACACCATACATAACACTTACATCACAATACAGTATTTGTATAATGTACCATACGAATAAATAAATAAATAAAGGCACTCGGGAGAACAGATATCACGAGAAATATAAATGCCAGATAATCAAAAAAGATCGATATGTGATTGAAGAATTAAAATACACGTAAACATTTCAAATACTTTAATACAAGTAAACTTGGTATTTTAATGCTCGGTAGAAGGAACAAACGTTTACAAATACACCACGACTAAAATGACACACTTTTCCAGAAATTACAATTACTACGCAAGTTTGATTAGATTTATCGAATAACCGTTAATAAAACTGTCATTTTCCAGAAAATAATTTCAGTTTTTAGCATAGTCTCAAAATATTTGATTTTAGTTGGTGTGAAACAGTTTTTTTTAAATAAGGGCTTTTATTCAAAAAGAATAAAATTGAATACATCAATGAAAGTATTGTCCACCAAGTCCAACTTGCAGGCAACGAATGTCGCTGCAAAAAAGTTCTCATTTTCGAATCATTCGAGAAGATGGTGATCTGATGGAGCACTATTTGTGCTATACGGCGGTTAGAAAAACATTTCAAAAAAGCACTTCTAGGCTGTTTTTGACCGACTTTGCCATTGGGGTTATCAATGTCACACGGTTTAAACACAACTTATATTGTTGGTATAATTAAGCATTAACTGTTCGACTTGCTTATGGTACTCGTAAAACAAAATATCTTTTGGATCTCATAGAAAGCATCATTGTAACGTAGTGGAATTTCAATTTTGCTTGTACGATTAAAAAAAACTCACGGCACTTACCATGCGCATCAGCAAACAATGCTTCCCGCAAATGGTTCCTATTCGGCACAAATTAGACACTTCAACATTTATCGGCAACTCTCAATTTGGATACTCGACCATTTTGATACGATCATATGGCCAAACCTAGACGTTAAATAAGCGATGTCTTTAAATTGGACGTTGTGCACAAATGATGAATTGGGTATATGTCCAATTAAACATGAGACCACGAGAGCATCGGCCACTGCAAAAACTTGGGTGATGTGTCCAATAGACAAGGTGTGCTTGTCAAAGTTAACAGATTCTTAGACTTTGAAAAAACACTTCTGATCTGATAAGTTGCACCAACATTTATAATTGGAGTCATCAAAAACTGATCACGTTTATTTAAAAAAGCTTATTTGTATTTAAGGTATCTAATCTTTCAAACAATCTCATTTGCATTATTTGTATTGGTCATTATGAGGTATTACTTATATTGGTATCTTAGTATTTTTTATTTGAATCATTTAAATAAAAAAAAATCTGTACGATAAAACCTTCTGAATCATTTATGAACCAATTTCTCATTTACAACACCATCACTATAAAGATCTTTGTTTACTCTTTATTCTATAGATTATCTTTTCAGAAAATAAAATAATTACACCTACTGAATCTTCAAATTTGACCATAATGCTTGTATATTGAATCTGTATGATGTCATTGATCTCCTTCCGTAATATATTAAATGATTGTAGCCAGGGATGTATTGAGCCTGGACCCCTTATGGAAGCTATGAATGTGTAGAAAAGAAAACTCTGGTTACTGGTTGAGACGACCCCAAAGTGGTTGTCGGCTACCGGTCTTAAAGAAGCACCAACTTTGGGGTGCAAAACGTCGCCCTAACTGTGGTAACCAGAGTTTTATTTTCTTCACATTCACATCTTCTATAACGGGTTCAGGGTCCTCAATACGTCCCTGGCTACAATTATTAATGCATTTTGACATTCCTAACCAATCTGGAAGAACTTTGTTTTATAATTTATATCATCATAAAATGAGATGAAAAGGGCAAGCAATTATTTCTTCTAAATCAAAATAATTATAATCGTGAATCAGCAATTACCTTTTCTGGTGCCATGAATTCGATATGTTACGTAAATAAATGTCCATAGCTCAAATGTGTTTAGTTGGTAGTATACATGCCAACCAGATTTTCAGCAAACAAGTTAGTTGTTTGCTTGGTCTGTTTTCTTATATGCTAATACTATGTTTTTATCCACACTGATTGGTGAAAACTACATTCAAGTATCTCCTTTGATTTTCAAGAGAGCTAAATGTATTTATTTTAATTATTTTGGAATTTAAAGCTTTTTGAAGTCTATGGCAAAAATTAAGGGTATATTAGTGATAACATTAGTGCATGATAAAACAAAAAGTTCTTCTGGAAATGAACCGTGTCGAAATGGTAACCATAGTTTCGTTCACTATCGTAAAGAGCTTCAAAATTTACCTATATCATGTTTTTCGATTTTTCAAGCATTTGCACTGACGAAACCTCTTGAAACAGTGGAAAACCCTTTTGAAACTGCAGAATGTATGATATATTTAAAGTAGTCATATATAAGCCCCTAAAAAGCGCTCAAAAATTTTATTTCAATAACGAGGTAATAAAAATTGACACGTATTAATACCTAAGGTTAATAGAGTCTGGTACTTTTATAGCTTAGCAAATTCCATTTCAATTGTAAGTTGAGCAGATAAAACACTGATATCGCGCTTCGATGTCTGAGAGAACAGAAACACATAGACTGTGTGCACTCCAAGAGAATTTCTACAAATATTATGTTTCCTAAGCAAATTAAACTCCATACTGAAAATTTATGAAGAATCACAAACAATAAAATTTAATACCTGTCCTTGTATTGCGTAAACCAAGCGCATTCAAATATCAAAATTGAAGTTAGAGCCAATGCGAGTATGAAAGCCGAGTTATTAAGCTGAAACAATTTTCTAAAGTTAATAAGTAAATTAGATTAGAAATAAACTTGTTCCAGATCGATGTTCATGTTGATCAAGTATTCTATTAGTTATTGAGTCATCGTGTGAAACCTTGATTTATTTTCTGAGGTTACGACGAAAATGATGAATAATATTTTTACAATAAATTATAAAAACGTAATTTTCCACACGTTAAACTTAATGATAACAAAATGTTAGAAATAACAAAATTTTCCCATAAAAGAAAACTGTTCCATGTAAAGTTCTTCAATAAGACGACAGAAAAATACTATTGCCTTGAACAAATTCCGATAAAATTTTAATGGTTTGCTGAAATCAGTGCACCAGAAACAAAGGTATCTAAAGGAAAAGTTACTTGTATGTCTCATAAAAGTTTCCAAAACCTATTTGATTAGTAAATGACCTTTTCTTTTTTTTTCTTTTTCTTTCAATTTCAAGGAAGATCTAAATGTAATTTGTTCTTATTATATTTTCTTCTAATCTGAAGCTTTGGAAATCTACTGCAAAATATTTAATGACTTTAGTGGTAACCCCTGTATCTTTTGAAATCGGGTGTGATCATGTAGAAGTGGTAACCATAGTTAAAAAGTTCCGCTCATTATCGTAAGGACCTTCAAACGTTTTCAATTTTTTTTATTTTTGAAGTTTGGCGTTGATAAAACCTCTTACAATAGTAGGCAAAACGTTACCTTTCGACACTGTTCAATAGTGTAAAAAGTTATTGTTTCAACAATAGCCCCGGCGTGAAAACCTCAATTCTTTTGGAGAAGGAAATTACATTTTAGCACTCCTTTTTCTTTTTAAAATTGGACATGCCATCTACAAAATAAACCAATTAGGGAAACTCTGTACATGCTACCAAACTTTACACTCTTGATGCGGTCAATAAATCAAAACGTCAACATCAACTACAAGACGAAATTCCTGATACTAATTTTTTGCTTGTATCAAAAAATCATGAAAGGGCCTCTAGTCAGAAAACAGAGTAACAGAACATGCGCCAGTAGAAGATGATGACTTCTACATCGAAGACGATCTTTCACTCAATCTTTCACGTAATCATGAACATGTATCGGTAGAAACCATTTCTACTGTAATATAAATCAGTGAAGAAATGAGATTTAGGCCAACCTACGTAAGAAACTGATAACGAATCTTTTATTGACGATTCTGTTGCGTTAAATGTTCTATTCACATGATTTCAGCACTGATCAGTTGTTTGGATTGGGTTAACCAAAATAAGTTCTAGTTATTTTTATATTATATTAAAGAAGTTTTGTCGTGATGACCTTTATCCTAAATTTTATTATCAATAAATAAATAATGTTTGCTCGTAAGCTAACTTTAGTAGAGCTTTTGTTTCCATTGACTCGCGACATAGTGTTATTTTGGAAAATACAGTTCACAAGATAGTTCATATGCTACAATACATTTTTATTTCTCAATGAAGTTTTAGTTAAGCTATTAGATTAAAATCATGTGTTAATGTTAATGTTGCATACATTGGTACAAACATTTTTGATGACACTGCTCAAATAATATTAACGCCGCCACCCATTTTACGAAAACTGCTAGACGGTACTCTAAATCCGTACAGCTCAGTATTGTGCTCTGGCTCCGGCAAAACGCCAAGCTATTGGAAGCGGTTTAGGTCAAATTCCTTCAAACTGCTGGCCCAAGAGTTAATGAGATATTATAAGATTATCTGGGATTTCGGATACACCACGTGTTGTTTAGCAACGTCCAAAGCAGAACACACTGTTAACAAAATGGAAGTTTCTAATTTAAATAATCTCAAATCCAAAATGACAAAAATGGTTAAGTTTATGACTAAGTAACTATATTTTGTGCTTGAATACAGGGTCTTCTAATTAGACGTTTCAAAAAACTAGGCGTAATTAAAACCAGAAAATTTTGATCACCCAACTACTTCCAGTTATAAAGGAATGACTTTAAAATTCTTATTTCAAATAGAACACTTTGTATACTATAAAGTATTTTGATAAATTTACTTCTGAGAGTTTTATCAATATAAGGTTTGATGCTTTACACCCTGTATCTTTATTTTTAATAAATATTGAAGTTCATGTTTATGGTGGGGTTAAATATTATTAGCTTTAATGATAGAAATGGTTCTCTCTCTATTCAGACTTTTTCGTGTACATATGCCTCCTCCATCTGTTTTCATTTGTGCCGCGTTTATCCAGTTCCTTCTCGCTGTCATTTCTATGTCGTCATACGATCTAAGTTTTAATCGTCCAGGATTTTCTTTATTTCCCCATGGTTTCCATTCAGTTGTTCTTCTTGTCCCTTTGATGTTTGATTCACGCTATATGTGACTCACCCAACTCCATTTGCTATTGAAGTTGTAGTTTGTAGATCTTCCTTTTTGTAAGTGCCCTAATCCAATCTATAGACTGTTTGTCTTTCGGGTGGTCTCCATTTTATACGTTGCAATAACATGCTCTTCTTCTTCCTGTTTAGAAAGTTACCCTGTCATTTTTCAATTTAATCTCTTTCTATTAATTATCTAGGGATAGGGGTGTCTAGCAGTCTTTGAATTTTTTTGGTGGTGGTGGGTTTTTGTTTGCGATTTAGAATTAATTTATCTTCTATTTGAGTTATTTATGACATTTAATTTGATAACAATCAAGTACTAGTAAAAGATGGTTATTTCATTTAATGTGCCATTAAACTTTTAAATCTTGTAATGTATAATATGGAAAATATATGAATTTGAATATTAAAACAGCATCTTCAAATTTTGTTATCCTTAAGTATGCAACCTTTTTGTGTTATCTTCATTTCTTTAATTATTTCCACTACCATACAAGACAGTGGATGTACACAATCTCCCTGTGAAGACTTTCATTAGTGTATGATTTGATTTAATTCTTTTTTTATATCGGAATGTTCGGCCCTACTCTCTCAGAAGGTAATGGAAAACCAGTGATAGTATACCTATCAACTTAAGCCGTTCGGAATCAGCATTAAACTTTAGGTCCCATGTATATGTGTCGCACAAACATATACATGCGACGAGTGCGCAACGTCCGGTAACAGATATGCGACTTCAAGAAGAAGTAACAATTGAAAGGTCAAATTTTCATGGGCAAGATATACCCTCACGTAGTAGATTAAACTCGGTGCCCGACAACTAGGCGTCATAGCAATAATATATACAGAATGTTCTACTTAAAATAAGGAAGTTCCAATGAAGTTTCGGAAGCAGTTGGATGCATATTATTCAAAAAATTTTTAGATTTTAATTACCTTTAGTTTTTCTAATACGTCTAATTAGAACTCCCAAAGATATAGGTCACTATATTTTTCCAAAGTTTTTTATGTTATCTGATTGCCTTTGCATACTATAATCAGGTGACTCAAAATTTAAGCAGCTCGGATCAAGTCCCTAAATGTACATTTAAAACAAAACTAAAATTGACCCTCTCTTAGCTTTTTGGGTTGAATATACCAAAAAATATAGTTAAATCTCTGGATTCAGGACAGAATTTATCCCTTACTTATAATTTACTGCCTCGGATACTTTGAGTGGAATTTTCGATTGCCTACTCTATGTATAAGATTTTGATAAAACTTTAGAGAAAAGAAAATTTAGATATTTCCAATATTTTCAAAATTATTGTTTAATATAAAAAATATTTGTAAGATATTAATGGTCAATTAAGAAATTAAATGTTAGAACAAAAGTAACGTTTACATGAAGAATTTGACTTGTGTACTCATCTGTTTTTTGAAGTTCTATGGTTTAATATAAATTCCGAATAACTCAAAATATTGATTAATTTTATAAAACTTTTTTAAGAGTGTTAAATACTTATCTACTTAATGATGACTTTTTACAAGTCTATCAAACATCTTGAATAAATATTTTATTAATTAAAATTATCCTGAATGACGTTAAGAAAAATGATGAAAAAATTAGTTTTAATGCATAAAATGGCGAAAATTACTACTTGTAATGCTCAAAACTCATTTATATACATAAAAGATTAGTTCGCTTTATTAAGTTATCCTTCGGTAAACTAGAAATTGCGTATGTCCCCTACTCTGCCCGACGTGTCACCAAGATTACTTGACAAAGACATACGTTGCCTGATTTAAACTAATTAAGGATTTGGATAAACATATAGTGAAAGTGAAGAAAATTCAGACATAAATGAATTGCCTTGGATGATAGGATACTGCGGTTAGTAATAATTTGGAAGAGGTCAGAGTATCCAGAAAATTTCATCTACCTTTTTCGTTGAACCTAATTAATCAGTGTCAAACCTACATACCTTAAAATTAATAGTGAAGTATATTTATTACGAGCGTACCTTTATAAACTCAAATTATTTTTAGACAGTTTAATTTAAGTATTCGCAAAGGATCGCCCTTAAAGAATATTTTACGTTTGAAATTTAGCATTAAGTGCTTGTGTTGACCCAGTGAATAAGCGTGTGGAAATGTCAGTATCATAATCAATGCTTTCCCCTAAATTAAACGTATATCGTATAAGTTTTTGCAAGGTTTATCTTTCCCACTAGCATCAAAAAGATCCCTTCTTCATTTGAATAAATCCCTTAAAGCTGTCCTTGCCTAAATTTACATAATGTTTGCTGGACACTGGTCATCCGGGACCCCACCTTATCCAATCCTACCCCTGCAAGGTGTCATTGCACAACGTAGAAAACGAGTTTTCTACCTGCCAAATATTACGCACTAATATTTTTTATAGAAATTAAACTTGCCAAATTTTTAATCGACCGATTAGAAGGGTTATTTTTACGTGAGAATGAACCGGAGCTTTTCGAAATTGTGTTTTGAACTTTTAAGACGCGACTGTTTCTCATAGACATCTGAAAATGAAGTTCAGATTGAATTTCTATCATTGTATCGATGCAAGACGTAATGTATAAGCGATAGAACAGAATTACAATCTTTTGTTCATTTGTTATACAAATTTCTTGTACTTCTTTTTATCTTTGGTATAACCCGTAATCACATAGGTGGAGTATGGATGTGCGGCAGCCTTATATATGTATAGCGAGACCCATTTCATTGTAGTCCATTCTTGTGGATGATTGATCGGTTTAATATACAAATACTTGACCGTAAGGGCCAACAAAGGCCTTTTCCCGAGCCCTAAAGGATCGTTTACAGCGTGCATGTATTAACGACTTGTTAAAGATTAATGGTATATCGGTGGTCAGTGTAAAAGCAAAAGCGTCTGAAATTTTCAAATAGTTTTACCTTATTTATTATATTAACGCAACACTGGCCAAATCCGTTACACTTCCTTTCTTTATATTTTTCATTCTGACAACATGTTTACCGTAATATCCCTTAGGACGTGACTCCTGTTAACAAAAAACACTATAAGACTCATTTATCAAAAAAAAAAAATAATAAATAAATCGCCACCAAATATGTCTAAACGAGACGGAGCAATTATTGCACTACACTACAGATTCTTGAAATTTTACTCACATAACAGGAAATAACATATAACTGAAAGAAACGGTCATTGTGAGAAATAAAATAATCAATCAGTCTACTATGTGGCATGAAGGCATTCAATGCTGATACCAAAAAGTGTACTTTAAATTTAACTAAGAAATGTTATACTATTATTTACGTGTTCTTTATACAGGAGATGTTGTTAAGACACATATTTCACTTACATATTTAAATTTAACATGAAAGCGATTTGGAAATTGGAAGGGAAGTTTACTTTTGTTATTGTCATTCATGTTGTGGTACTGCTGACACAAAGGTAAAAAATTCCCAATCTAATTATTATAGTCATTCCTTTAGTAAATGAAAATGAATCAGTTTTGTACAACGTGTTCAGAAATGACTGACACGCGTTTAAGTTTGGCGTGGCACCGTTTTAGTAACTCTGATTACACAACGTTGCGATTTTTAAAAAGTATGTAGATTTTTATCAGTAAGTACATAATATACATTATTGGAACAACACAATACCTTTATTATCGAAGCTTATTTTACTTCGAGAATCCGCAATAAACTCCTACCAACATTTTTCCCGAGGAAACAATTAAACATTATTCTTGTACAGAAATTGTCAAGGTTATTTAAGACATTCGGGAATTGAAACATGTCCGAAAGCTTACGTTTATACGCAATATAAGGTGACTGTGGTACTTGAATCTGATTTTCCATGTCAGTACAGTATTTATCAATGTTTTAAAGAAAACGATATGATTCAGTGATGAAACATGGTTCATTTCAGAGAGTATGTAAGCTTCTGGAAGAATCGTATATGGTTAATGAAAAATCTTTATATTGTTATGACGTCTCAAGAATATTACCAACGTGGTTGACGTAGTGTAGTTTTGAAATGACAATGTTTTAAATCCTTTTCAGTAAAACCTCTATTTTCGGTCACCGCTTAAAAGCGACCACTTTTAAAACCGGCCAAGTTTTCCAAGTCAAAAACCAATTATACGGAAATATCCATATTAACCTCGTAACTACCGACCACATCTCGATAACGGCCACGGCCACTTATTTGTCAACTTTCTTGGAAAAATACATGTAATTCATACAAGTTGTGCTTAATATATAATTGTTTCATTGTGTGAGGGCTTAAGTAAATACCGGTATTTAAAAACGGATTTAAAGAATTTGTTCGGATTTACAATGGAGCAGTCAATACAGAGAGTGCAAATTAAAAGCTCATTAAAGCTCACCCCAAAAATCGTATTTTAGCGTACATAGTTTGAGTTAGTATGTTTCAACGAATTTTTATTTTTATATAGACGTACAGAAAATTACAATGTTGCTAAAACACACAAACGTTTGTCTCTTAAAGTATTTGATATAATTGTGGAAGAGTAAAAGTTCAACACCAGTGCTAAAAGTTGACTAAAAATTTAGTGTTGGAAGAACACAAGTTAACGATATTTTAAAAAACAAATGTGATGTAAAAAGCTATTTGAAGAAGGTTTCAATGTAGAGCAGAACAGAAAATTTCCTAGAACTAAAGGTTTAGAAATTGACCGAGTAGTTTACAATTGGTTTTGTAAAGCTAGGATTAAAAATATCCCATATCTGGACCCTTGATAAAAGAGAAAGCATTAAAAATGACGGATTTTAAAGCTTCAAATGGGGTGGTTTGAGAAATTTTGTCAAAGACATAACATAACCTTTAAAACAACTAATTATGGGGAGTCAGCTGATATTAAGCTGGACACTGTTGAAGCTTGGAAATCAAAGCTGTCAGTAATATTGAAAGAAGTATTCACCTAAAAGGTGTACAATGCTGACAGAAACCGGACTTTTTATCTTGCGAGCCAAACAAAACGTTCTCTTTAAAAAACGATAAATGTAGTGGTAAAAAAGCTGCAAAACAAAGATTGTTGATTTTATTTTGTACAAATATGAAAGATGATAAGAAATTTAGAAAAAGTAAACACCCAAGATGCTTTAAAGGTTCTCAAATCAAAAAGAGCTTCACGATAACGATGACAGAGATTATGACTTCCTGGCTAAGAAAAATTTGATGAAAAAATGAAAAAGAAAGCAGAAAAGTCTCATTATTTCTGGATAATCCCACGTCTCATCCCAAAGTGACCCTTGAAAATGTGAACATTGTTTTTCTACCCCCAAACACCACATCCCATTGCCAGCCACTGGATCTAGAAATTATACAAAACTTTTAAGATGTTCTACAGAAAGTTTTTAATCAAAGACTGCTAAGACTCACAAATACCGAACGTCCTTTTAAAGATGCGGGAAAAAATATCAATTTAACCAGCGCTTTAGTTTGGATATCAGTAGCCTGGAGAAACGTTTCGCCTATTACAATTGCTAAATGTTTTGCGAAAGCAGGATTCTCGAAAAAAAGGTCCTGCAAGAAGATTTCGATAGAAAAAGACAAAGAAATTCCACTAGCTCAAGATTTTTCCTATACTACTAGACGGTAATCAACGTATAAGCCTTGAAAATTATGCATCTATTAATTGTGATATTTTGACCAGAAAGCCCCAATTTAAGTATTCAAGATATAATCAGTGAATTAGACTATAGTGAAGGCTGTGATTCGAACAATGAAAGTGGTGACAGAAGAATCCGAAGTTTTATGTCAAACGTTAAAGATATGTGAAGTGTGTAAAAAACTAAGAGACGTGCAAAGTTTTCTATTTTGTAATGATAAATGAGCGGAGCATTACTTGCAGAATTTTATCAAAATGTGAATCTTCTTAATTTACAAACTAAACTTAAAATGTAAAAACAAACCTCAATTCAAAAAATATTTCACAAAAATGTAATTTAATGGTATGTATTATATGTATGTAATTAATTATTGTAATAGGTATAACGAGCAATTAGAAAATAGGTACATATTATGTAAATGTATGTATTATGTATTCAATATGTATAACTCTTCCATTATTATATCCTCTAATTATTTAATATTGCATCAGCACATTTATAGTTATTTTTAATGCAGATATATAGTACCCTATAGTGAACAAGTATTATGTTCCATACTAAAAAGATTTTAATAAACAACGCATAGAAATATTTTTTTTCCTTTCAATAACGGCCACCTCCATATACCGGTCAGTTTTGCACCAATTTTACAGTGACCGCTATTTAGATAGTAATGAACGGATTGACGAGCGAACTTGTGTTTAAATGTACATGGACAACATTTCGAACATATAATTATAATTATAAATCCCCTCCCCACCACTTGTAAATGCTAAAATTCTTACAGAAAATATACCAAATATAACTAACTATTGGTCCCCTTAGCAACAAATCATAGTAACGAATTCTTGCACAATACAAGCTGAAAACCATGTTCAGTAAAAAATTACACCTCAGTAGTATATGTACTGTAGAATTTAGATGGGAAAAATTAATGGAAAGTGTAAAAAATATAACAATTTATAAAAAAATTCAAGGAAAACAGTAAAAGTAAGCTTAGTAAACACATAGACATCTTTTCTAGAGAATCCAAACGTCAATCTAAGAATGTGTGAATTGATTGGTTGATGAAAGATTACACAAAAATAATGTAAAAATAATATTTCTAAACAGAGTAGTTAAAAATTGAAGAAATTGCTAGGAAAACAAAGCAGATAAAAATATACCAGTTTAAAGGTAGAAAGGCATAAATTATAGAAAAATATGTATACATAACGATGGAAAAAGGACACCGTACAACATCAGATTAATTTAAATCAAATTCTGAATCCAAATGGAAGAAATTGGTTGTGATCTCTCTGAAATAAGCCCAGAAATCCTGTGCTACGTAATATTGCACAATATACGAGAATTCTGAGAACTTAATCCAATGACCTAGTATATTAAAAGTATAAGCTTATATCGAACATGCATCTCTATAAGCAGTCTTATATGTATATTTATTAAAATGTTATAAGGTACATTTACTAAAGTTTCTAAAGCATATAATAATTTAAATGTGAATAAAAATACCACTGCTTCGTATTAGGAAAAGTATTCTCATGTATAGTGAAAGACAGAAAGACATAAACCCAACCAAAGGGAAGTTCCAAGTATCTAAAGATCGAAAAAGAATTGAGTATTATAGAACTCAACCCTTACAAATTGACAAAACAGACAAGAAACTGAAGAATTCCATATATACCAATTTAAATATATTTTGAAGGTATAGTTAGAAAAAGTATTAAATATATGATGAAACTTCCGTTTTATAATATTATATTTGCATATTAATACCTAAAGAATCCAGAATTCAAAAAGTAATTAAAAACGTATTACTATTTTAAAACAACAAAGAAAAAGAACAAAGTATTTAGTTATTTTATTTACACACTTGAAGCTTGGACCAACGTACAAAAACTCAGTCGATCTTAGTCTTTATTGCATGAACTAATAACTAATTTAAGCCACATACATCGGCTATTGCATTATAAAATGAACAAGTTAAATAGACATTCAAATTAAATCAAACTATAATCTGAAGACGAAATAGAAGTAATTTAAAAGTATATCGATTCAAACGTTATTGTGCCTTTTCCAGTGCAACTTGGACAGGACAACAACTAATAATTGAAACCATAAACAAAATAAATAATGACGCTGCTAGAACTTTTAACTTCAACTGCTCTTCGATGAAGAAAAATTTAAATAATATGAGAAAAGGAAATCTTAGTTCCAGCTTGTCATGAAGTAAGGAAGTTGAAGATACGTTAGCAGTAAGGTTTTCAAAAGCGATGTGAGATCAATGACTATCTGTAACTGAAAAAAAAATCATCAGAAACTGTTTTTTTGTGCAGTTTATAGTGTTTTCTGTTTTCCGTTGTTTTTGAAAAGAAAATTGTTCTTCTCCATTCGAACATGCTGGAAGCATTAACTGATTTGTGAGAATGAAGGGGACGTCGACAATTATTAGAATACGTTATTAATCGAAAAATTTACAAAACCAAGTTTTCAATATGGACGAGAATGACTTGTAGCTCAACAAAAAACCTGGTCGGTTATTGTGAAAAGGTGATGTGAGAATATAGCAGTAAAGTATCAGTTCTGAAGAGAAAGATGTTTTTACATTACGTGTACATGTACAAATCTAATCGAACAAAACCTACCAAGATTATGTGAAACCAAAGTACCAAAATTTATATTATTCCAGCTTATATTCTTTTTGTACTCATAGCCTAAGATTACTCATTTCCCGGTTATTCTCGATGCACGGGAAGTTTCCATTTCCGCATCGCCGTGTTTTTTTAGTTTCCCGCGGGAATAGGGAAAATTTTTGTTAAGTTATATTAGTTGACAACTCAAGCATTGCTACCAACTCAAATTTCTTGTAAACACAAAAAACTAAGCGGCTGTGAGTTTATTTATTTATGAATTATTACTACAGTTACTCGTTACAAAAATAATATACCCTAACTTTTTGGAGGAAGAAATGCTGGACTTCCCTACGGTCGTGCGGCAAAGAAAGTGCTCATGCGGGAAATTTATCTTCCCGAATTCGATAGATAAATAACTATTAATATATGAAGAACCAGTTTCTACCAAGAAAACTAAATGGAATATTGCGAGTTGATTATTTATAGTTTAGACGTTGAAACACGTATTCCGTTACAATCTTTAGGTAGTTCTTTTCCTTCTTTTCTCCAAAAAAAAACAAAAACAAGAAGAAGTCATAAAACCAAAAGGAACTAAAAGAAGAAAAAAAAGAAAATGTCACTGCAATGCGTATCGTGATAGATGTTGAGGAGAATATCATTGATTGTCAAGAAATATCTTTAGAAACAATCTAGGTAAAATGTGTCGAGTTAAGCTTGCCTAACTTGTTCAAAATTAATAAACTGTTCTTATTGTTTTATTTGTGCAATGTGTAACACAATGTGATTGTAATTGATAACACATTTAAGAACCCAGGGTAGCTAACAATCAATATTTTCCCAAATGAAGACTTTACCATAAAAAACTGCTTTGTCTCATTTCTTGATTGTACCTGTACATACAGACATTTATACAAAACTTTCGAAAAAAAAGAATATAGTACTGTATTTTTAGAGTTTTAATATTAAAAACAAATCTATAATTTGTAATTAGTAAATTTGAATAAAAATGATTTATCTATAAAACGAATTAATAAATTAATGCTGCATCAGAATAAACAATAATTCCATTGAGCTGTTTCTTAATAATTTCTAAATTTGACTGTTACTCCCGCGATTTAGATAAAACTAATGTGACAATTTATTAATTATTTATTTATTTGTTTGAATACGTCTTCGAAAAAAAGTAAGTGAACCAAATATAATTATTCAAATAACAAAATCACGTTCCAGAAATTCCCAATTGTGTTATCAAGTATTGTTGTTTCGAAAACTTCGTAAAAATACTAAGTACGTAGTATGTTTTCAAATACATATTCCATTACGTACCCCATTTTTCAAACGATTTTCTGTATGTATAAAACTGGCATTTATCACTTATCAGAGTATTAACTGATTGGTTTCTATCTTAAAAGATGTAATTGACACTTGACCTCTGTTATCGTAATATTCAAAGATATCGTAAGATTTTCCATTTATGTACAATAACGTCAGTAAACTAAAAGAAAAACAATTTCATAGTTTCATTAAACTTTACAAAAAAAAATAACGACGAAAAATGAAACAATGGCATATGTGATATAAATCTAACTTAAAAATTCTGATGCAAAATATTTGAACTTGTGATCATAATCACTTTGTGTTAATGCACTTATATTGTCATTCAAATTGTCATGTTTGCATTGGTTCAGAATTGAGTAAAATATTCACAAAGTGTAAAATGGTAATTACGTACCTTCTCTTCTCATTCCCATTTTCATGCATTTCTTGAGGCGACAGTACTGACATTGATTTCTATGGTGTTGGTCAATTGGGCAATTCCTACTGCCCCTACACGAATAAGTTAGATTCCTTCTCACACTTTTTGAAGAACGACTTGCATCCTGAAAATACAAGAAAATAATTTTACAAAAGTAAACTTAGTTAATATGAACGTTTTGGAGGGTTGACGACGAATTTATTTAAATTTTAGCCATCTGTTACACGAATATTTATCAGCATTTGTGGCGGTCAAGTGGAGGAATTAAATAAAAATTGAGATACAGAATGAGTGTTATAATTCATCCAACGTAAACAAATGTATAAAAACAGTAACAAATCAAGAGTTTTATGAAACAAAACAGCAACGAGACGCTGAGAATAAATGTAGACATCAAGTTAGTAAAGAAGAAAACCCGCATAGAATTTGACAGCCCTTCAGGGAATTCTAAAGAAAAATGACGGTTTATAAAAACATTTTGGTCATAAAACTATAAAAATCTTGATCCCCGTTCAACACTCTGATGTATCAGTAAGGAGGAAAAAGCTATTATTCTTAAAACATAACAACACTAATTTATGTGTAGTTCATGAATTCAAATTTGATGCCAACTACTAGAATTTAAAAATCTGAGAGGTTAACATGAACAAAACAATCTTTTCCTTTTATGCAACAAATTTAAAAATTTATTAAATACAATTAGCGGTAAAAAATATTTTTCTCTCGTTCATCAAGTGTTGATGCTGCAAATAAAGTTTTAATTAAAAGTTAATTCTATTTTGAAGACCCCAAAGAATGTATAATAAGTAGCGTTAGAATCGGTTGAGTGAATCGCAAATTTTTTCTTCTAAAAATGTATAATGGTTATAATATTGGTTAAAGATTCTTATTTTCTAGTTAGCATATGCATTTTTTGAGCCAACGCGAACGCAAAAGTTACAGTTTCAAAATTTGCATATAATGAATATTTATGAAAATTCGCGCAACATTTTTCCTTTTAAAAACGTGCAATAATACCTGGAATTTTCAGATTGGTAGATACTAATTAGAATTGCAGTTTTTTATGCTTCGTCAAAAAAAAACATCAATATAAACAATAAATGTAAATATATGACGCATTTTAGAAAACTTGAAAAAATTAAGAAACGTATAAATTTTTAAAATAACTTTCTCAATTTATAACTTTGTAAGTAGTACGATGGAATTATTTTGCGATTATAACATTATGTAGATTATGGCAATGAAATGTAAAGATATTCATATATTAATCGTTCTTATGACTTCAGCAAATCAATAAACAAAAAAATTGTGTAATTCTTTTTACTAGAAATAACATATGGACTTTACACGTGGTTAAAAAATTCAAAAAACAGTTACCCAAACTGGTTTTAAAACAACATCGTTTTACGAAAACTTTATCATCAAATACGCGCAAATCCAAGTTTTATATACAAAAAACATAACCTCAAATTGAATATGTCGACACAAACATTTTGTAGAAATTTCAAAAGTAATCCCACATTACGTTAATAATATTAATCAGAAATTTAAATGTAACACTTTCATAAAATAGGAAAATATTTTAAGTAAGTATTTGGGAAATGTTTTCAGAAGATATTAGAAAAATGTTTGAGATAATCATTGGATCAAATATTTTAAATAAATATATGAAAATATTTGCTAACATTTTTTTTTACATATTTGAACTGTATTTATGGGTGCTGATGCCATCAATGCTGTAGGTTATATTCTAATAATTTTTTGTGGTAGCTTGATGGGTTCGACGTTATAATGAGGTTACTCTGTTCTGAGGTTTCTTAATTCAATCATATAAGTAAATCAAATTTTTTTGAGTTATATTATAAAGTTCAGTTAGTTGAATTAATAGATATATGTTTTTACATAAGCGTTTTTCTGATAAGTTGACCTAATTGTAAGCATGAGTTGGTACTCAACAATTGTTAAAATATATCGTCTTATTTAGCAATTATACCATCGCTGGTTTTCCATTGCTTTGCGAGAGAATGTGGTCGTAAAATTCGATGTTTACACCGGGAATCGAACCCGTAATGCCTTGCTTAGCAGCTATCGCACTTAATCACCGACCTACGAGCACATACTGCAAATCGTAAATAGAAAACGGCAGCCGCAAGTTGCAGGAAAATTTTATAGCATTATATGAAACACATTCGGCGTCAGAGTCGCTTGCGGTCACATCGTGTGGTTGCCGTAAATCGTATTACCGTTTCCGAACGAGCCGCCGACCACACGCTATAATACGCGTTCTTTTATGTAAAATGTTTCCAGAGAAGAAAAATTAATCGATTGCATTACCGAACACTACTCTGTGCCGACCGCAGATATCAGCGACATTGTCGCCGTTCCTTGCAGCCTGTAGTTGCGATTGTTTCATGTATCGAAATCATACCTTTAAACGTATTTTTTTGTGCAAAACGTTTCCTATAAGAGGAAATAAATTGATTGTATTTGTCAAAAATCCATTTCAGCAACACTACAGTAATCCTTTTACTGCCTACAGTCTGCGCTCACATTTATTCGAATGTTTTTAGACGCATAATATACCTATCTTATATCACTCTTAACCTTTGCTATATTGTCGCGACACATTAAATAAAAGTTACGAAAAAATCAAACAATTTTTTCACTTATAATTTAAAAAAAAATTTCAAACTAGCGTTAACCAGTTTTCAGAATAAAGTTTTACGTATTTTTTTACGATTTTATAAAAAAATCCATGTAACCCTTGTCTCATTATCCGTATTTTAATAAATGCGTAATATACGTATCTTCAACCAATTCACCCTACTGTTTACTACTCACATTAACGGTCAACAATTTTTGGAAAGATGAACTCAAATTTTTGGGGCCTGGCACCAACGTCTACAGTATCTAACTTAACTTTAACGTCAAACTTCTAATATTGACCATAACGTCAAACGACGCTTATTAAATAAATAAACAAGTCGATTGCGTCGACTAACAGCATTCACCATAATGTCAAACTTTAAAGATGGCGAGAACTCAAACACGACCATACCGTCAAATTCCAAATATGATCGAAACAACTTTAATCACAATCACCGCCATGAAGGAAGATAGTTTTCTGAAAGGCCCGACCAGAACTTCATACATACTTTTAATTTGACCACAACGTTAAATGCGAGTTTAACGATACAAATATTGGTAAACCCAAATTTTTTTTGCTGATCCGAGTCGTACCTGATCCTTGGCAAAAAATGATTCTTTCAAAATTCGACTTGTTCATAGTATTTATATTTAAAAATCATAACCCTTAGTACCGAACAACTACTTGAAAAATAGTATTTACGTGTTTATAATACATATAGTTTGTAGTAAGTATAATTTACCATAATGCCCTAAAATTGGGTAGCCAAAGTGAAACAGTGCAATGAACGAAGAGAAATAACATTAATTTGTTTAACAAACATATATCGAAAAATGTCTCCTAACGGAGATAAAACGAACTCATGAAGGCACATTTAATTTAATGTACCTATATTACATAGTACGTTTTAAGTAAACACCTTTCCAAATTTTCTTAAAAATAATGCTGCATTACACCACTGCACATTATGTATATGCACAGAACTACTATTATTAAGCAGTTAAAAAATAAATCGATTCTTCGATTATTATACCCAACTATGTTTGGGTAACAATAACAACCTCGAATCGCCTGCTGTAAGTTTACAAGAAATTCTACAATAACAAACAAACAACGACAATCACTCAACAACGGTTTCGTTCTTGTGGAACTCCTCAAGAGTGAGAGAACTCGAGTGTACGTTCACTATTGTACATCTTATGATGTGCCTTCTTGAAGGGAATATAGTCGACAGCGGGCATTTGTACAATAGTAAACTTACACTTGAGTTCTCTCACTTCTGAAAAGCCCCAAAGGACGACACAGCTGTCTAGTGATTCTCGGTATTTGTTATTGTACAATGTCTTGCAAATTTACAGCAGGCAATTTGAGATTGTTATTTTGCCATCACATAGTGATGAATTATATTATATAATTCAACTTATTAAACTTATTACAAAGTTGCTTTAACGTGCTACCATAGCACGAGATGACACTAGATGTCGCTACAATCTTATTGTACTACTATTATTATTTTTATAATTATTTTCAGTTTTTTTAAATTAACAATTAGACGCTTACTAATCAATGTAATTTGTGAATGCAATTTTTCTCTGAAACTGGTGCATCTGAACCTATTTTTAGTAGAAAGTTCTAAATTTTTATAATGGAATAAAAGTATGTAAAATATACACTAATAAAAAGTTGGGACTGTTTCTATACCTCAACACCCTGAAATGTTATGCCTGCCTATGATTAAATTTTGACGTATATCAAAATCAACAAAATAAAAAAAAATTATATTCAACCCTTTTTAGAAAACGTTTTTCAAAATATTAGTATTAAACAAAATACTGTTATTTTTCTATGTACATTGTACTCTCAGTTTGGGCACCTAATTTACAGGACTATGTATACAAAACAATAATACCAATGTTAAAACTACATGCACGTATTCCTGTTCTTTTATTCTGCCTCATGGACGTACGAAATAATCTTCAGTATAAACTTCCTCTTGGTCAAATCTCTGTTTCATGTCTTTTTGGATTTATTTTGAGCATTGATCTACAAAGTTTCATGGCTTGCTTGTGATTAAGTGTGTTTCGGTTACATTCTTTAATTTAACGTCTGACGTTGTGACCGGTTGTCATTGTGGTCTAGACCCAAATTTTTGACACACATTGAGAAATTAAAAAAGATGTTCTGTTCTTCTAATTACACATTATTTTGTATTGATTTCTCATTAAATTCAATTCTAATAAAAATTGATTCATAAATCAAAAAATTTTTCTAAAAGTGCTTTGGTTTAGACTGCTAATTCCATTTCGAAAAGTTTGTTTTTACAAAACTGAAAATTGTAATGTCTATTTAGACATAGTAAATATACTAAATATTTATGCATGAACCCGTTATGTACTTGATATTTATTATAATTTGGCTTTTGATGGCCCAGCAAAAATTAACAGTGTTTTTATGCTTTGTTACACAGATTGCCAGAAGTGGTGAGCAATATAACATCAACTATAATACAAATATATAAACTTAGTTTCTGCGCGTAACTCGAGAAGACTTACAATGAAACAAAGGGGGTGTTTCAGGCGTGGTCGCACATAGATTTGACCAAAATTCGGTGATGGAAACTATGAAGATTTTATCATTTTTAGTGATGTTAGTTATTCTTTGTTTTATATCTTAGGTCACCATTGTTAATCAATAACAAAAAAAAATATTTTTTTTAAAAAGAGAGCTTTGAAAATAAAATACTAAGTGGTTATCAAACAAAAAAAATGTAATAATATAAAAAAAAATTATTACTATATTACATGCTAATTATTCTTTTAATAAATGAATATTATACGTATTTTAGATCAACTCACTCATGTTACATTACACGTTGTTGCAAAAAAAATTTTCAAATGGAGAATTCAGTTATTATCATGATTTTCTAAGTATTCTGTTTATCTAATTACACCATTTTTTAATTTCTCATTAATCATGACCTTAGAGTGTAGATTTAAATAGAAATCAATGTATAAACTAATATTATTTTAAAATCAGTTCAATTAAACTGCTAACTACATTTCTATAAGATTTTCAAAAATTATTTCTAAAATTAAAATTGTAACACCAATAACAAAATCTTGTTGCCAGAAGTAATAGGAGAACAATACGTATTTTATAAAAAAAAACTGATCAACTACAATATGGTTTTATTTTAAATTACAAATTCTCTCATAATCTTCGCTAGTCACGAAGACAAAAATTCGGAAGAAATTGTTTATTCTTTTTTATTACAACGGGGGTGTCAATAGGGGTGATTTAAGGATGATGGCATATACATTGGATGATCGAAACTGTAAAAATTCTATAATTTTTAGTGACGTTAGTTGTTCTTTGTATTAGACCACCAAACGTAATATAAAAAAGTCAATTTTGAATCTGACTAAAAATGTGTTTTTTTAATATTATTACATGCTAATGTCAAATTATTTTTATTTTAATAAATGAACAATATATGTAGTATGTCCCCGGATCAACTTTAAAATAAGAAAAAAAAATTTAATTTTGTTTTCTCAGGAAATTTGACTCTTAGTTATTTGCCTTGCTTGTTTTCTAACCCCCAAAAACACTTTTTCTTTTATTTAACAAATTTGAGATTTGACTTTTTTTTGTAATTTTTAGAAATAATTCTAGTAGGCGATTTGGATTGAAGAACATCAACTGACAGCAGATAGTCACATTTTATGACCACCGATCTGACAATAATGGATTTTTGTCGGTGGGTCGTTTAAAACAAATTGTGCACAGTGAGCAGATAATGATAAAGGGCAATTAAAAAATACAATACAAAATGCAGTGCAGAAATAGGAGGAGCATTATTTGAATAGTAAATTAATAGTTTAGCTTTTTGAGAATTTTATTTCATTTCATTATTTGTTACATTTATTATGAAACTAGCCCAATTTAAAATTTTTTGATGATATTAATTGAGTAAAATAAAAATGATTTGTGTTTTGGAAGTTTGAAAACAAGTAGGACAAATCATCAAGAGTGAAATTTTCTGAGAAATCAAAAATAAGATTTTTTTTCACTTTTAACGTCGATTCGGGTACTGTACGTATTTCAATCAATCAACTCACTCTGTATAAACTAATAGTAAATAAAAAAAAGTGGTTTGATTCAAACCGCTTACTACATTTCGAAAAATCTTTTTGTAAAATTACGTCTAAAATGAAAAGTGTAACACCAACACCAAACACTAACATCAAAAAGTATTACAGTAAAACCTCTCCATAACGGACACCTATGGGAAAGGTAAAACTGTCCGTTGAAGAGAGGTTTCCGTTGTTGGGAAAGAATACGACAAAGATGTTTTTGTAGATTTTATTACACAGGAACTAGAAAGAGTTGTCAAAAATTATAGTTCAAAAATACATCTACGTTGAGAATTACATAAGAAAGAGTAATCGATAAACAATATTAAAAAGAGGGAAACTTTTGTTATCGTATTCGTACTTATTTAAATTTTTATTTATGTGTACAATAGTAAGTATTTATTTGGCTATTTAAACAAAAGTTTTCCACACAAGTAAATATGTAAAAAATTACGTATATTTTTGGGTATCTCTTAATTTCCTAATTAGACATTGCTAGTTTGTTTTTATCCATGAAAGATATTTTTTATAATTACGCCTTCAACTTTTTTTTGTGTTCAATGCACAAAAAAATTTACGTCCATCAAGTTATAGAAACAACTTAATAAAATTACAATGTATTCCGATCCTATAATTTGCCGATAATTTAGTTATAAAAAAATTTTGGTCCTCCGTCCATAAATCACTGATTTTGCATCACTCAAAACCGACCAGATACTTCCGTCAAAAAAAGTTACTAAAAATGTTGGCAATATTACACATTCTCTCTCATTACACTGATATAAGTACAATCTTCATGGCTTGAATACGTAAATAATACATTACATACTCTTTTGCATCCTATTTTGAAGGATTTTATAGGCCTTATAAACGGAAACATTGAAAAAAAACACGTATTTTAATGTATGCTAAAATGACACCAAGTGTTGAAAACAGCTGCCAAATGGCATTACCAACCGAAAATGTTTAGCATATTTAAAAATTTAAGTTTCAACAAATTTTATTATTTGTCGGCCCCAAAAAATCATTTGTATCAATGTTTTGGCGATTGCTCGGACTCAAGAAAAGCTCCGCTTCATAGCCTAGAAAACAAATGCCGGTCTTTTGTTTAAAAAAATTTTTAGTTGCTTCGCTAACTTGATATTAACTGTTCTTTAATAATGGCGATATTAAAAACTAAAAAGTGGAGAAAGAATTTTAAAACAAATTTTCGGATGTCCTCTCTAACTTGATATCAAATTAAGGGGACACTTTCCATAATAATGGTGATTGAAAAAGTAAAAGTATAGAATTTGCGATGTTTTGCCGTGAATAAGTTGTACAATATAATAAACTGTACTATTATAGGGTTTCAGTTCAAAGGAATGGAACTCTAAACAGCAGCGTCTACTTTAACGAACGGGAAAACACCAAACTATACTAGGATACGTGTTTCAATAGCTAAGCTATCATCATCAGCGAACCGAGTATCGCAATTGACACCTTCCTTAATAACGGTGATTTCGGAAAATGAAAAAGTGGATTGTTTTCCGCTATTTTTACATGAATTAGTTGTGCGTTAAGAATTTGCCGTTCTATTTTTAATTATAAATTCAATATCGTGTTAATTTGATATCCAGTTAATAGAGCAACTTTGTCAATATTGACGAATTCAGATCTGAAAGTTATAACATTGTAAGAGTTTCCTCGACCAATAAGAAAAAGACCAAAGACCAAAATGGCACATTGAAATTGGACTGAACATTATAGTACAATTGATTATGTTGTATAACTTATTCACGGCAAAACAGCTGGCAAATTCTCCACTTTTAGTTTTTCCATATCGCCATTATTAAAGAAAGTTACTCCTTAAGTTGATATCAGGATGTGAAGCAACCAAAAATTTTTTAAACAAAAGCGGCCAAACTTTTTCTTGCAACTAATTAACGTACAGTTTTTCCATTGTTAGTTTTTCAATATCGTGATTATTAAGGAAGTTGCATCCTTAAGTTGATATCAAAAATTTTTTTAAACAACGAATGGCAAATTTTTGTTCAACAAATTAACAGCAAAAAAGCGGCAAATTATGGATCGGAATACGTTGACATTTCATTAAGTTGTTTGCTGACGATAGACGTAAAATTTTTGAATGTCTTTCAGTACTTCGTAGCTTCGGCAATTTTTACATTAGAATTAACAATCCGAATCACTATCACTTTGTGATTTGTATCACCTTCCTTTTGGTTCTTATAATCCTGAACATACTGGCTCTATATTTAAATCTATATTTTCAGTCTGTTGTTTTTGTCGTCAATGGTTTCACAATCGTTTAAATTCACGGAACCCCCTTTTTTTAAAAGATGAGAAAGCGAATTCATTAGTAGAATCTTTGTAATTTCGCAAAAAAAACCGATTTTTGATATCAATTTGTTAGGTAACTGATGGGTTGCTTTCTTCCATGCTGCAACAATCCAGGTAAGCCATTGAGGAATCTAATTGATTTTTACTAGGTATCCATTGATGTTTAAAGTTTTTTTACTTGAAACTTTCTGTAATAAGTTTGAAATTTCTAATAACTCCCCTGGTTCTAGTGGCTGGCAAACAAATGTCATGATTCCCGGAAAGAAAAAAAACATTAATTTTAACATTTTTTCATATCCGGGTGGGAAGTTGCATTATCCAAAAAGTAGCACTTAGCCTTTCTGTCTTTGCATTTTTCTGTCAAATTTTGCCAGATAATTGAACAATATCGCGTTTTTAATAAAATGCCAATCGGATAAAAGATTTTTTTTGATTTTCCAATTACAAGGAGGATTCCTCTTTTTCTCCCGAACATTTTTCGTTTTTAAAAGAAAATCGTTTTTTTTAACAAAGCTTTTGAGCTTTGAGTTTCATTTGTGTTAAGAAATATTTTTTTAGATAATGTTTTTAAATTTATTTTTGTTTCTTGTCTGTAAATTCATTTGCGTTAGCCTGTGCCGCTTCTCTTTATATTGTTTTCAAAATGATGTTGCAAACGTTCGAGGCATCCGTTTGATGCCTTAAATGATTAAAGGTTTAGCGATTAGGTTACATCTCAAACAAGCTGGGATATTTCAATAAACCAATTTAAAACAATGTGGTCTAAAGCAGCACTCTCCTTTTGGGGAAATTTCTTTTTATTGGGAATTACCACTTTCAACAATTGTTTTTAATTTTTTTTTCACAAAAAAACCCAAATTTTAGTAAAACTTAAAAATAGACCCAGGCGTTAGGTCACAAAATTATAGTGGTCACATATCACACGAAATACTCAAAATGGAGTTCTACACATACATCATAACATCATACCTAATTGATGATTTTAAAACCCTCAAAAAAAGAGGTTTTCTTTTTTAAGTACCATGTTCACGTTTCTTTATTGGGTTGACTGATTTTGATGATTCTTTTTTATTATTTCTTTATTAACAAAAATTACTTCAAAAAATAAATTTTTGAACTACAAAGGTTAATAGGTAACTGTGTTTTGGCATCGACTTCAAAAAAGTGTTTTTTAATTAGTACATGCTAGTTTCTAATTAATCTTATTTTAATAAATGAACGATATACGTATTTTAGACCAACTCACGTTGAACTTTTACATTAAAGTTGTTGCAAAAAAAAATAATGGAAAGGAAAAACTCAGTTGTAGTCATGACTTTCCTAAGCGGTGTTCTGTTCATGTAATTACGCCGTATTTTATTTATTTGTCATTAATCATGACAATAAAGTGTAGATTGAAATAGAAGTCGATACATAAACTAATATTAATTTAAAAAAAAAGTACTCTTGAATTAAAAATTGTGAGAACATCGAAATCTTGTTGCTGAAGTAGTAAGTAAGCAATAAGTATTTTAGAAAAAAAAAGCTGTTCTACTAATCCTCCACTAAACGTCGCAACGCACGCAATGAAACCAAAAACAATACAGTGTTCTAAGCATCTTATTACACTGTGACATAAATTGATAAAATTATTAGGTAGGTAATGAGTATAATGCAAAAATTCCAATTTTTGGTACAGCGTCAGGACGCACATACGCGGGAAAATACTTTCGAGTTAGTGTTCTACGCATGTAATTACACTAATTCATCAATTTATAAAAATAAAAATTCTATTAAACAATTTTCTCGTTTTTAAATGCTTATGAAGTAAATAAATAATAATAAATTCGTCGGGGCGCACATTGAAAATTTTCACCATCTTGAAAAATACAAAAACTAAAAAGTGCCAATTTTGCTTAATTACTTATGTTCGTGTAGTAAGGCTTTGTAGTACTGCACTTTGTGATAAAAGTGAAAAAATGAGGCGTTAAATTTTCTCCGTAACTTGTTACGCGTAAAGTAAACATTTACATAAAAGTGTCACATTAATAGAGTTAAAAAAACAGTGTAACTTAAGATATTTTCAACCGTGTATAATGAAATAGACAAATTTTTCGCGCGAATTTTTAAATAACAGTGTTTTTTATGCTCATATTAATAACGTGATGAAATTTTATTTTGCTAAGCTTTTATGGTTGCATTATAAAATCGTAAATTCACCGGGTTGTAACAATACATGTTTGATATTTACCTTTCTAGATATATACTAATAACTATTATTACTACAGTGCTAAAAGCATAAAACTAATTCAAATACCCAAAATGTCATCGATTTCTCTTAATTGAAACCACAAATAAGTATTTTACATTGTGAATTAAATACGCATTGTTTGCTGTGTAATGAATATACTGACGTGAACGATCATAAATATACAATGAAAATTGCAATAATAATCATTCGAACCCTTAAATTTAAAATGCAATTTCTGTTGTAAAGTTATTATGAGAGAATGTAATACGCACATGGGTAAATTTTTGAAATGCTAAAAATTTGATAATTATAATCGTACCTTCGCACGTGAATTGTCCATAATGCTTTCCAGAACTTTTATCACCACAAACTACGCACTCAATATTTTGATTTTTGTCACTGCTGTTCGTGCTGTTTTGCGAATTTTGGGAAGGTGTTTGGCGGTTGATAACGACCAGCTCGGAGCTGTCGGAGGGCAGCGTGATAGGATTTAAATTTGCAGGTAAAGGATTCAAATTACTTTGCAAAGGGTTTAACGCATTCGATAATGTGTTCAAGCTCGTTGGAATTGGATTTACAAAGAGATGACTCGCGCCACGAACTTGCCACTAATGCCATTGTAAGAACACGCAATAGTACGTATTTCTTAATGCTATTAAAATTCTTAACTATTCATATTTCTTTTATTTTACGCGCATTTGAGGCAAATTTTTAAATTTCACTTTTTTCAGTTTTTCGTGTCGGTCACTCGCGCCCGAACTATTATTCGTATTACGACACTTTATTAACAAGATATTTGTGAAAATATTGTATTTTTGCAATTTTGAAAATTTCGAGTTTCAAGTTGGCGATTCGAAACCGAGCACGTATCAGAGCAGTCGAGGTGATAGGTCATCCCCTCGGCACTCTCTAGCCTCTACTAGTGACCTTTGGTCGCAGGCTCGACACTGACTTGGCCTGGGCGGACTGGGGAGTTCCCCGGTTCACAGCCGGGTCGGGATAGGACATGAGGCGTTTCCTAGAATCAGAGAGGGATTCAACACTCCACTACGATGCTCATCAACTGAGTTTTCTACTTGTTACATACTATAGTACAACAGTACGGTGGTGTTTAAACAGTAACAGTAACTTCATAAGCACGTGTTCGATATTGCTCCTTGTTACCGACTCAGAAAAAGAGGTCGCATCATCAATCAGATTTAATGTGCACATTCGCGCTCATCCCGCATTCAGTTTTAATTCCTACAGGAACGCTGTGATAAGTGCAAGATCGGTGCAATTTCCATTCGCATTTTCCAGTGCAAATTGTGACAAAAGTTTGTGTAACGATATTCAATTTCTCACCTTTCACTCCTACGGATAAATTATTTTCCTATAATGTAAATATATATCATGGTACATTTAACCAATACGAAAGGTGCAACCTCATAATAAGTTTTGTCCCATATTACAATGACAAAAGGATTAGACTTGCGTGTGCCTCATCTGTAGGGTTACAGGTGAATCTGGAGACAAAAGGATTTCACGCCTTTTGTACTTTTAGGGATGTTAACCCTTTCCTTCTGGCATCAACCACCTGATGACGTTTACTCAATTCTTAATGTACTTATGTGACTAAATAACATCGGCAGCATCCCTGATTTATGTCGCCATTGTTTAAAACCTGAAGGCTTTTCATCTCTTGGTGGTTAAGATGAGAAACGAGTTTTTATCGTTTAAACACAAATGTAATGGGTGCATCTGTACCTATTACATAACAATAAACATATTCCCCCTTTGTGTTATATACAAAGGATTATTGAACGTAAAAATAAACACTTCAAGTCCGACTTCAAGCGCCTTCAGGTTCTCTATGATGAGTTTTAATGTAACTCAGCACACATTGTAATGATCCAATTATATCATATAACTTCGGAGGCGTAAATTAGCAATTACGTCACCTGACAACCTCTAGATATTAAGTGTATTAAATTCGTATTGTGAGTGAAATATTGTCTTAGTATAATGCTGCTAGGAAACCAGAAATTTAAAAGCGAATAATATGATAAAATTTCTTAAAAGTTGGTGTTCCAGCATTATTACGCTACAACGCTTTTAATTTAAAAACCCATAAAATATGTTACAGGCGCGTCTCTAGTTTAGCTTCGCAGACGTTAAATTACTTTTACCAATTCAGGTTTAATTTTTCGCACTGATGACTCTCACGAAACTGTACAAAACGTTGACGGCATTTTACGAAAGTCAAACGTTATGTGGTAGAATTTCAATTGGGAAAGAGTTTTTGATTTACAATTGAAATCAAAATTCAATGTTTTCTAAACATTTACAGCGCATCGCTCTAGCTTTTGTAAATCTTACCCCTGCTGTTTAATTAGAACAAAGAAATTGGATTTTTAAAATTATGTTCACATTGTAATTGCAAGCTAAAAAGCACGCGAAAAGGCATATTTAACAAGATATTAAAATTTTTTTTAAATATTTCAAGCCTCGGTTTAGCCATAAAACTTTCAAAATTGTTAACTAAAATCTGAGATATTTTACTATGTTAAGCCTATGGGGAAATAAAAATTCTATTGCGCGTGCTTTTAAGTGAAGCCTAAGGGTTTCGCTAGTTAAATCTAATTCCTACTAGGTACATACAATAAAATAGTAGGTATAAGACACGTAAGACCAAGCAATTGTTTAACAGTTTAAATGACATTTACTAATTCAGACTTAATTTTTGACACTGATGTCTCCCACGTAATTGGAAAAAAAACGTTGACGCCATTTTAAGAAGGTGAAAAAATGTCAAAATGGGTGATACGCAGAATCTTTAAAACGAATTGAAAACAATTTTTTTTAATTCAACATAATGCTACTCTAAAACGTTTAAAATTGTTTAAAATATTTAAAACTAATTTGATTTTTGATTCAACAATATCCAGCTGACACATAGGAACATTTTCAACTCCTGACAGATGAAATTACAATTAAATAAAGTTTTTTTGTACATTGCAGTGCAGGTATAATAAAAATAGCGTATATGACACGTGCATTAGGGTCTTTCAAGCATTTGCGACGTTAAAAGTCCTCGCCTGCAACTCGTGGTCTTAAACCCGGCACGAGTCTCGTTTATAATAATGTAAAAATGGTGTACCAGAATTATTATCCCTTAAAAAACATTACCGCGGGTCTGTACTTTTGCTTTTTGCTTTAAAATCGCAGACGTTTATGACGTGCCCAAATTACTTTTACCAGTTCAGACATAATTTTGGGTACTGATGGCTCTCACCTAACTAGACAAAACGTTAAGAAGATCGAAGCATAGTAGACAACGCTCTTGTTTTATCAACGGCTCTGACCGTGAACGTTGTTCTTCTTACTCTCAGCAGTGCACTCGAATTATACTACAAAACTAAAAAGAAAATTCTTTTGGTTTAAATATGATTCTGTCCGTGAAGTCAAAGTTCTAGGTAAGTTTTCTAAATATTCACAGCGCGTCTCTAGCTTTTGTAAATATCCGTTTGTATTCTTTTAAGTATACCTACATCGTAACGGCAAACTAAAAAACGTGATAAAGACATTTTAAATATTGTGTAGTAGCTTTAGTAACAGCATATTTAAAATTTAAAAACTAAATGAGTGACGAAACTCAATCGTTAAGAACGAATTGGAAACACTTTTTTACGTTCAACACAAAACCCTAAAACGTTGAAAATTAGATTAACGTTTAATTAAACAATATCCAATTGACACATGAGAATATTTTCTAACAGGAAACATAGAAATTGAATGTGTGAATCATAGGATAAGAACTATCAATATTTTTTTGATTTTTTAAATAGTTTATTTGTCAACTTTTCGCTGCTATTATTTTTGCAGCTTTATCAAGATTGTAAACTAACATTTCGAGTTTAAGCGTCCCCCCTTTGTCTTTAAGTAATGTTTGTAATTGAAAATTGTTTTTTTAAATTTTGTATGTTAATGCTAGTTTAGAGTCCTGATAAAGCTGAAAAAATAATAGGAGCTAAACGTTGACAAATAAACTAATTAAAAAAATAAAATGAAAATTTTGATCATGTGATTCACACATTTAATAGTATAAAACAGAAAAAAAATAATTATTGAAATTAAATCTAAGTTTTCTATTTTTTTAATTTCTGCTTTAGTGTACAAGAGCCATTCATTTTGAGTCGTTAAAAGCACTTGGGTGCGACTCCCGTGCTTAAAAGGTTTGTTTACAATAATATAATAGGATACTAAAAAAATGGTGTACCAGCATTATTATGCTACAATCATTTAATTGAAAACATGATTAAGCGAGTTTTATTTCGCTTTTAATTCGCAGAAGTTTGTGAGAAGCTTAAAACTACTTTTACCGCAGTTCAGGCTAAATTTTTCGCATTGATGGCTCTCACGAAACTGGACAAAACGTAGACGCCATTTTAAGAAGTTCGAACCATTGTTTCTATCAATAACGTTGACTGTAATTTTGCTGAAACGACTATTAACAGTGCACTGAAAATTTTTAACCTGCAGATGTCTCTTATTTCAGTGGACGAAACGTGGGTAAATGTTTAATATTTTAAACCAACGTAAATTTTTGATTTAACAATGATTCTGACCCTAAAATCAGAGTTCTAATTTTTCCAAATATTTACAGGGGCGTCCCAGCTGTGGTAAATATTTCCCTTTTCCTTTTCACTTGGACAAAGAACTTTGATTTGATTTTTATTTTTTGTACTATTTCTAGGTACCACCATTGCACAGGCAAACTGAAAAGCGTCGACAAAGGTCTTTCCTAACACGGCGTTGCCTTAGCAACAATAAATTTAAGTTACTACAAATTGAAAACAATTATTTTCGTTCAATACAAACCCAAAAAAAAGTTCAAAATTTCTAAAATCTTTAAAAATTAGTTTGACGCTTAATTAGACAGTGTCCAGTTGACACTTGAGAAAATGTTCAAATTATATGGTAAAACAGCATTGCAATTAAATCTAATTTTTTTTAGTTTTTGTCTTTAAGTTTTACATTGCAATATGTTTATAATAAAAATAGTGTATAGGCACGTATTTAAGAGCATTTGCACTCTGCCTGCGGCTGGTGCTTTTAAACTCGGACGCGTGCTTAAAAGTCTTGTTTATAATAAGGTGGTAAAGTATCTAAAAAATGGTACATAGTGTTATTATGAAACAACACTTACAAAAACCCAAAAAAATATTAACGCTTGTCTAGTTTAGATTTTTTGGCAAGCTAACTTACTTACTTCAGTGGACGAAATGTGGGTAACTGTTTAATATTTTAAACGAACGTGAATTTTTGATTTAACAATTATTCTGGCCATGAAATCAAAGTTATAATGTTATTAAATATTTACAGGGTGTCTCTAGCTGTGGCAAATGTATCCTGTTCCTTATAATTTGGACAAAAAACTTTGATTTGGTTGTTATTTTTGTTACTCCTAGGTACACTCATGAAATTTAAAACTTGGACACCACAATTTCTGTAAACAAAAGTTTGCACATTGTGAAGCGGGCTTAAGGGTATCATTTACAATTCTAACAGCAGGTAGTCTCAGCAGGGGTTATCTTATAGAAGGACTGTAGAATGAATCATTACACTAAGCACGTTTTAGAAAATAGGTAATTTACGTTGCTTACTTAATTTTTTCTTTAAAGAATATATTTGAAGGTATCGCTAATTAAACACCATAGCTCGATTAATTATCGAATCAAAATTTTGTTTAGGAAATGTTTACAAAATAAAATTAGAAATAATTTTGATTTAAAAAACGTCTACAAGCAATAACTTTTAAATTAAATCAAAAAACTAAACATGGTTATTTGGGTTGACTGATTATTACTTATTTTTAAATAAATCTAACCTACTAATTATTGTAAGTTATTAAAAAAAAATTAAACTCTCTATTCATAATATTTAGTCCTTACAAAATGTATATTTTATGACGTTTTATTTTTTTCTGTACGAGAAAATAACTTGGAGCTGTTACCCTGGCCAGCAAAAAGCCCAGATTTTAACATTATCGAAAATGTTTGGGCTCGAATACTTGCTGTTATCCGAAGACAACAAGGGCCAAATTTTATACCAGTAAACCGTAATGCACTAATTGCAGCCATTGATACCGCATGGGAAACGATTAATATTAATTATATTGATACCTTGATAGCGTCAATGAGCAGACGCCTCCAAGAATGTATCAATAATAATGGAGGTCACACCCATTATTGATTTCTTATATTTATTTATATAGTAATACCTTTATTTAAAAAAAACGTTTTCATTTAATTTTAAACTATAACTTGGTATCTTAATTATAATTATGTAATAAATTCTTGTCAAAAAACTAAATATATACGTTGACAATAAGAATTGCCTTAGTTTTTATTTTCACTTTTATATTAACTACAGAAAAAAATGAAACGTCATAAAATATACATTTTGTAAGGACTAAATATTATGAATAGAGAGTTTAATGATTTTTTTAATAACTTACAATAATTAGTAGGTTAGATTTATTTAAAAATAAGTAATAATCAGTCAACCCAAATAACCATGTTTAGTTTTTGATTTAATTTAAAAGTTATTGCTTGTAGACGTTTTTAAATCAAAATTATTTCTAATTTTATTTTGTAAACATTTCCTAAACAAAATTTTGATTCGATAATTAATCGAGCTATGGTGTTTAATTAGCGATACCTTCAAATATATTCTTTAAAGAAAAAATTAAGTAAGCAACGTAAATTACCTATTTTCTAAAACGTGCTTAGTGTAATGATTCATTCTACAGTCCTTCTATAAGATAACCCCTGCTGAGACTACCTGCTGTTAGAATTGTAAATGATACCCTTAAGCCCGCTTCACAATGTGCAAACTTTTGTTTACAGAAATTGTGGTGTCCAAGTTTTAAATTTCATGAGTGTACATTGCAAAGCAAACTAAAAATCGCCGAACAAAGGTTTTTCTAACATGGCGTTCTTTAAGTTTCCTTAGTAACAACAAATTTAAAATTGAAATATTTTTTTTAAATAGTGGGTAAAAAACTCCATTTTTAAAGACGAAATGAAAACAGTTGTTTTCGTTTAACATGCCCAGAAAAAACGTTTTAATTTTTTAATTAGTTTGACGTTTAATTAGACAGTATCAGTTGACACATAAGGAAGATTTCAAAGTCTATGACAAGATGACATTGCAATTAAATCTACTTTTGTAGTTTTTCTTAAATTTCTACATTGGAATACGTGTATAATAAAATTGCATATAAAGCCCATGTTTAAGAGCATTTTTAGCAGTTGCACTCGCCTGCGGCTCGTGCTGTTAAGCTCGGACGCGTGCTTAAAAGTCTCGTTTATAATAATGTGATATAATATCTTGAAAGCATTTCAAGCATTTGTACTATTAAACTGATACGCGTGCTTGAAAAGATTTTTTCATAATAATGTGATAGACTTACGAAATGGTGTACGAGCGTTATTATGCTACAACGTTTTTAATTGAAAACCACTTAAAAATTTTAAAGCGTGTCGGTAAGTATAGCTTTGCAGAGGTTTGTCACAAGTTTAAATTACTTTTACTAGTTAAATTGTTAAAGGAACTCACTTGCAACTCGCGCGATTTAAAGGCTCGTTTACAATTATGTAAAAGAATATTAAAAAATGGTTTTAATTAAAATTGGTTTAAAATGTTACAGCAAGTTTCTAGTTTTGCTCGTTTGTATGATGAGGTTCAGACTTCATTTTGATCACTGATACATCTCACGGAATTGGAAAAAAACGTTGACGCAATTTTAAGAAGGTGAAACGGTGAAATTGTCTGAAATCCTTAAAACTAATTTAATTTTTAATGTAACAATGTACAGCTAACTCATCGGAACATTTTCAACTCCTGATAGATGAAATTGCAATTAAATCAAGTTTATTTCATTTTTTCTTCAAATTTCTACATTGTAGTGCCGGTACAATAAAAATAGAGTGTAGATGTTTATGGATCTCTATGGCTTCCCCTAACTAATCTGTTATGATAACCTGCTAATAACTTGGAGCTTTCGAAGAGTATCTTGTGGTTCCCATTGCTTACCGCTGGTGTAACCCATGAATCTCTTGGTGGTTCCTATGTATACTTTGCCACAAAAACAAGGTATACGGTAAATTCCGGCTGCTGAGAGAGGATCTCTTTTGTTCCTCGTTGATCTGATGGTCTGCTAAATCTTCTTGGTAGGTTTGCAGATAGTTTTGATGTCGTGTCTCTTTACAATTCTTTCAATGCGGTCTGTGACTTTGGATATATACGGTACGTATGCGTGAGCCGTAGTGATTCCAGTGGTTTAGCTCTTTTGGACCGCATTGATCTTTCGATCACCTTCTTAGTGTGCCCGTTTGCCTCAAAGGTAGTTTTCAGGCTCTCGAGTTGCGCCTAAAGATTTTTTGGTTCACAAATCCTTCGAGCTCGTTACTTCAGGGTCTTGATTATACCATACTTTTGGCTTTGGTGTTGATCGATACCTGTTCGTGTGTGTAGGTTTTCTGTACAGTATGACCTAGTTTGTTTCCTCGTTTTTCACCAGCACATCCAAGAAGGCCAGTTGTTGTTCATTTTTTGTCTCCTTAGTGAACTGGATACTGGGGTGTTGGTTTTTCATGTATCTAAGAAATATCTACTTTCCGGAACTATGTCGCTGGCTTGTAATCCTTGGTCTCGATGGTTTTCTTCTCAAAACTCTCCATGTAGAGATTGGCTATCACTGGACTCAGTGAACTTCTTTATTGCCACTCCATCTACTTGTTGCAAACAAAGTAGCTTCCGATGAGACAGACCATCTCACATCTGCAAGCCTTTCGAAGTCTGTCTCAACTATCTTGAAACTATCCAAGAATATTCAGCAGACCATCAGAGCAACGAAGGACTAAAGAGACCCACTCTCAGAAGTCGGAGTTTACCGTATACCTCGTTTTTGTAGCAAAGTATACATAGAAACCACAAAGAGATCTATGAGAACTAGGCTTAAAGAACATCGAGCAAACTCTCGACTGAGACACACCAAAAAGTCAGCGTTAGCCAAACATGCGTTTAGCAATGGGGATCACAAAATACTCCAAAATCATCTGAAAAACTTCAACAGAAAGGAAGAAACTCTGAAACTTAACCAGATCTGGAATCCAATCCTGAAGAAGACCCGAGCAGTCCTTATTATAAACCGGTTCTTGACCAGAGCAATGCAAGCCTGTTTTCTTTAAACCAGTATAAATACAATATATGCTACCAACCAAACCAGTCTACACCCAACGTTAACGATGGAAGGACCTTTGAAAGAGCCAACTACTTGCGTTAGCAAAACGTTAGGAAAAAATTCCATTCGACGATGACCATTAGACCCGAATCTAGACCACACTAGTTAACTTTGATTTGGTTTTTATTTTATAATCATTTCCAGGTACATTGTAAAGGCAAACTAAAAGCGTCGACAGAGGTCATTCTAACACGGTGTGCTTTAAGTTACCTTAGTAGCAATAAACTTAAAGTTGAATTGAAAACAATTATTTTGGTTCAATACGAACTCAAAAAGAAAGTTTTAAATCTTCAAAATGAGTTTGAAGTTTAATTAGACAGTGTCCACTTATCACATGAGAAAGTTTTCAAATCCTATGACAAAACGATATTGTAATCAAATTTATGTTTTTTAATTTTTTTTCTTAAATTTTTACATTGTAATATGTGTATAGTAAAAATAGCTTATAAGACAAGTGTTTACGACCATTTGAAGCACTTGCACTTGCCTGCGTCTCATACTATTGAACTCGGACGATTGCTTAAAAGTTTCTTTTATAATAATGTTATAGAAAATCTGAAAAAAATGGTATACAACATTAGTATGAAACAAACACTTTTAAATGAAAATCCCATAAATAGATTAATGAGTCTTTATTTTTGATTTTTTTTGCTTTTAAACCGCCGACAAGCTTATTTGACTATTTTAGGATAATTTTCTACACTGATTGCTTTCACGAAACTGGACAAATCATTGACGCCATTTTAAGAAATTGAAAACAATCGGTAGAGAATCTTTTATCTACAATTCTGAGTGAAGGTAGAATTTTTGATTTAACAATGAATCTGGTCGTGAAGTAACAGTTTTTGTAAATTTCTCTTCTTGCTTTTAATTGGCGCAAAGAAGTTTATTTTTTTGTTATTCCTAAGAACTTCGTAAATCGGCGAAAAAGGCCTTGGAAACATAGCATGCTATAAAACCTTTAAAATTTTTTCTTTAAATTTCTATACTGCACTGCCTGTTTATTAAAAGTATCATAAAGACAGTGTATAAAAGCGTTTTGAAGCACTCGCCTGCAGCTCGTGCCGGTACGGTGCTTGAAAAGCTCGTTCATAATAATGGAATATAATATCTTAAAAATTATGTACCAACATTATTATGCTACAACGTTTTTAATTGAAAACCCCATAAAAATGCTAAAGCGCGTCCCTAGTATAGCTTTGCAGATGTTTGTTGTGTAAAGGTTAGTTTTCAAACTGATGATTTAGTTGCTAAAACGTGAATAACTGATTAATAGTATTTTAATAGGAAGAGAGTTTTTAATTCAATGTTTCTGATATTCATGAAGTCAAAGCTTTTTAAATATTTACAGCGCATCCCGATTTGTAAGTCTCTTTTCTAAGTTATCGACACAAAGAACAAAGAACGATTTTTGCTTTGATTTTGTTTACTATTTTAACATTGTAATGGCAAACATTAAAAATTTTCTAAAGTTTTTAAAATTCGTTTGATGTTTAATTAGACAATATCCAGTTAACATATGAGAATATTTTAAATTTTGACAAATGATATAGCATTTAAATCATTTTCTTTATTTACATTTACATTGCAGAATGCTGGTATAATAAAATACCGTATAATATTAGCATGGTATAAGGGCCTTTAGGCATTTGTCCCATTTAAAATCTAGGCGCGCTTGAAAGAGTCGTTCATAATGATGTGAAAATCCCATAAACATGTTTTAGAGCGTCTCTAGTTTTGCTTCACGGAGTTTAAAATTAGTTTTACCAGTTTAAGCTTAATTTTTCGCATTGCCACGAAACTTTGACTTTGCGAAAGTCGAACCACAACCCTCTTGTATTCATATTTTGAGAAATATTAGGATTTTCAGAAAAAAAATTTATTTGGCAGGTAAAGCGTGCCGAATCTCAAACTGATGCCAAAGTAAAATTTTGAGTAAAGTTTTATAATGGATAAATATTAATTTAAAAAAAAAACTCGAGAAGACATATTTTATACGTAAATTTGTCGCCAAACATTTGCATTCCTTGCGCTGTAAGTACGGCTTGAACACCAAGCGAGAAGTTTAGTTCAAGTCACTTATTCAGTCTGACAAAAAAAGGAAGTGTTGACAATGTATAAAGATCAAAAATACTTATGAGTAGGATAAAACTGGTAAAATTGGTAACTACTGTAAAATTGATAGTTAAGGTAAAAGTGGTAGCTAGGGTAAAACTGCTTACTACGATAAAATTGGTTACTACGGTAAAATTAGTAACCACGGTAAAATTGAGTAAGTAAGGTAAAATTGGTAACTAAGGTAAAAATTGGTAACTAAGGTAAAATTGGTAGCTTAGGTAAAATTGGTAACTAGGGTAAAATTGGTAATTTAGTTAAAATTGATAATCAGTGTAAAAATGATAATTAGCGTAAAACTGGTAACTAGGGTAAAATTGGTAATTAGGGTAAACTTGGTAAGTAGGGTAAAACTGGTAACTAGGGTAAAACTGGTAACTAGGTAAAACTGGTAACTAGGGTAAAACTGGTAACTAAGGGTAAACTGGGTAACTAAGGTAAAACTAGTAACTTAGTAAAATTTGTAACTTGTAACGTGTAATGTGTAACCTGTAACGTGTAACTAAAAGCTGTAAAACTGTAACTAAAACTGGTACCTAGAATTTAAACTGGTAACAAAGGTAAAATTGGTACACTAAGATAAAATTGGAACTAAGGAGTAAAATTGGTAACTAGGATAAAATTGGTAACTAAGAGTAATACTGGTAATTAGGGTAAAATTGGTAACTAGGGTAAAATTGGTAAGCAAGGTAAAATTAGTGACTTAGGTAAAAATGTAAAATTAATAACTTCGGTAAAATTGGTAACTAGGGTAAAATTGGTAACAAGGGTAAAATTGGCAACTAGTGTAAAATTGATAACTAGGTTAAAATTGATAACTAGGTTAAAATTTATAACTAGGTTAAAATTAGTAACTAGGGTAAAATTGGTAGCTTGGGTAAAATTGGTAACTAGGATAAAATTGGTAACTAAGGTGAAATTAATAACTAGGGTAAAATTGGTAACTAGGGTAAAACTGATAACTAAGGTAAAATTAAACTAGGTTAAAATTGATAACTAGATTAAAATGGATAACTAGGTTAAATTTGGTAACTAGGGTAAAATTGGTAGTTTGGGTAAAATTAGTAACTAAGGTAAAATTGGTAATTTAGTTAAAATTAGGATTAAACTGGTAACACAGGTAAAATTGGTAACTAGGATAAAATTAGTAACTAGGATAAAATTGGTAATTACAGTAAAACTGGTAACTATGGTAAAACTGGTAACTTGGTAAAATTGGTAACTTGTAACGTGTAATGTGTAACCTGTAAGTGTAACTAAATACTGTAATACTGTAATTGTAAAACTGGTTACTAGGATCAAACTGGTAACAAAGGTAAATTTAGTAACTAAGATAAAATTGGTAACTAAGGTAAAATTGGTAACTAGGATAAAATTGGTAACTAGAGTAATACTGGTAACTAGGGTAAAATTAGTAACTTGGGTAAAATTGGTAACTAGGGTAAAACTGGTAACCACGATAAAATTGGTAACTAAGGTAAAGGTGTAGCTAGGTAAAACTTGTAACTACGATAAAATTGGTAACTAAGGTAAAAGTGTTAGCTAGAGATTAAAATTGGTAACTAGGGTAAAATTGGAAACTAGGATAAAATTGGTAAACTAGTGTAAAATTGGTAACTAGAGCAAAAAATGATAACTAAGGTAAAATGATAACTAGGTTAAAATTGATAACTAGGTTAAAATTGATAAGTAGGTTAAAATTAGTAAATAGGGTAAAACAGGTAGCTTTGGTAAAATTGGTAACTAGAGTAAAATTGGTAACTTAGTTAAAATTGGTAACTAGTATAAAATTGGTAACTAGGATAAAACTGGTAACTTGGTAAAATTGGTGACTTGTAACGTGTAACTAAAAACTGTAAAACTGTAACGTAAAACTGGTAATTAGGAGTTAAACTGGTAACACAGGTAAAATTGGTAACTAGGATAAAATTGGTAACTACGGTAAAATTGGTAACTAGGGTATAACTGGCAACTAGGGTAAAATTGGTAACTAGTGTAAATTAGTAATTTCCAACCCATTTTCTTTCATTCTCACACCTCTGCTCCGTACATCATCATTTTTGACAATCCTCTCGAATAACCAACGTCTTTCTTTGCAAATCTTCCTCAAATATTTATCCCCTATTCCCCACACTTGTCCGACTATCATATTTCCTTTCTTTCTAATTCCCTTATTTGTTCACTATCGTTGTTATCATATTTTAGGAAATATCTTATATACTTCTATTTGTCTACGATCTCTATTTCTTCCTCTCTCCAACGTCGTAATACTTCTTGTTTTCTTCATTTTAAATTCCATAATCTTTATTTTGTTTACGTTTGCCTCTAACTTTTTCTCTTTTAAGTATTTTTCTTAGAACTGTTATTACCTCTTTCATATCTGCTTCACTTTTTGCTATCACCAACTATGTCGTCCACATACGCCAATACTCCTACTTTTTTTCTTTCTACCACTATTCCTCACACCTGGTGTCACTCTAATTACTCTTCTATAACTCTAATATACAAAGAAAATAAACATGGCAGCATGGAAAAGAATTTAATTTTAATTTTATTTTTTTATTTACAAACAGATAGATCTAATTGAATTTTGTAGTTGTTTTTACATTTGATTCCGATTAGATTAATTGAAAGATGCAAGTACACATTGATTGTATTACACTAATCATTAGTATTGGGCTTTGACAAAGATTTTCACGAAAATGACCATCACTATTATGGTAATAAGGTTAATTACATAGTTATTTGCAGTGTAGGTGAGTTTTTCTTTGTGACTAAGTCTCTTTTACTACAAAAATTTAAATATTTTTTCTTGGTTTCATCTATGTTTTTGCCGAAATTATCATTAGACTTGCTAGTTCTCTGAAGTTTGTGATGATTTTACATTAGAAGATAAAAATTACAAATTTATTACATAACTCACTTTATTTTCATTTTTGATAAAATCTCACGACAATACACAAAACGTCCACAACAGAACTATAAAGTATAACCATGGACGATAATTGTGTTTTAGCAAAGACTCTGCGCCGTAAAAACTGATAACTAATATCAGTGCTTGAAATGTTTATTCACAAAAACTGTAAAAATGGTTATGAAATTTGACTATACAATTCTTGACAGAAAACCTGATAAGTGAACTCTGAAATTGCAACCTTGGCAACTTGATTTAATATTTCAACCGTGGAATGAGATTTTTTTACAATGATTGTGACCGCGTAAGTTATAGAATTTGTTCATTTAAAGAGTTTTTGTGTGTGTGTTTTTATTTTTTTTAAGAGGTTTTTAGTGCAATATAAAATATGGAAGGTGATCAGTACTTTACAGTACTCCATGGTCAACAAGAAAAACATGTTGTTCCTGAGAATCTCCACTTTGGTTTCCGGACCTGGTCATCAAGACCCTTCCGGATAATTAGGAAAAATGTGCACACTTAATTAATATTATTACATGTGAATACTAGGGTGGGTAAGAGTTGGCATGTTTAGGTTTTAGTGGTTTTCCTAAACCTTGAAGTAAATGCTTTACCAAGACAAACCAATCCACAATTGCACACGGTTTCGTCACCACACTGTACAGGTTTATACTGATCTTCTGGGGCACCATACATAACACTTACACCACAATACAATATTTAAAATGTACCATACGATTAAATAAATAAATAAATTTAAGTGGCACGAAAGGTAGCCTTTACAAAAGTAAATCAAGGGATTCCACCGCGGACGGAGCTTTTAAACACTTTTTTGTTATTACTATTACTTTTGCCATAAAAAAACAAACACTACAGCATAAGACAAATACCAAAGACTGCGCAATCCCTTGTTTGTTACTTGCTAATAAGAGATAAATACTATGGTGTAAGATATAAGATAGTAATCAAAGTCATCAATGCAACCTCACGATCCAGTTGCTGTCAAAAGATGTAGGCTAGAGTCAATGGTATAAGACAGTTTCCAAAATCAACGTTAACCCTTTCTGTTTTTCTACATATCAAAAGGACCAACACTAATAGTCGTGGTGTAACACCCAACCCTGTTTTAAACGAACAGTACTTTTAAATGGACAACAGCAGACTGTGTAGAATTATTTAAAAAAGTATTCTAATAAAAGAATACATTTCAAACAGCATTACTTTTTATATACAAGGATTTATATCCCACAACGTTTTGACAGTCTAATATTTCGAGAACTTCTCATTTCCGGTCATGTGACCTCAACTTTTTGGACCAACTTGTATAATAACTTATTTTGTAACAGCACTTTATAAAACAAATTTAACCATATAACACTCGTCATGATTGTAGTGTACAATAATGATATTATGGGCCATTAACTAGATACAAATAACAACAAAAATAAATAATTTGGAAAATACATAACATAATTATTTATTTATTTACTTTATTCTTTTCAATTACCTCTGTTACGTATTTCAATAAAATTATTTATTGTTGGTACTATTTTTGAAACTACACACCCATCCAATTAATGACCCATATTATCATTATTGCACACTAGAGTCGTGAGAAGTGGTATTGTTGAATTTATTTTTCAAATGGATGTCGAAAATGTATTATTATACAGGTTGTACCATCGAAAACAAAAGTTAAGATTACGTAACCGGAAATGAGAAAACTCGGAAATTTTTTAGAGTAAATGTATGCATCAATTTTGACAATTTTTAGCTGCTAAATTTCATACTTGTTATCTGAACTTTTTTCAAAATATTGGACCATCAAAACTTTGTGGGACACTTTGTATAACTTGTCGCATTTACGATTGAGACGCTAAATAAAATTATTGCTCAGATTTGGATTTCTTATTTTTGGTCAAAAACAATTTACATTTATATTTTGAGTGAAATATTCTTCTTATGACTACTATACTCCAGTTTTTTTACGAAAGAGAATAAGAAGGCATTGCACTCCAAAAAAATACAAATATTTAATAAAATGTAGCACATAATCAATAAAATGCACATACTCAAAACTCAAAACAATGTAAAGAACTGACTTATTACATAGACACCATTTGAATGTTGATTTACTTGCAATAAAAGTTGTTACTCTTTCCCGTAAAACGAAGTAGACCGTTTTTTAAAAATATTTCATAGGCAAAATATTATTAGATTTTGCTACGTATAAAGTGTAAACAAGAGAAAGTGGCATTAGCGCCTATTTTTTACAATTACTCTCAGAAAAAAAATTACAACGTTTTTAATTAAACCACCAAATTGAACCACTTTTAAAAAACTATAGCTAGACAATTAAAACAAGTAAGAGATTTAGTTGTTACATCAATCAGTTAATGTTTTCGATCAAAATTTTATTCACTGTATATACATATACGTTTTTACAGTGGATTCGGTTATTCCTGCATTCTTATATCCGAAAAGTAAACAAAACCAAAAATTAAAATGAACATTATAGAAAAGTAAACAAAAATTTTTACTTTCTCTCCTACCTGGGTTTTTCTCTTTTCTTATAATCTCTTCCATCCACTTCGGTCTTCCCTCAATATCGTTTTCCCCTTCTTTTCCTTTTTTCTCTTAGTTCTTCACACTCTTCTCTCATATGCTTAATGTTTTCTATCATTACCCACATAATCAACATTTTCTTTTTCGTCCACCTGCCAATATTTATTTTCATTCTCTTTATTTCCTTTCTAAACCTTTGCTATGATCTTTTTATATTTTTTGTTATTATTTTATTGTATTTTCTGTTGTATTTTCCTTCTTTAATTTTGTTCTCTCCTGCTTCTGATTATCCTTATCGCTTTTGGTTACCTCTTCTATCATACTCCATCTTCCCTTTCTTCTCCTCTCTACCTCTTTTTCTTGCATACCATCCTCTTTTATAATATAACCTCTTATCTTCCCGTCCTCCATTTATTTTCCTCTCCTTTACTTGCATCCATGCAGCTTGTTAATTAGTTATTATAAATTCATTAAATTACTTTTACATGTTCGCCTTAGTTTTTTGTCCTGATATCTCATGAACTACAGTTACTATTTTAACAGTGTAAAACGCCTTTATTCAAACAACGACTATGGCATTGAAAATTATTATACAGGGTCGGGCACTACCAACGAATTATTCTATACCAATAAAACTAAAAATAATGTAAGAAATCTTAAACACATATATATATATATATCGAGATTATTTAAATCCACATTTTAAAAATATTTTTGATTGTACGGGGTGCTCCAGAAACACGTACTATATCAAAGTTGGGTTATTTTTAAATGGAACACCCTGTATTTTTTCTATTTTTTAAATTGTAGGATAACAAATAATGTATGTTCTTTAACATGTTTTTATTCCAACTTACACCCGTTTCCGAGATAAATCAATTTTACTTGATTTGCAGACCATCAAAAAATGCAATGACTTCAAGATAAATAAGAACCAACAATTTTGTTTTACATTACTTTATTAAAACCCTTCAATACCTCTTTTGCAATATTTACTATTATGTTATGATGTACAGGGTGTTTTAAATACTATTGCATAACGCTAACGACTTAAAACTTAAAATAACTTGCTTAACTTAAATGGAACATCTTGCATTTCGGTAGCCTGTTAGAGTCAGGAACTAGTTACCTTTTAATTGGTATTAGGTTACGAACCCCTAACTCTGATTTGTTTTCAGAACAAAATAACAGAAATGTGCTCATGACTTATGCCGGGTTCTAAGAGTCAGCCAAATCACGCCCACCTGTCACAAACAACAACAACCGTTATTAGTTTTATCAAAAATTAATGACACTGTAAACATTGGTAACTTTGTTAAAAAAATTCTAAAAATAATGGTTTTCCGAAATTATCGTACTACTATTAGAGCAATTTGTATTACATTCTTAGTTAACAAGTTAAAGTCGATTTTTACAGTAAGATTGATTTTGATGTACCAAATAAAGGTTGCTGTTGTTAAACATCAGTAAATTGTGACCGGTGTGCGTAACTCGACTGACTCTTAGAGCCCGTGGATATTAGTCATAAGCACATTTCTGTTTATTTTTCTGAAAAAATAATTTTTAAGGTAAATATTTAGAACTGAAAGTTGGAAGATAATGTCCATATTGAAGATATTTTACAGGTAAGTTAGACTCCGGTAGATCGTAAATTGTTAAACTATCAAATTTTTAAATATCTCGAAAACTATCAGACTTAGGAATTGATAACCCTAATACCGACTAAAAGGTAATTAATTTCAGCTTTTAAAAACTACAAAAATGTAGGGTGTTCCATTCAAGTTAAGCAAGTCATTTGAGTTTTAAGTCGTTAATGTTATGCGATGGTATTAAAAACACCCTGTACATCATAACATAATAGTAAATATTGCAAAAGAGATGTTGAAAGTTCTTAGTAAAGTGGTGTAAACCAAACTTGTTTGTTCTTATTTAACCTGAAGTTATTGCATTTTTGGGAAGGTCTGCAAATTAGGAAAAGTCGATTTATTTCGGAAACGGATGTAAGTTGGTATAGAAACATTATTATTTATCATACAATTCAAAAATAGAAAAAAATTACAGAGTGTTCTATTTAAAATAACCCAACTTTGATATAGTACGTGTTTCTGAAGCACCCTGTACAATCAAAAATATTTTTAAAATGTGTGTACGGACATACATAATCTAAAATCTCTTCTGCCGTTTTCAACGTAGAGGGTTAATTATTTAATTAAGTCTCTATTCCTTTGATAGCCATCTTCCATCCCTTCCTGTCCTTTGCACATTCTTTTTGCTACTTTCCATGATCTTCCAATTCCATTCAAAGTTCTTCTTGGTTTTCCTTTTTCTTGCTTTCCTTGTGTTCTTGCTTCTACACTTGTCTCACTTCTCATTTGCATTAAGTCGTACTAAATGATCCACCACCTTAAGACTGCTTTTTCTTGACACTTTTGGCACTAATTACACTGAGTTCTTCCCTAATATCATTATTTTTTTCTGTCTAATCATGTATATCCTGCTACCCCTCTTTTGAAAATTCAATTTCAGCTGCTTGAATCTTGCTTGTTATCTTTTTATTAACTGTCCAAGTTTCACTTCTGTATAATATACTGTCTTGTAAACTATTATTTTTGTTTTCTTAGATATTTCTTATTTATTGATGATGAAACCATTTTTCAGACTTTGGTATAATCTTGCTGTTGCGGCTATTCTGTTATTGATTTAATTTTCTACGTTCCCTGTTCTATTGAAGATTACTCCAAAGTATTTGTACTCTTCTACCTGTAGTATTGGGGTTTCTTTAATTGTTATCTGTGTCTTTTTATTTTCATCTTTTGTTACGGCAAGTATTTTAGTTTTATTTGTGTTTACGAGGATATATTGAAAAATGCTTAGCCTACTATAGAACCAAACAAAATTTCAATGTCAAAATATTTTATTACTCAACATATTCTCCTCTTAATTGGATACATTTTTTACAGCAAACCTGCAACGTCTCTAAACCTTTTAAAAAAATGTTTCTTCTTGCTCTGCAAACTAGACCTCCACAGCTTCTATTACCTCCTTGTTGGAAGAAAATGTACGATCTTTTAAACTTTTTTTCAGTTGAGGAAAGAGGTGATAGTCGGACGGAGCCAAATCGAGTGAATAAGGGGGGTGTTCTAGTAATTCAAACCCTAAATTACGAATTTTTTGCATGGCAACATGAGATTTGTGTGCAGGGGCGTTGTCCTGCAAAAACAAAACACCTTTGGATAGCTTTCCGCGTCTTTTCTCTTTAATATTTTCCCGTAGAGTGGTCAGTAATCTCGAATAGTAATCTCCAGTTATTGTTCTACCCTTATCCAAAAAATCAATCATGATTACTTCATGGCAATCCCAAAAAACTGAAGCAAGTTTGGACACGAAACTTCTTAGGTCTTGGAGAACCAGAGTGTCGCCATTCCATCGATTGTTGCTTTGTTTCGGGATCGTAGAAATGTACCCAAGTCTCATCCATAGTAACAATTCGGTTTAAGAAGTCTACATCGTTTTCAAATCGAGCACAGATCGAACGCGATGCTTCTACCCTTGAACGCTTTTGGTCAACATTCAAACATTTGGGGATCCATTTTGCAGCAATTTTCCTCATGTCCGAATTGACGTGAACCATATTATGAACGCGTTCGTATGAAATATTCAGTGCTTCAGATATCCGTTTTAGCCCAATTCGACGGTCTGATAAAATCATGTCATGAACTGCATCGATATTTTCGGGGACTGACACAGAAACTGGCCTTCCCGATCGGTCATCATCTTCAATGGAAAATTTACCTCTTTTGAAGCTTGCATTCCAATTTTTGACGGTCGCATACGAAGGACATTGATCACCAAGGGTATTAAGCATAACTTCGTAAATCTGCTTACCTCTTAACCCTTTTAAATACAGGTACTTGATGATGGCTCGATACTCCAATTTTTCGATTTTCACAATTTCGGTGGACATCTTTTTTCATTTAATTTATTGCGTGACTCTGGTTTACTTTTTGACGTCAAACTTTACACTGACACTTCTAATAAGTTATTGTTCGTTGCTATGGTAACGCAATATTTTGTTTATGCAAGGAACTGGTCTAGGCTAACTAGATAATCAATACATCCTCGTATATTCATAAATTTCTTTTCTAGTTCTTGGATCCACACATTTAAATTGTGTTGTAATGTTTTTCAAGGAGTTAGCTATTAGTGCTATGTCATCCGCAAAAGGCATCCGCTTATTGATTATTCTTTCCAATTTATATAATCCTACCCCACATCTCTATTGATTTTGTTTTACTTTCTATTGTTATAGCATCCATGAAAAGAATAAATAGTAGTGGGCTGAGCACACCTCTTTGTTTCTCTCCTTTATTTGTTACAAATTGTTCCGAAGTAGTGTTAAGTGTTCTTACTACATTTGTGCAATTTTTATATATTGATTTAATTTCGCTTATTAGCTCCTTGCTGATTTTTAGTTTTCTATTCCGGCATCTCCCATATATTTTAGCAATTCTGGCCTGCTTATCTCGCTTTGTTGCTTTGGTACTTCAGTTGTTTCTTTTTGTTTTATGCTCTGTTCATTTTTTTGTTCCTATCTGGTCCATCAAGCAGTTCAATAAAATGTTCCTTCCATCTTGCTATTATATGGTCACTATCGCTCATTGTTACTCCCTTATTTCGTTTTTAATGTACCTTTTTGTTCCTTGCTTTTCTTTCTTCATATTTTTAAAGTCCTATAGAATAGTTTTGTATTTGTTTCACTATCCTTTTCCATCTTCTGTTCAAAGTCCTCCAATTCTAATTGTTTTGCTGTTTGTATCATATGTTTCACTCTTTTTCTGTGTTCCTTATACTCATTGTATGTTTCTTGATTTTCACAGTTAAGTATCTTTTCCAAGTTTTTTCTTGTATTGTATGACCTTTTAAGTTCGTTATTCCACCAGCTTGTTTTCTTTTTAGTTATTCTTCGTTGTGGTGATTCCACATACTTCTGCTGCCGTGTTTAATATTATTTCTTTAAAAATTTTGCCATTGTTTTTCTATTTCATGTGCTTCACATTTTTTATATTTTGGAATGTATCCCTTATTTTTTCTTCGTATGTCTTTCTTATTTCTGTATTTTGTAATTTATGTACTTTTATTGTTTGTATACTAATGGACTTTTAGCTTTTTTTATTTTGTGTTTTGGACTTCTGTTCTATTCGTAATTTCATAGTGACTTTAAGTAGTGATCTGAAGCAATTTAATAATTCCGATTGACTTTTACATCCATTATGTTTTTCCTTTCACTTTTATTTGCTACGAAATAGTCGATGATGGATTTTTTTCTGCTTGGTTCTTCCTCGTGTACTTATGTTTATCTTAATACGAAAATTTTCAATTTTTTTAATCCATTTTTCCAGAAAAACGGTGTATCCTAATGACTTAAAGTAAGAGTACCTTTTAGTACTAGAATACCTGAAAATTTAATAATCTAGTGTCACAAATGCTTAAAGTTAAAAACAAAAAAGTTATGCGTTAAAATAACCGTTGACCTACCCAAAACGGACGCCTATGACCGGTACTAGAAATTTGCAATTGATGGAATCGATTCATCTCTGAAGGCTAAACAAGCATACCAGTTTTTGCTTTTCTAAGTAGAAGCGTTCTGGGTATTTAAAAAAAACTATTAACAAGGCGTCATCTTCAAAGAGCTCTAGCTCCCTTAGGAAGCTATTTTCGAACTAGGTGAATTGGGTTAAATTGTCTTAAATTATCTGAGAAATCTTCGGTCTACGTTTCTCAGCAGAGTTTCTGGACACCCTGTATACTTGTATTCCTTAGTTTATTTTTCATTTGCATTATCTCCTCCTTATCTTTCCAGTTGCCCCCACTTCGCTACTATTACTGTTTTTCTTCATTTTCCCCTTTTTATATACTTCCTGCAGCTTCGTGTCTACTCCAATTTTTTTTCTTTTTAAGAGTTTTTCAGTGTCCGACTTCAGATCCTCATCTATTATAACTAATTCTTTTATGACAATGTTATACTCTCTTCTCTTTGTCAAACTTTTTTCTATATTCTCAACCTTTTGTATCACTTTTTCTTTTTCCTTCTGCTATTTTGTTCTTTTGGACGAGTTCTTTCTTGAGTAATTTTACTTTTTTCTTAGCATTTTCTAACTTTTTCTTGAGCTCAGCTTTCCCTATAAGCGTACTGTTCTTCTTTATTTTTTTTGCAATTCGTTTTTCAGTTCTGTTTGTCTTTTGTTAAAATCCTGTTTTAGATCTTCTAATAATTTTTTTATTTTGTCTATCTCAGTTCCTGTTTTTTAGTTGTTTTTTTGTTTCTGTTGCTTGTTTTCTTTTTTTTCTAATCTTATTTTATTTATATCGGATTCTACCTGTTTATAGTTTCCTATGTTGGTGTACGTTCTAGGTGTTAACAGACTTTGTTTATTTGCTTTTGTAAGTTCTTCTAATTCCCACTTGTCAAAATCTTCCGGTGTTTCTGATTCAATTATTTTGCGTTTAATTTCCTTCAATGCATCCGTACTATGAGCTCTTTGACGACTCTCTTTATTCCCGTTCATTAATTTCACGTTTATTTTAGAATTTTCTTACTGTAGTCGCACTATTTATATCATCTATTTAGCAATTTTACGTTATTTAATTGCCTTAAACGTCCTAAAAGCGTCAAGTGTATCGCCCAAGTCCACCTTTCGGAGGCGATAAACTTATCTTTAGACGTTGTATATGTGTTTATTTACTCTCTTAAATTTTCGTAACACTTTCAAACAGTTTTATTCGTGTGTTTATACTTAATTAATTGCTATTTTTTTCCATTTTTTAAGCTACTTCTCACCTTATTATCTCTCTTATAATTATTACTTACGTGTAAATTTCGCTTGTAAAGGCCCACAATTTGAGTTTTTCTCCACGGAGCAATTCACACGCACACACACCTGTTTATATCAAATATGCTCTTCTTTATATGGTTTTGTATCCGGAGTGTAATGTTTATTATTATTGACCTTTTTTCCTAGTTAATTAATCTTGCTATAGCTAGTCGTTTTGATTCCTCCAACCTGGGTTAGTTGGTTAAAGGGAATACTGACTGTACGTGTTTCATTTTTTTTGTACTATTCTGATAAAGTAATTTTCATATTTGGTTGTCTTCTGATAAGCTCGTTGGTTTGTCAGTTTCTTCAATTAAGTTAAAATTTGGTCAGCTGCTTATCTTCCTCTGTATAGGTTAATAAATCCTTGAGGGATTTTGTGAGAGATATGCTCCGTGTTTCCGATATTATTCAACCTAGTACCTTTTGGCTGTCCCTTGAAGGCCATTTTTGCTTTTTGATGATTTTTCCAATTCTTCGACTCTTATTATGGCATCAATTGGTTCTTGTATATTGAATGTTGTATCTACTTAGATTTGGTTTTGCCATTGAACTTAATTTTCAAATTCGAGTTTAAGTTGAAGGTTAAGATAATATTAGGAGGTCTACATTTATTGAGTAGGTTCTGGGAAAGTGGTTTAATGATGGTAGACACCAAGTTAAGGAGTTGTTTATATATTCCTTCTATCATTTTTGACTTTTGCCCCAATTTTTTGTCTAGGTAAACTAAGTAATGGAGCAGCTTCTTAATTTTTTGATGATACTTGACATACTAATACTAATACCTCGAAGTGCTCCTAATGCGATATTGGGCTTGTAATTATGCTATTGCCAGCAAGGATATGGTACTTTGTTGATTTTGTATGTGGTTTAACAGCTGCTTCTTGTTCAGTTGGTTCCTGCCCATTGTGTTGGTCTGGAAGTTATTGGTTTTGTAAATGATTTTGGTTCTCTGTGTATGAGGGTGAGATGTGGTCCCTCCACACATTTGACATAGTTGTCTGGTGTAGCACTTATTGAGATGCATGCATTACACAATTGTAGCAAATTTGTTTATTATTTATTAAGGAAACTCTTTCTGCTATTGGTAGTAATTTAAATTTTGCACAATGTCACACAGCACAAGAACACATTGAGCCATTGGTATAGAGTAAACTTATTCGCAATAAATGGTTTTCGGGTGTCGTTATCAATAGATTTCAGCGATTGAACTTTCGTTTTATAAGATCTTGAAAACTTTGAAGTTCTTAGGGATTTTTCAGAGTCTGTTCGTATATCTTCTTTGTTTTGTTGTCCCATTTACGAACGATGATGTGGGTGAGTAGTGTGCTCCAAAATGATGTTTTAATTTAAAGCCTCAAGACATTCATTCGTATAGTTTTTTGAGAACGTATGATGATTTTTTTGGATGGCTGGGATATTCAACAGGTTGTCTATTAATTTTGGAAGCGGTTCTTCAATATATTCCATACAGTTGTATAGTTTTCTTTGGTGATTTGAAGGTGGTGGATTGTGGCTCCGTTTTCTCCTTTCACATGTGATTTTAGGTATTGAATTTTTCCATAATGGTCTAAATGAATTATTATAGATACCTTTGAGAATTATTTTTTGAAAGGTGGGCCAATCTTCATAATTACCATTAAATGTAAGCGTTATCTTGGGAAGCATAACATTCAGAGTGGATTAACGTAAGTTTTTCTCTTACTTTTGTTCCAGGATTTCTATGGCCTTCTTTCTCAAAGGAGTTTTCTATGAATTAGTTATTTTCATTGACATTGATGTCTTCGTGTAAGGTTTGAATAGTGGGACTCTTTGTTAACTTCTTTGTAAAAATTCGTATCGATAATTTTGTTTTTTTTTCCGTCATTTCTTTATTTATTTGAATTATGGTATTGTACATCGTGTTCATTTTCTATTTTTGCTTTTTGAAACGATTAACTTGCTCTGGATCTTTTGCGATTGGTTGATGTGGTTCTTTGGGTATTCTTCTTTAGGCTGCCGCTTTTCATTAGCTTTAGGGCACGTTTTGTTGGAAATACTGGGTGGTAAAGTATGCTGCGGTATTTCGAGTGATATTATGACGTCGTTGTTGTGTTGTGCTGTATTATATAATTTTCTAAGCTTGATAGCCGAATATTTTTGTTGTTACTACGAAGTCTCTATTTCCATATTAATTGTAGTTTTAAATGTAACGTTTTGTGTTTGTTTCTTTAACCGGTGGTTGTGAATTGTAGTTAATTGTCGGCGTCTTCTTGGTCGGTGGTTATATTCTTTGCTCGAAGGATCAAATGTAAAAGTTCTTTCAGTACAGATGTAGTGTCACCTAACCTGGTAAGCAATATTTCAACAATAGCAGCATCTGTGATAGGCGCCACATGATCAAACTTGTTTAATAGAATGATGTTTATATTATTTTTACTTATACATCTTTTTATTGTAGATTAAGCATTCTAATATTTAATGCTAAGTACTGTGGTCATCGTTGTGCTATTGTGACCCACTGTAAAATTGTAAGCTTTTGGAAATATGCTAATTGAGAAATATAGAAATACGCAAGCTTGCTTGAGAAATCTGAACCAATTTAAATTATACATTTTAAAAATTTTTATATAGGTTGCTATGACAAATCGTGGAATGGACAAATTTCCGAATGAAGAAATTGCCGAGTTTGTAGACAAATTACCGAAAAGCTTTTACGGACAAATTGCCAAAAATCGACAAAATGTCTAAAATACGTTTGTGGACAATTCGCCAAATGTGGTCAAAACGCCAAAAATTAGAAAACGACGTTTAGAGATCGTAACCTGGGGTCGTGCTCGGAACTTAAACTGAAATTGCGGTCGAAACGCCAAAAATTGTTCTGCAGACAAATCGTAAAAAATACTTCTGTGGAGTACAGTACGTTGCCTCGAAAGAAGTTAGCCCAAAACCGTGGGTCCAAAACAAGCTGCCAAATTTTCAGTAATATTCAACAAGTATGCTCCATACTTCTATATAACAACAACTTATTGATTAAAACAAATTTTACCCGATGTTTGTTTTAAATTGTTATAGTGAGCATATCAGCGACAAAATTACACCGCCCGAGAAGATATTTGATTGCCAGATTGTAGCTCTGAATTAGCATTGCCCAGCGGGCCAGTTTTTCAGTCGGTGACTTAATGTTCATCGACCATTTAAGAGGTTGGTGGTTCTTTGCTCTACCACTAAATTGTTGTCAATGTAGTCTTTGAATTCGGTCAAGTTCCACACAATACACAATGCTTTTCGTTCAGTGCAGTTGTAGTGTAATTTTTTAAAGATAGTAAATAACTGTAACCTACCAACCAATACCGTTTATCTTCGATGACATAAAAACAACTTAAATTGATTGCTTTTGGCGTTTTTCAATAGAATCATTTTTGACGATTATCCGCAGAAGCATTTTCGGCGTTTTGTCTATAGTAAAATTTTTGGCGATTTGTCCACAGAAGCATTTCCGGTGTTTTGTCGGCGGATTCAATTGGAGTTCGGAGACGACACCCAGATTACGATTTGTCGGTGATTTCTCCATAACTTCGGCGTTTTGTCCATTCGGCGGTTTGTCTATTCGACAATTTGTCCGAACCACGTAACAAATATTGTGTAATTCAATATTCAGTTTAATTCTATAATTATTATAATTGTTGGTTAACATCAAAGTCTTTTTTCCCATTTTCAAGAATTTGTGATAATTCATGAATATACCAGATTTTGTGTTTCATCGATTAAGACCTTGGAATGAGACAGAACTCTGATCCAAATATTAATGGAGTCAAATTAGACGGAAAAACGAGCGTAATCTCGGAACCGGTTCAACCAACTCGGATTTTAATGATTTATGGCCGAAAACTTTACAAATTAAATGTACTAAAACCTTTATAAGTTGAAAATTGCCGCTTTTACAAGGAATATAAGAAAATGCGCAAAAATTGAAATTAAACAATAAATGATTTTTGAGTATGCTTCCTTGTATTATATTGTTTGTAAACTGTAAATAATTATTTACCAAAAGTTTAGCGGTAATTTAATTCATAATATACAAAAATTTTCAAACATCATCTACATCTTCTAACTCATCTTCTTCCAAAATAAAACATACTTAGGTACAAAATAATCCGGTTTTCCTGCACCCCAATTTTCGCCGCATCCTGATTTGCATTTGCAAAAAATTACTTTTAATAAATTTTCAGGAGCAAGTTGTTGACACATTGGATTTGGCATTAAACATTTACCGAATTTCTATCCCCAGTCGATTGGCGATAAATAATTTCCAATCCATAACTGAACTTGTAGATATACTTTTTTCAGATGTTCTGTAGCTGTATCTATCGTGCACGGTAAATTCGTTAATTGTACACGACTGTCCTTTGTAATGGCTACTTTAGCTTTAAAACATTGATATCTGGCGAGAATTCGCCATTAATTACTCCAGCTGTATTAATGTTTACTTCACTTTTATTTTTTTTTTGAAAACTTCAGCAGCCTCTTGTAAAGATTTTCGCGATTTAAACATTGTTGCAAATTTACTTTTTCCTTTGTTGAAAAATGCCGACGTCGTGTCACACCCTGTAAAATCGTGCAGAAAAGTACATTTTCTTTTCAGTTTGGTAATCAATGTCAATGTCTTCAGCCACTATGACAACATTGGAAAAAGATGAATGAATCGCTGTTGTCACAATTAGTCGATCTGCATCGCCGTCTGCTTGTTCTGAAGAAATACTACTTTCTGTTAAATGTAAATCTAACTTTATTGTTGGTGTTCGAAAAAAACTTGACTTGCGCCACTTTCAGCTGCATGCCTTTTTTAAAAGCATAATCAAGTGATAAATTTTTGCAGATCGGCGATTTTGTTCTACTGCTTTAGTGGTGTCTGTTTCATATCCATTAAATACGATTGTTACGTTTTTCCTGTAATACCGATTAATATACCTCACGTAACTAACCAATATTGAGTTGAATTTTGGTTAATTTGCCTTTTAACACGATGTAAAAGCATCCCGCTATCAATTACATAAGCAAATTGTTGATATCGTTGACATTTCTTGAAGATTCTTCGAAGATACTGTAGAAGATAAATTTCGATTTTTCATCGAGACTCTACCAAAACATCTGTTCATTCTCTGCCTCTTTCTACATTGAAATCCCCGTCAGAAACCTTTTCAGCGTTTTCTTATGCTTGAAGCCCTTTTATACACAGTTTTAGAATTGGTAGAAACCTAACATCGTATATTGACTGTGTTTTCTTCCGTACAACGTAATAATAAACATATTATTTAAATAAATAAAATGCCGCAATGTTTAATATACAAGGTGGCGCTTTTGAATAGGAATTTAGCATTGTGAACTGGTTTTTTTCGAATTCCTGCTTGTCCTTTCAAGTGACAAAAATGGTTTTGGTATCGCGCATAGCGCTCGCTATCAGAAATCAGTTGAATTACACGGTCTTTTGAAAATTCATCAATAAAATTTATAATTTTTGATGTTTATTTATTGTAACCTTCCTATTTAATTTAGTTCTAATATCATTTAAAGCTGTTCCTTGGGAATAAAGCTTTTATTTGCTTATTAATCTCTTTTTGTAGCCTTATTGTCGAAACGTAGAAACGTTGATTGTTTAGGCAACCTAATACTATTTTTCTTTCATTATCAAAATTTACTTTTATTTTTATTAACAAATTTTTTAAAACAACGTGAAATTCAGCTGACTCCTAATAGCAACAGCTATACGGACTAATTTTAGCTTTATTTTGATACCAAAACCATTAACTTATGACCCGTTTTCAGAAGCACTACTTTGTATAAAGGTTTTAGTATATTTAATTTGTGAAATTTTAAGCCGTCAATCATTAAAATCCGAGTTGGTTAAACCGGTTCCGAGAAGATTACTCTAATTTGACTCACTATGTGTGAAGAACGGAATGGATACTACATTTCGTTAGTAACACTTTCAGTCAACTGTATTTATTTAAATTTTTGGTTTTAAACGTTTAAGGTTGAATACAAACTTGTTCTGATATCAACTTTTGTTCCTCGATTATTTATAGGGATAGTGTAGTAAATAAAAAAAATTAGGAGGCAAGATTAAGCTAGATTTTGATAGAATTCTACCATACAGTTCTAATTGTAAATTTACACAGTGTTTCAAAATTTGTGAAAAACAAAATTGTTTGACCCTAAGGAATTTATTTAAAATAAAAAAGATAGTAAACATAACCTTAGAAAAATTCAAGAAAACTAGATCAAAAATAAGTAGCTTAAAAGTTATGTTTAATAGTTGACTAGGTACTTCAATTGCTAATCAACCTAAACAAATGATTCAAAAATTCTAAATTTCGTTAGTCTTAGATAGTTGAAACTACAGGATTCAGTACAATTTGAGTTAAAATAATACCCGAATAAAATTATAAGCCTTAACTGTAGCGACAAATCATTTGATGTTCATTAGTCTATTTTGCAGAAGGGTATTTTCAAACGTTAATTTATTCATAATTGTTATGTATCTATCCACCCTCTGTGTCGGTTAAAGGCATGTTAACTACATGTATTTACAACGAGTTAAACATCAGAAAACCACCACTACGTGTCATCTCACGCTAAACCCGAAAAATTTTATAAAGAAATTGTTTATCTTAAAAAATGTATGGGATTAACTAACAATAGGCAATTTCTGACGCCTAAATACTAATTCCATTCAACATAAATACTATAAGCAGCCGTCTTCGATTTGTTAAACATACTGTGAATGTAGATACAGTAATTCCCTCGTCCAATTTACTTACTAAGCCTTTAATTTGAATGTCGTGTTTAAATAAGAAAACTACTTTGCCCTCAACCCAATAGTATAATGTTACAAACAAACACCCTTTACCTTAATAAATTTGTCAATTGTCACTACAACTCGTTTATTTTAATTTACGGTTACAAAGAAATAAAAAAGGTTTTTGTGTTCAGATGTGATTTTACATCTAAATTAATTATTTTTTGAGTTTAAAATATAACAACATTGTGTAGAAACGATAACTAATATCAAATATAATTAATCTGAAACGTTTCATAATAAATTTGAGAAGAATAGTAAAAAACCGATTTATTACGATAGTAATAACCATACATACGTTTTTATTTAAAATTAGTATACTTGCAATTTTATAAACCTGAAATTATTCCTTATTTATTTAATTATTTATTCGTATGGTACATTATACGAATATTGTATTGTGATGTAAGTGTTATGTATGGTGCCCCAGAAGATCAGTATAAACCTGTATAGTGTAGTGACGAAACAGTGTGCAATAGTGGATTGGTTCGTCTTAACAAAGCATTACTTGAAGGTTTAGAAAAACCACTAAAAAAAACATGCCAACCCTTACCCACCATAGTATTCACATGTAATAATATTAATTAAGTGTGTCATTCAGATTTGTAAGCCATAATATTGCTTCATCTGTTACATTATGAATGTTTGGAAACCCTCCTTTAAACTTTGTTAATTGACAATCCTCTACAATATGTGTAACGGTCTCTGGTTCGTTTCGACAGTCACAGTTTGGATTAGAAATCACACCCCATTTGAACAACATAGAGTTGCATTTTGAATGGCCTGTTCTTATGCGATTTACTTTTGACCAATTTTTTCTTTTTTGATCAAAGCCCGGGACTTCTATTGTTGGATCATCAATGAGATGTTTGATTAAAAAACTCCAGACCATAATTTTTTTCCACTCTTCAACTTCAGAAAAAGCCGTACTTAAGTAGTGTTGCAACCATATAGGACTTCGAAATTTAAGTCTTTTAGCAGGAAGGTTGTCAATGTCATTCCAAATTGGTAACTTTTTGTAGTTGGCATTTATCCCATTCTCGTTTTAACGCAGCTTTTCATCGAATGTTCGATGGAGTAATATTACAAAGAACAGGAAGCCAATGAAGAGGAGTAGATTTAATGGTTCCACTAATTATACGCATAGTGCAATTCAACTGGGCATCTATTTTTGTATGATAACTATTTAACCAGACAGGAGCACAATATTCTGCTGTAGAATAAACTAATGCCAATGCAGCTGTACGAAGTGTCCTTGCATCTGCTCCCAAGTTGTTCCAGCTAATTTTTGAATGACATTATTTCTTGTTTTTATTTTTGTTTGACTTTTCTAAATGATCTTTGTAAATTAAAAACGTATCTAAAGTTACTCCCAGATAAACTGGGTTAAAATTATGGTTTAACTTTGTATTATTAAAGATAACATTAAGTTTTCTACTTTTTCTCTATTAGTTAAATGAAAACAAGAAACCTCTGTCTTTTTAAGATTGGGGCATAATCGCCATTTTTTGAAATAATTTTGTATAATACGCAAATCAACAGATAGTTTATTTTCAATTTCGAAAAATCTGAATGTTGAAATAAAATTGCCATATCATCGGCGTAGACGAATTTTCGACATTGTAAAGAAGGAAGATCAGAAATATATACATTTAAAAAAATATGTGCAAGAATCGATCCTTGTGGAAGGCCATTATTTAAAATCTAATTTACTGCTTTTATCTCCAACAAAAACTCTAAACTTCCGTTTAGACAACTTATTTTCAATAACAGAAATAATTTCGGAACAAGGAATGACGTCAAACAATTTAAAAAGTAACCCTTCTTTCCACACAGTATTGTATGCAGCAGTTAAATCTAAAAAGGCAACTCCAGGTTGTTACATCACAAAATTTGAAAAACCAAATTTGTAGCAAACGAATATGCCGGCTAGCTAGCGGCATGGGGTGGATTAGGATTTGTCTCTCACTCACCTTTCGAAGGCAAAAAGTCCATCCCTTAGGTCACGATCGGTGTTGCCAGGCGCCACCCTAATCTTTTCTTTGTTTAGACAAATGCTCACTAAAGACAAGGGAGAAAAGCAAACACTTGCGGAAATAAAAGAGAAAATTCACTCTAAAGGTTCTCTCTATTAACGTTTAAACAAAAATAAACAAAATACAAACAAGTACACGGGAAATGCCCGGAGTCCTAAATCTAATTGCATGCGACGCCCCTAATACTAAACGATCATGCAGTACAGAATGGGGTCCCTACCAATGGAACCGCCTATAATTTATTACAATATGCTTCACAATCTAACCTACTTACGCGACCTACTCTATTTTATATTCGCGCACACGAATTTGTCCAACGCGACCGCCACAGAAGAAACGAAAAGTACTTACGTTAACTGTCTTCTTTCTTCTAATCCAAAATGCGGAGATGATCCATTTATTTCCAAAGTCATCCACCAGGAACCATAGATTTTAATCCGAAGTCTCGTCTAACATGCCCTTAACTCGCATGCTTCTTAATTAAAATTTCGTGTGCACAAGAGATTGTTCACCATCCGCAGAGCGGTTACTTGATTTCAACACTAATCAAACGTTATATTCTTTTACGGCCACGAACGAGAGTTCCTTTTTGTGGATACACATCAAACGTAATTTTCACTCGCGCCTCGAAAAGTTTGCGTTTAAACTTACATTATTCGGCGTTTAACGATACTTAGGCGGTTGTATTAATTTTAATTAAACAACATTAATCCGCACTATTTGGCTACAAGAAAGCGTCACCCCTCTCATTGGTTTTTTTTCACACCACCAACGTTACAAAAATTATTGCGTTACAATTTTCTTAGAATTAACAAACAAAACCGCTTACCTAGAATTTTCGACCGTGGGCGCAAAGCCGTGTGTTATTCTCTTTAAACAAACATATCGTTAATTTAGCTGATAACGCCGGCCCACACCGACCGTAATTCGTAGAAAAAAACAAAGACACCCTTGATCCAGCACACTAAACGCAAAATGCGAAGTAGAATTCAAAGAAATCGACTGGTGAGAACTATGAAATCGGCATTTTCCACAACAACCTAATTGCTCAAACGTGACGATAACATCTTTTATAACTCTGAATTAAGAAAAATATCAAATGACTAAAAACAATATTCCAATAATCTTGACCCTGAGCACACGTGCAATACAATGTAAATGAAATACGTTATAACTACGGTCTAATTCAAATCAAAAGAGCATAACTGAACCAAAATAATCTGCGCTTCACAAAAATATTTTTTCACCAAAAAAGAGGTGACAAGGTTTAAGTTTTTTCTAAAATCCAGCTTCGATATGTGTTGTTAATGCCAATACTTCATCACAACAACTTCTACCGGATCGAAATCCTGCTTGTTCAATTGGTAATTTCTCTTCTATTAACGGATTAATTCCTTTGAAAATCAATCTTTCCAAAACTTTATAAATTACACTTAACAAACTTATTGAACGATAAGAAGTTGGGTCTGTAGGACATTTGTTTTAATTTCCCAAATTTTTTCACAAGTTTTAGATGTATTCCATTTAACTCAGCAGCTTTTTTGATTTGGTCTTTTTTAATGCATGTTTAGCTCTTCTTAAAAGGTCTGGATATGTCTTCTGGAGATAGGTGTAGATTTTCTTTTCTTTTGTAGACTTGTCCACTTTTACTGAGTTTGAAACATTTTCTAACCGAGAACCAATAGAATTTGGAGAAATTTCTGTATTTTAGAAGATTGATTTGTAGAACCTAATTTATTTTAAAAGTGCCTAGCTTTTACGACTTCAATGTACGAAATCCATATTTTCCATTAATCAATTCCATTTCTTTCCTTTCATTATTTAGACATGGCAGTACAGCATTCCCATTTTCTTTATTTGGATTTTCTAGATATTATTTGTACAATCTGTTTGTTTCAGTCGAAAACCACGTGGAATGGATTTTTGATGCACATTTAACAGCACGTACAAACCCAAAATAATTATCAGAAACCGGTGGTATCCATCTAAGAATAGAATTGAAAGATGTTCTATAGTGTATCCAATTAGTTTTTTGAAAATTTCATCCGTCCTAATGGAACCATGTCACCATCCATTGATACTAAAACACAGGTCCAGGCTGTAATCGTTTTAGCCATCGAAAGGAATAAAATGTTTTGTTGTCTTTTAGATCGTATATTAAATGTATGTTTTAAAATTCCATCCATGTTTGTAACGTTATTCCATTGATATCGTTGTCTTTGTAGCCCCATAATGTGTTGTGACAATTAAAGTCACCAACATATACATGGATGAGGAAAAACGACATTAAAAGTTTCTGGCCAAGGTATTGAGGAGGTTTGTAAATATTTACTACGTGTAAATCTCCTATTTTAATAGTTATAACAAAAATTCCAGAAATGATACTTTTTGTATATTTTCGTATTGAATATTTTCTTTGACGTATATTGCTATTCCATGAATCGGGCTCTCAATAAAGTCTACTAATTGAAAACCTTTTACTATACCTTTATTAAGTATACTGTCTCATCTCCACAGTGTGTTTCCTGTAAAAGTAAAACAAAATCTGATTTGTCCTTACTTAACCCATCAACATTAATTTGTAGAATATTTGTTGTGTGCCCTATATTAGTGTGTGATTGTGTTTTGTGAAATTGTGTTATACATTTTTTCGTAATTATCCGGGAAGGGCTTTATGACCAGGTCCGGAAACTAAAGTGGTGATTCTTAGGAACAACATGTTTTTCTTGTTGACCATGGAGTACTGTAAGGTACTGATCACCTTCCATATTTAATATTTATATTAAAAGCGCTTGTCAAAAACTTACACGAAAAAACTATAACAAAATATGCGTACGTTTTGACGTTTTTATCGTAAGGACTAAAAGAGAAAGCCTAGGTTCAATTCTCCAGCTTGAAAAATAATTTTTATTGTAAAATTTCTGCTTATTTAAATGGCCACATAAAATTTTAAATTACAACGATTTATTTGCCCAGATGATTACAAAAGTAAATGAATATACAAGAATATCATAAATCTTGTAACATAAAACGATATTCGAGTCAAAAAAAAAATAACAACTGTCAAACAAAAACCAAAAAAATCGAGACTCTACGTCTTTAGTAGAATTCGTCACGCTACAGCCTACCTTTTGATTCCAGCAGCGTCTCGCGCTGGGATCAATTAGCGGTAACTTTTAGTGGTTTCCTTTGGGTGACCATTTTTTAATGGATATCATAGGTTTCTCGTTTGCAGCTTCTTGTAACGAGTTGATACGTAACGGGCGACAATTTCTTCAAAATTACACATGGCCAATCTCTGCGTGGATTAAATCTTGCAGTAATTTGTTTTGAGGAATTGCTTAACTGATGAGTAGAATCCTATCATTTAAGTTGTATTCACCGTGTTCCCTATTTTTGTCTGCATACGCTTTATGGCGATCTTACTGCACTTTGTGAGTGTATTTCTAGAAAAGGTGTGACCTGCGGAATAAAATTTTCCGTTTGTATAATTGACCGTAGGTCGTTCTGGACTTCATTTGGTGTCCAAAGCTCTCTGTCAAAGGTTAGATAGCAAAACGTATTACAGCCAATGTTTCGACCGAGTTTCGGTTTACTAATACGGCTAGTCTAGGCTTCAAATCTCGTTTCTTTTGTTCGACCATGTTGGCGGAGGGGTGATAAAGCGGAGTAAGATTTTGCTATATACCTAAACAATAGCACATCATTTGCATCACAGATGAAACGATCTGAGCACCATTGTCACTCGAAATCTTCCTAGGAATTCCGAACAGAAGAAACACTTCGTTGACTAATACCTTGGCACATTTCTCAGCGGTGACTTGTTTTAAAGCAAATACTTTGACCCATTTGGTACTAGTGTCTTCAACCACGAATATCCATTTTTCTCTAGCTAGTGATGTGGGCAGATGACCAAACAAACCTATGGCTACTACTTCAAACCGCCTGGAGTCTGTACGAGACATGCTGATTTGTGATTCAGCGCCTTGTACCGTTCACATTCAATACATGACTTGACGTAATCTTAAACGTACATTGTCATGCCTACAAAAAAATAGTTCCTCGCTATGCGTTGAAGAGTGCGGTCGGCTTCATAATGAGCAGCGGTCGGTGCATCATGATATTCTTCTACTATTCGCTTCCTTTTGTGTTCTGGGACGACCAGTTGAGGTTTATCTTCTTCATCGTTAGCGTAACGATAAAGTATACCTTCAGACAAAATATAACCACGGTGAGTCCACCTTCTGCAATCCTCATTGTTTCTGATTTCTTTTAGCTTTTTGTCTTGCAGTTGAGAGTTTCTGATGTCGGTAGCAGTTTGATGTAGAAGTTCCAGGGTTATGCTGCATAAGGTCACAAGGTAGGTCATTCTGAGTATGACTACATACAGGTCTTGATAGCATATCAGCGACAAAATTACACCGCCCGGGAAGATACTCGATTGTTAGATTGTACCTCTAAATTAGCATTGCCCAGCGGGACAGTCATCCAGTTGGTGACTTAATGTTTATCAACCATTTAAGAGGTTGGTGGTCCGTTACTACTACCACTGATTTGTTGTCAATGTAGCTTCTAAATTTGGTCAAGCTCTACACAATACACAATGCTTATCGTTCAGTGCAGTTGTAGTTTTTCTCAACTGGAGTAAGGAGCCTAGATGCATACTCAATAGGCCGTTAATCGGGACCATTTCCTTGCAACAGCACGGCGCCTAACGCGTAACCAGATGCGTCAGTTCTAAGTACATAAGGCTTAGAGCTATCGTTTTTCTCAAAATCTTAGGCGATATAAGAGCGTCTGTTAACTTCTGAAAAGCTCCTTGTTGAGGTTGTGTTTTTTTGTTAACTCAGTCAATGGTCGCGCTATTTTGGCATAATTAACAATAAACCGCCTGTACCACGATATGTTTGCATAAACGACTTAAGTTCTTTAACATTTCGATGGGGGGACATAAACTGATATAGCACTTGCCTTTCCTGAGTCTACTAAATCCCGTCTTCTGAAATGACGTGCCCCAAGTATTTAATTTCGTTCGATGCAAACACACACTTTTCCCGATTAAGTCTTAAATTAAACTGCTTCAGTTTTTGAAATACTTTTTCCAAATCGCTTAAGTGACACTCGAAAGTAGGTGAAATCACTATAAGATCGTCTAAATAACTTAAATCCTAGTTCGCGTCGAAATTGGTCTATAAGTAGTTGGAACGTCGCGGGGGCATTTCATAGCCCAAAAGGCATCACAAAATAGTGCTACATTCCATACGGACATACGAAAGTAGTTTTGTCTTTATCACTTTCTCGCATTTTCATCTGATGATGACCAGCGCGAAGATCCATGGCGCTCATAAATATAGTGTAACCAGTCGAGTGTAACAAATCGTCTAATCTAGGAGAGAGGTACGAATCGGGTTCGATAATCTCGTCTAATTTTAGTTAATCCGCGCAAACACGCATTTCATTGTTCTTTTTGAAACAAAAACTGCAGGTGACGCCCACGGTGATTCCCACTCTACAATAACACTATTCTCCAGCATTTTTTTTATTTCTACACGTAAAATTTCTTTTTCGTTGGTGTAAGTTGATACGATGGATGATCCCCTGTTTTGAATTATATGCTCAGCACAATCAGTAGTGCCTCCCCTTGCCTAAACGTATCCTTGTGAGGACACAGTAAAGAATTTAACTGCTCTTTTTCTGCCTCGTTTAGCATTTCTGTTCATCAGGAACGTTAAATTATCAGCAAATTGACAGATAATGGCATTACGGGTGGAGCAGCATCTTCAAATTTTAGTTCATAATTTTTTTCTTGAGTTGAAGCAAAGTGCCTATGCGCCCCTACATATATCCAGAACCATTCCAGCATCCTGCATGGAATCAATACCCAGTAAGGTTGAAGTTACTTCGGAGTTGGGTAACACTATAAACCATGTACGGATAGTACGTTCGTGTAAAGTAACATCCAGAGTTACCAATAGCACATCTTGTAGCGTATCACTTCCATCTGCTTACCTTACTATCATTCCAAACCTGCTCATTACCAACCAATGTTCGGCAAAACGGTACCACAAGCAACCTTTGGCCAAAAAACATGGCAAAATATTCTGAAAGGTTTAACTTTAAACAATGTCCAAGAGATTTATTTATTAATAATTTATCTAAATCTTGATTTATTTTGTAAAACAGACACAAGGTCTTTCGGATAAAATGAATAATAAATCTACATACATGTAATAATTGCATTCCTCAAGAGCATCCTTGATACAGGTAGTACAAATCGTAAACAGCATGGGACCAAGGATGGACCCCTGAGGAACATCCGTCGACATAACCAATGGATTAGACAAATTATTTGTAATTTTTTTCTTTATAGGAGAGGCTGGGGGTAATTAAACCACTTTTATAATATCGGGTAACAATTAACAATTATTTAGATAAATGATCATTAACCTTGACTCTTTGATTTCTGTTAGAGAGGTAATCACCTGAAAGTGTAACTGCTCCTCTTCCTATGCCTATATAGCCACCAGAACTGTAAAATTTCCTTCATCTGTGCCGATAAAACATCATCAGTCACGCTCAACAACGCCGCTGCGCAAACTATATCCTTTACGAAACCCGGACTGAACTTCCGGTAGTATGTTAAATTGATTAAGATGACTTCTAAGTTGCATCGCGATAATCTTCTACATATCTTACTAAGAACTGGTAAAATACTTATAAGACGCAAATCAGAAGAACGCTCAGGATTCTTTTTCTTTGCCAAGAGAATAACTATACACATTTTCCAAGTGGATGGAAAGACATGGTCGATTAAACAATGGTTTACAATATGTCAAAAATATAGACAATAACATGGAGTACAATTTAATTTCTCGCAAATCAACTCCCACAGTAGTTGATCTGTTATTACAAAGCATTTTGGTTACAGTTGCATCATCAACTGCAAAAAAAAGAACTCACTATAAACGCCCAGTTTTACATTAGAGTCATATTTAGATTTAAACTGTAGATCAAGTAGTAAGTTGCTTACTCCTTTAACAAAAACCCATTTAATTGATTTATTGCTATTGTTTTTTAGCATCTTTATTCATTCTTGCGTTTCTACTTTCTCTAATATACTTTTAAAGAGACATTTAGTGTCAAAAAATATTAAACACTTGATTGTAAATCAAACGTCAAGTAAAACATCTTCTGCACTTTTTTTCAAAGAAAAGAAATTATGAAAGTAAAACAATACTAATTAATTAAATTAATTAATTTGTTTTTCAAATATTTTATAACAGCAAGGAAAACCACAAAAGAACTAAAAATTAAACATTTCATTATAGCAGAAAAAAATAGAAACTCATTATGTCCTTAAAGAAGTGAAAATAAAATCTATAGAACGTTGCTACTGAAAAAATCCAGCTAAATATTTTTGACTAAAAAGCAAAGAGTTATGTGCATTATCATTATTTTGAGTTTGTTTGTACCCTTTTTGATATGAGATGTATGTTCAAGCAAGGTGGGTTTATCACTAAAACACAATCACGTGTTATACACAAGCGTGTCACTTTTCAATCAGTGCATTTTGAAAGGTACTGTATGATGTGTATAATCAATGTTAAAGGCAAGTTTTTTTAGAATTTTTGATAGTCATAGTTTATTTTCAGTGCAATACAATATTTTACTTTTTCTTGATTATTCATGAATTATATTGGAAGGTTTATGATCACTAGTCAGCGTTTTTGTAATTTGAAAGTAAGTAAACATCTTCTCGATTGAGATGGTTACGGCTTAAGCAACACATGGAGACTAACAAAAAACAAAAACAAAGTAAACAAATCATCAACCAACACTAGCAGAAGACAACAACGTCAGTCTTTAGAATGACTTCTGAAGAAGCTAACATCATGGTTAGCAAAACGTCAAGCGGAGAACAAAGGAGGAAAGGATAAACACGCCTCAACTCGGAAGATAACAATCTTAGTAAGCCTCAGTTTGTTCAATTCTGGTCACTAATCTGAAAAAAAAGTGAGTTTCTGATGGTAGACGAGCACTGTAGCATGTTCATACTTTGTGATTTCTTTATTTTTATTATTAAACTAGGCGGAGCTACCACGCAGCATCAGACAGAGAATTTTGCATTTTAAATTGTCAAAACGGCGTTGTACTATTGACAAGTGAGAATAGTATATATTTTCTATGTTTCTAAATTGATGCGAAATATTCAACAGGGGTAATTTTTCAGCAAAAATTAAGGGGGGACTTTCATATAAAGTTTTGTTCAAAACCACTTTCCCTCCAACTTTACAACCCCTTAAAGTTAGGGGGAAAAACAGTTTTATTTAATATGTCCACTATGGAAGAAGTTAGAAGAATGAAATTTGGCAGATAATTAATGCTAATAAAGTGACATTTTTATGGCGGTATTTGTAACCTTGCAAAGTTTATACCCTTATAATATTTTGCCTCAGAACACCGGCTTACTTCATTTTTTTAAACAAACGATAACCCCTCTGAATACATGTAAAAAAGCGAATGAGTAATGTTTTATTTTTGTGATTAAACTAAGAATTTTACGAGAAATAGCAAAGATATGAAAAAGTTGCAGTTTGAATCTGTCTTTTTAAATAAAATTTTTAATTAGAAAAATGTAGACGCATTAAAAAGTTCTGAGGCAAAATATATAAGGGTTAATTTTTTCAACCTTTGTATAAACTTTTGTAGAGTTACAATAACAGCCAAAAATGTCACTTTATTAGCAATCAATTATTTGCAAAATTTCATTCTTCTAACTTCTTCCATAGTGGACATATTAAATAAAAACTGTTTTTCCCTAACACAAAGGGCTGTAACTTGAGGGAAAGTGGTTTTGAAAACTTTTTATATGAAAGTCCCCCTCGAATTTGCTAAGGAAAAATTTACCCTGTTGAATATTTCGCATCAATTTAGAAACACCCTGTATATGTATTATATTTTCTTTTTCTACCGATAGATGTTTTAGTTTCAATAATTACCTAATCTCATTCACATTTCATTTAACTGTAACTTAGGTGTAAATTCATACGTTAATCTATTAAATAAATCTTATTCTAACACAACCTCTTAAGTATTCGTTTTTATTTTATGCTAAACGTTTGCCTTAACCACGTTGTACTTTTTTTCTAGTATTGTTTTGTTCCATGTGTCAGGTGGTCTTCCTCTTGATCTATGAGGTTTGATTTTTAAATTCCATACTTTTTGACTTGTCTCGTCTCGTCCATTCTAGATAGATGCCTAAACCATTTTAATTGCTTCCTTTCGATGCTTGTATTGAATGGTTCTAATTTTTCATTTTGAATTATATCTAATTTTGCTCACTCTTTGTATCTTCTTCTTAGGTATTTCATTGTAGCGGTTGTTGTTTACAAAATAACAAAAAGAGGAACAATTAAAAAAAACAACCAAAGAAAAATTCGACTCGATGTAGTGCACTAAGTTTGTGGAGAATAAAGTATTTATAATAGTTAGAACAGCAGCGTCCGGCCGACTGCTGTCTAACAAGGCGTCACCTGCTGGGTAAAAGAAAGAAATAAACCCACCAACAGAAGATCAACAGGTTTTATTTAAAGTCTAATACGCTAAATCAAACACAAACCAGAGAGAAAGACAGACAATTCAATACAACAAACAAATCTTAAAGTACTAGGAGAATGTGAGAAACTGTCGCATATAGTTACGTGCGTAGCAGCAGCCTCACTTAACAATAAATAAGGCTCGCAATTAATGTGTCGGATTTCAGGTAAGTCTTAGTTACACCCAAATTAAAGTTAAAGTTCCAATTGAGGATTGGCTACTAAAAAGGCTCTGCGTACACATATCACTTACACACGGCAATTTAAACTAACTTAAACTAGGATTAAAGGCTTTTTGTTTTCGCGTCAACCGCTCTAAGTTAAGCGCCCGAGCCCGTATTGAGCTGGTTAAAAACGTTCGGTTGTGGAGTGTACACCGAATAAAAATTTACTTAAACACTAGAGATCAAACCGTTCTATGTCATATGTACTTGAGCTTCATACGCATTATCACTGAATAAGGTACTTAAATAATAAAATTAGCTGTAATCTGTAGGATGCAGTTCTGAGAATGAAAGTTCCTGCTAGCGACGATATCGACAGTTCGGAAAGTTAAGTAACCCCAGGATTCCTCTTAGAAGAGGTGTGCGAAAGAACGGAAGACGATAGCTCCTCGATTGTTATGAAGCATAACCAACCCCTGTAGACGTAGCATCCACCGGTTGTCTGCAGCTTAACTAATGCAAAACCGTGGTGTAGTCTTTAATTGATAGGGAAGGTTCTTAATTAGCCACTCCAGCACATTCAAGAGTTATCTAGGTATAACACACAACAAGAACATAAGGTCACGCAACGGTGAATTTAGCCGGATTTAAACTTAACCACCAATTTGAATTGGAAATCTTAAATCACACATTAATAATTTTTATGGAAATTTTAACTTGAAGATGTACGCCAAATCACCCGTACGTACGGAAGAAAAGAAGATGTCCGCTGTTCGTCTAGAAAGCTTAGTCGGATTCCACCAATAGAAAATTAGCAAAATGCGCGCCAAATACGACTTTCGTCGCAACATACTACTCGCGACACACGTTTTAAGACGGCTCTCGACATACGTCCTACATTCGAAAAACAAACCGTAACATCATTTTAGAACCTGTATTCATCTTTTTGATTGTTTCTTGAGTACGCAAGATTTGAATCCTTAAATGTTAATATGTGAAAAATATATAGTTTTGAATACTGTTAGCTTTGTTTTTTTATCAATTCAATTTGTTTATGATGATTTGTTTATCAAATAATAATTTAGCTCAATTCTTTTATTCTCTTACTTACTTGTGTATTGTTTCTCCTATTGGAGTTAATTGTACTCTAAATATTTAAATTTACTACTAACTTGTTTGATCTTATGTCCAAGTATTTCTACCACAATTTCTTCTTGTATTTTTCCGATTTTTGTTTTGTTGTGTTAACAGTCAGGTTTTATTTACTTTATATCTTTTGTCTATATTACATTTAAGGTGTTTTTTTTTCCGAAGCTAATAGTACGAGGATCATCAGCAGAAGCGTGGGTTTAGTAAATTTGAAAAAAACATTATGTTTTACTAAACCAAAATCAAATATTGGTCCAGAGCAGCAATCCTTTCTCGTATGCAACAAGCAACTTGAAAAAATGTACTTAATATTTGTGATACAGGACAAAGCTATCCGAATAGTGATAACCTGTATGTTTAGTGGCAATATTAACAAACCTGTAAAAGCGTCGACATAAAACATTTTTCTCGAAAAATAAAATAAACGTCTAAAAACGTATGGAATAGCGCTCAAAACCGATACGAGAAACATAAATCTTGTTCAAGACCATCGTGCGCTTGTTCCTTTGAAAAAAATTTTACTCAAAAAAGACAGAACAACAATTACGTTTTAGAAAAGTGAGTTCAGATAAAAGTAGAATTTCCAACAACTTTTCTTTCGTAACTTATGTAATTGTTATGTAACTTAGCATCCGATTAAATTTTTTTAAATACTAAATGCTGTGTAAAATTACATTAGCAGCAACTTCTATTTGAAAAAATGTGAATAAGTTATTTTTTAAAATATTTTACACGAGTTAAGTTAAATGTCCTTTTGGCTATTCAAGTTAGTACCTAAAATCTATCAAACATTTTTATTATAAAAAAGATCCTATGTACTTTACTTCATTAGAAATTGAACTAGTGGTTTTCTTGATATATAATAGAGTAAAATATACAAATTAAATATTAAATTGTGAAACAAAACAAATTAAATTTTTTTGATAAATTTCTACAAATACTTTTCAATAATAAGTATACACACAATAAACACGATAAAAATGTGAATTTATTTGGTTTAAATGTTGTTATAACGATTATTGATAATTTTTGTATTACTTCTTGAAATAAATTTGTACTGTCTTATGTATACACATTTAAGAAACTTTAAGCGAACGTACTCAATTATCAAGGTTTAAAGATTTAAATAAAACTAATTATGAGATGTGCTTGTTATGCATGTTTTCTTTTACTAATTTATCTTAATGAACTACAGAAAATTACAAACGTATAATGTTATCAGAAATCGTTTTAACTGATTGATTGGAAAACTATTTGTGTGTACTTTTACACATTGATTTAAAAAAGAGGTTTTGTAAGACATGTTTTATTAAGCGACTACTTTGAAATTATGTTAATAAATGCGAATGTAGGTTGGATTCCATCCAACACTTTTAATTCGGTAATACTTTACATTGTTCAACAATCTATAGAATTCACTATTTTATGTTTGTTATAAAAGTGTATGCGCATAATTTACATGTTCATTAAAATTTCCGATGTACAGAACTCTTAGGGTAACCAAATAGCTTAACGTACAAAAAATTAAAAGTATTTTTAAGATAAAAGAGAATCTAAAATATTTGCGCTAATTAAAAATTAAATGAATGTTTTCTTAGAAGATTCTGTTTTTGACTAACCATTAATAATTCTATCTGTGTTAACCTTTAACTTTTCTTTGAGATAAAAAGCAAGTAAGTACTCATGTCAGTTTGTGATATAATTTATAGCAATTATTCTCTGTACTCTGTACTTTAGTGAGTTGCCGAGGATGATAATAATTTCATATCAATGTTTTTAATAGAACTTTACGCTTCAATTAATTTGAGCAAGAAATAAGCAATGTACGTCTATAAATATTTTATGAGATAGATATCCTAAATAAAATATGGAACGCACTCCATTTTGAAATCGAAAACATTGTATGTACAACAAACATAATATGCATTTTCACTAGATGGTAATCGATGGTTTAAGAGACAAAATTGTAACTTTTAGAAAATAGAAGATGTCTCAAAATCCTTGAGTTTGTAATCATAAATAGAAACAATCGGTGAATTTTTATACTCTTCAATAACAGGTCGAATAATTATCTAATACAAAGAATTTTTGAAAACGAATTAAGTAGTATTTCCTTAGATTAGTACGTTCCATATTATGGGTACCCTGATCAATTATTAAAAGAAGCACACACAATGATTTAGTTTAATCGTTAAAACTAGAGAACTTGATACAAATTATTTGTCAAATATATTTTACAATTGTTTATGACTAAACTCCTAAATCTTATGCAGGGTGGTCCAAAAATGTAGGTCGAAAACTATACTACGCTACTAAGCAAAAAAGTTAACGTATTTTCCAAATATAAATTTTCAGATTTTTCTTTAACTCATTTCTAAAATAATAAAAAAAAAACCAATTTTAAATTATAACTTTACAGAGCCGTACCTCCTTAACTAAGCCCAACTGAACAAAAGTTTATAAGAAAAATTTTCATAACTTTTTATTCTTAGTAGCGTAGTATAGTTTGCGACCTATATTTTTGGACCACTCTGTATACTATAATATTTACCAATAGAGTGGTTATCTAATACATTTAAGTCGGATTAGTATTAACTGAGATTAACGGGTTTAACCATCAAACTCTAGAGCTGTATTAGTATGGAATAGATGATAAATATATATTTACTATTAAACTTAGAAAATAATATACAGAGATATGCAGCTCATTTTGAGCACATTTAAAAGAAATTCCATGCTCTACCAACCACTCTAGTGCAGTTTGTGGTACCGCTTTGCAATATCAGATATTTAAATTGGCTGGATTACTGTGAGAGCAGTTGTTTCTGGAAAGCTGTCAAGAGTGTCAAAAACGTAATATCTTAAAACAATAGTTCTTCCTTTCCTAGAGAAGCTCTCCTCAAAGTAAGATTAAAGATATTCCATAAATCATGCCAACATCCCAAATCTTACTGAACTGCAATCACTACGTTTCACCAAATCCAAAGTTATCCAGTTGTGAAAGTGCAAGAAATCCAAAATGTCCTGACTCCGAAGAACCAAAAATATGTCTTCATCCAGAGTAACAATTAGCGTCAAAACTTTAATCAACAAACGCAAGTCACATCAATGTTTTCAATGCTAAATCTACGAATACTCCCAGAAAATGCTTCATTCTATTGTTTTTGGAGGTTTAAAGAATCTTCATAGATATTTTCAGTTAAAACTGTTCCAAAAATTATGTTGGATTCACCTGAGACAAGCCCCTACCAACTAAACTCCTTTTCCCGTTTCTCAGTTTTTTATGATTTCGGCACTACCCGAAGGTTTACATGAAAATTATAAGGAAGGCTTTTACACTTGCTGTCTATTTTTTCACTGTGGTTTGGTTCTTATTTTTGCTTATTTTTCTTTTTATATTTTCTCTTCTTTTGTTTTCTTCTTCTTTTTAATTATTACTTTTTTATTGAGTTATCGATCGCATTCCAGTTTTTCTTGTTTGTTATCATGGTAGTTATAAGGTTTTCTGGATGTAGTTTGTTGTCAACTTTGATATCCGCCGCTTTGCATTTTTGTCGTCTTCTTTGTTTTCACAGTGTCTTCTTTTAATTTGTCACAAATATTTTCCAAAATATCCATGTCCACTTAGAGCTTGTGTAATTGACCTATTTGTCTATCGTACCATGGTTTTATATTGCTTAGGTTCATCTCCTGTCCTCGCTCGGTTGTATCCCATCGGCTTTGCCACTTGTTTATGTATTATCGTCCTAGTTATGACCATTAAAGCCTCGTTCAATATTGTTCTGTTGCTGTTCCAACTCTTAAAGCTAGAGGTCTTTGGCATTTAGTTATTTCTATTTGACATTTTTTAATGTTCAGGGCTTCTATCCATGGACTCGATAACTGTTAACATGACTTTCCTCCTGTCTTCCGTCGGACCCCTTTTGTTAGGAAGCAAACATGTCAGGGCTCAGATGGTTTTTACCTTCTCCGTTATTTTGTAGACGAGTTTTGTGAAAGTCAATCGATAGTCGATTGTCACACGAGGTATTGTATTTCTTTCGTAGGTTTTATTTTATAACTGTCAAGTTCAAAATGTATGTTTGCTTCAATTTAGAATGGTGGCTGTCGTTTTATCTGGCGCCAGTGCAAGTTTATTTCTTTTTATCCATAGGTTAATCTTATGTAACGTTTCGTCACCGTTCAATTGTAGTTTGCTTGGGTTTTTAGTTGCTGTCACAATAGCAACATCGTCCGCGTAACAGATTATTTCCATGTCCTATGGGTAGACTTGGTGTAGAAGATCATCATACGGGATTTCCATAGGGTCGGTCCCAGAACGGTTCTTTCCGGGACTCCTTCTCCTATTTCTATATCGTTTTTGGGCCGATTTTGATCTTTCTTCCTTGTAGGTAGCTCCTGACAATGTTTATAAGGTGTTCTGGTATACATTTTTGTATCATTCTTTGTGTGATGAGTTCCCACGAAGCAATGTTAAAAACGTTTTTAACGTCTATGAGGATAATATCACTCCATGGTTTTTTGTTCTTCCTTGTTTTGTAGACAAAATCCAGCACATTTTCTATGGTGTGATTTGTTGATTGACCTTTCCTGAAACCATACTGGTTTTTATGGAGTCCTCCAGCATTTTCGATCTCTGTATTGGGTCTCTCGTTTATTATGCTTTCATACATCTTCCTAGTATATCTAGTAGGCAAATTGGTCTGTATTTTATGTCTTCTGCATTGTTTTTTCTTTGGTTTTGTAATAATATAATTTTGGCTGTCTTCCATTCTTCTGGGAATTCCATATTTAATAGCAAACTATTGAAGATATTGCGTATGTTTAATTGGTTAGTTTGGGCTATTAATTTTATGACCTTTGGTAGTAGATTGTCTTGGCCTGGGGCTATTCCTATCTTAATTTTTGCGATAGCCACTTCCATTTCTAAATCAGTTATTTTGCTGATTTCACTAGTTCTTGATATTTTGATTGATATTTCAGATTTCGCTGTCTTTGAAATAAAAAGTTTATAGCAGATTTCCCTTTTTTTGTACCGTTAACTCAGTTTTGGTGTATTTAATTTTAATTGTTTACAAACTATCCTGTACGCGTCTCCAAAGATGTTATTATTAAGTTTGTCGATAAGTTGCTTCGACTTCTTTCTTCTGTTATTTATTATGCTGTTTTTAGTTTACGTCTTGCGGTTTTATAGTTTATTTACAGTTCGTCTCTTTTTTTGGTCGACTTTTTCTCTTTCGTATATTCTTCTCTGTTTTTGGCAGTTTTCTATGTTTGTTGCTATCTCCTCGTCCGACCAGTATGGTAATTCGTACTCTGTACTAGCCTTAATTTTGGTGTGGTTTCTAAGTAGGCGTTGCGTATTTGTGTTGTGACTTCTTTAACTGTTAGAGTTCTTTGTGTTGGATTTTTATGTTTTTCGTAGCGTTCTATTAACTTTTTTGGTTTATTTTTCCCAAGACTCATTTTGTGTTTGTTGTTCTTCTTGTTTCTAGCTCCGTTTTAATATATTTGTGGTCGCTCGTATTTCTTCTTTGTTCACTTTTTAGATTATTTTTTTTGCCATGTTTTTGCTTGCAGGATTAAGTCGATGTAAGATGTCCCATTTCTTGTCTCAAAGGTAGATATTTTAACGTCGTTTAGTATCACCAAGTTCAGAGAAGCAGCTCCTCTTCTGTCCGTTTTTTTCCTCCCCGCTACGTATTTTTTGCGTTAAAGTTGCCTGTGATTATGGTTTTTGATTTCACTTTTTCTTCCGTTTGGTATTTTTGTTTTATTTCTTCTAATGCTTCTTCAAACTCTTCTAAGGTAATGTTAGGACTAGCATAGGTGCTAAATATTATAGTCATCCATTTTATACTTATAGAGTATTTTCCAACAAACATATCACAGATACTTAGGTTTTAGTTTATAATGACTAGGCTGGACGATACAGATTTATTAACAAACACGTTTCATTTATCTTTGGTTTTCGTATTAGGTTCTGTTATAGCTAGTTTATCGGCTTGATTATGTCTTGCTACGGCTATACGGGATTTTGCGCAGGTTGATGCCTGTTTACCTTAATTTGGATGACTTTGAAACTGCCTTCACTCACTACACTTAAACTGGTGACTTTTGGCCACCTAATACCGACAATCAGATCTTTACAAAACTCTACCACGTATTTTCAGATCAAAATAAGTCGATTTAACAAAACTTAGCTTATTGAAAATTTGCTTATTTATAATTATGAAATCGTTTCTTTTGTATATATACTTTGAATGGATTAAGCGATTTTCTAAAATTTGGAACTTTTACACAGTTTTATAGCCAGAAAATGTCACATTAAAGTTTAGACAAAATGAACACATTGCGGTAGAGAAATATCTACGTCAATGGATAAAAGAAGGTTTATTTATTAAATGTGGATTAGCTGACTTGTGGGCTACAAAAAGGCACTCTACATAAGATTCGATAAAAGCACCGTTTTTGCAAAAATCGCATTTATTAACTGATAGCATTATTGTTGAATTTTTTTTCTTATTCAAAAATCTGAAACGGCTCAAATGAATGTGACCAATGTTGATACGTTTACTCAATTCAAGAGCCAGAAAAAATCACAGAAGGGTCTACAATGACGGACGTAAGTAGTTCGCAGTTAAGTGCTCTTACTTGTAAAAGTGCAAAAGCAAATAGTAAAAGGGCATTAAATTCTTAAAATGTGAAAATTACTTTCATGTAAGTTGTGCTAACTTGAATAAAACAGTTGTTTTCGTCGATTATTTATATTATTATTAGAAATGGGGTGAGTGTCATGGAAAGAACCTCCTGCACTGCGACGAGATTAGGTCTTTGTGCCCCTCTCTAGTTGGACTTAGGAATGATCTATGTCTTTGACAAATTCGATCAGATTCTTAGTTAGGAGTTTTAGCAGATCTTCTACCAAAATAAAGATGAGTTTTAAGTGTTTGTATCTTTTTAGGCACAGGGCTGGGCACCTCATAATGATGTGGTCCATCCGCTCCACCTCTTCACCACAGTACCTGAATGTATCATCATCACCAGTCCCATCTCTTGCAAATGATACCTGCAATGGATGGGTCCTGTTAGTATACCACAGAGTAGTTTTAACTCTCTTTTGGGTAAGTTTAACACTTGCTTCACCCTCTTTGATTAGGGCTAAGAAATTTCTTAGAATGTTTGAGACCTGGCAAATTACTCTAGGTTCTGTTGACTTGTTTGTTGGCCCCGTAAGTAATTAACCCTGATAATCCCTCTGGCTAGAGCCGTACATAGGAGATGGCCCTATAAAAGGTTTTGCTGCCCCTAGCTTTGCTTGCTGATCTGCTTCCTCATTGACTTCTTTTTCTTTTAAGCCCTGGCACCTAGTCAAGTTTAACTTTGTTCTTGTCCGCCAGTTGATTTAAGGCTCGTGTAGCATGTGTGATTTCAATCTATTACTTTGTAGTGCTTTTAATGCCGTTTAACTGTCCGACATAATGCTTATATGCTGTTTCCATCTGTTTTGGTGAGAGATGTTCTGCCACCATGTGGATGGCGTGTACTTCTGCTTGAAAAATAATAGCGTTGGCACTGAGGAACTTGTGTCTTTTAAACCTCAGCCCACCACTCCGGCCCCACACCATTTCCCATTTGGATCCGTCTGTGAACAATTTTGGGAAGTTACCTTGGGGTTTAAACCTCACGTTTTGCCAACTATTTGGCGGCATGACCATACAGTTTTTATGAGCTTGTTGGTAATTTTTGTCAGAAGTATCACCGCCAGGTATTTTACCTCCTTAGAGACGAGAATGGTGATTCCATTTAATTGAATACTTGGAATATTTAAATTCCTTCGTTTAGTAAAAGATACAATTGTAGTTTTATTCGGGTTTATGAACATGAACACACTGTCAAAAGACAAAAAATGATTGAAAGTCTAGATTGAGATTTAGAATCCAAATTTAACGAATATGTCAACATTAAGGGCATTAATTTTCATCCGTATCTAATGTTGATAAATGTTCAAACTCTAAATTCGGGTAAAGTCGACAATTTAATAATCGGTATTTGTCAATTTCTTATATCTGAACTTTTATGTTTAACTGAAATTGGTTCAGTTTTTGAAACTGTGATTAACTGCCATTTTCCTGAATTTTCTTTAAGTAAATTTTATGTTAGGTCCTTTTTAAAGGTGGAGGTGTTTGCGAATGTTAGCAATGTTAAGCCTCCTGATTTAAATATGTTTTGTTCAGATTAAGACTGTAAAATTTGTGGTGTTCCTTGACACAATTTTTGACGTTCTTTTGTCTGTACCCAAAGCTATAGTGTTTACTTAATTTTATGTGGTGATTTCAATATAGACGCCTACACCCCGAATAGTGAATACACTAGACTCACTCAGGTATTAGTCTGATTCAACTTAAATAATGTTGTAGGTTGGCCAACTAGAGTAACTCTTTCCTGGAGAAAGACGATTGATCACGTCTATGTTAATTTTCTTATTTGTGGTGGCCCAGTTTGTTGTGTTGTAAATAATGTCATTTCTGATAACCGCCCTGTATTTGTCTATTTACATATTAATAATTACGACGAAGTGCAACCTAAATTGGCAATTAAAAGGTGTTTTTCAAAAAATAACATTCAGAAATTTGAGAATGCTTTATTAAATGAAATTATACCAATTATGTGATGCTGATGATGCTTTTGATAATTTTATTGAAATATTTTTACTTTACTTTAACTTCTGTTTTCCACTGCGCAAGTATAAATATAAGAATTCTAAATTTTGGCTAAATGAGAAGTTAAAATGTCTAACTGTAAATTAGAAGACTTGTTTGTGTTAAGTTGTGCACATACAGCACTATTGCTGTAGTATAAGCAGGCTAAAAAAAAATTATATAATTTTAGTAAATAATACGAAACGATTTTATTATAAAAAAAATTATAGGGTCTCGCGCTCCCAATGAAGCTGCTTGGGATGTTGTGTCTGACTTGATTGGATTCAAAAGATGAATAGTCATAGCATAAACTTGAAAGGGAAAGCTACTGACGATCCGCAAACCATAGCTAACGTTTTCAATAATTTCTTTTCAAATGTACCCAATAAAATTATAAAGTGTGTATCCTGCGACACAAATGTTAATGGTCCCTATTTAACTGGTGTGTCAGCAGTACCAAGTATGTTTAAAATTTGTCATTTTACTGTTTAATAATTCTACAATTTAATCTGGCACAAATTAAAAATTAAAACCAGCGGGCGAAGATGAAACACCCCCATTTCTTCATTTTGTTGCTCCACAATTAACTTTTTTGGTTAATTTCATTTTCAACATGGTTTTAGACCCCAAAGATCTACTAACATAGCCATATATTCATTTCATAATAAGTTAATTAGTTTAATCAATAAAGGTAAAAAACCCGTTGGAGTTTTTTGGGCCCTAAGCACGGCTTTGAAAGCGTCGACTTTGACATTTTACTGAACGAATTGACCAAATATGGAATTGTGGATGTTGCTGCTGAATTCATTTATAAGGGGGCGTAAACAGTACGTTGCCATTGAACGCTATTTGAATGGTACAAAAAAACTGAAACTTCTCATTATACTGATTCCTCAAAGATCCGTTTTAGGTCCTTTTCTTTTTATTCTATAAATCAATGAAATTGACAAGGTTTAGTTTTAACAAATACAACAAAATTGTTTCTGATTTTTGTTTTTATCAACAAACTACATAGTAATCTGTAAAAAGTTGGTATTATTGCTACAAGTTTAGGTTTTAGAAATTCGGTCCAGCTGTCATTACGAAGAATCACCTTCAAGTTAAGACCTTAATTGCTGCGTTAATTTCAACAAATACAACAAAATTGTTTCTGATTTATTGTATTCAACAACAAACTACATAGTAATCTGTAAAAATGTTGATATTATTGCTGCAAGTTTAGGTTTTAAAACCCGGTTCAGCTGTCATTACGAAGAATCACCTCTTATATACAAAACTGTGTAAGTGTGCCAAAGTTTGTGAAATTTTTTTGAGCCGTGTTAGATTTTTGAAAATCAAAAAAAAATTCAAAAATAATGCTATCAATTAGTAAATGCGATTTTTGCGAAAACTGTGCGATTTATCGAATCTTATGTAGTGTACTAATTTTGTGCTCTATAAGTCATTTAGTCCACATTTGATAAATAAACCTTCTTTTATCCATTGGCGTAGATATTTCACATGTTTAATTATTACAAAACTTAATTTCTCCGCCCATGGATTTATTTTCATCAAAATTTTAATGTGACATTTTGTCCTGTAAAACTGTGTGGTAAACGTTTCAAATTTCAAAATATATATCAAAAAAAATGATTTCATAATTTGAGTTTTGTTCAATTCTCTTATTTTGGTCTAAAAATACGTGGTAGAATTTTGTAAAGACCTTTATGGAAACCCTGTATAATCTCTCAACAGTAAAAACCTGAACATAGTACACTCCTTCACTGAACCCTTCCTCCTAAAACATCCACTAAATAGGCTCATTAACTTTTAAACATGCCAAATCCCTTAAATTCCAATTTTAAGACCGATTTCCTCTTTTTTACTTAACAAACTAATATTTTGCAGATAATATCAAGATGCTAAAATAAAATAATTTATCCTGGCATATCTATCGTGAAAAGGCAAGATAAATGCCTTACCAAAAACACTTGCTTTTATTGTTTCATGTTTGAATTGTTTTGTGTTGTTTATCCTTATATCATAAAGAACACTTGGAAAGCTATTCTAAAGATTTCATAACTTTTTTTGAAACTGAACACTGTTAGACTTTGTTTATCTCTTTTCTATTTTGAAGAAAAGTTAAAATGTAATTTGTTCTTATTTTTATAATGTAAAGGTAGTAGTTTTTTATGCTGTTTTTAATTTTGATTTAAAAGGACTAGTTTTATATAACTGGTCAGTAGCAGGATAGATCAGACAAAAAATCCTCACAACTAACTTTCGGTTTCAAAATGCTCTACACTATCTTCCGATGCAAACCACTACTATTTCGTATCTCTATAGATCTTTGCTACTCATCTTTTAACGAGATATACACAACATTTTAAAGTCCTTATGGAAAAAGGGCTTAAGTGACATCTCGTTTTGTATGTATTTTTTATTTTATTCAAGCACTAAATTTGAAAACATTTGAATACAATTTATAAAAATTCCTGTTTGAACTCTTATTGAGAATTGATTTTGATATTTTAAACGTAATTACAAAACGATTAATTGTTGCAGTCATGACACTATTCTGTTGAAAAATGACTTTCATGTTAAAATCATGGAGTATTAGGGGTGGAATTATATCCTTCAATAATTTAAGGAACACTGAACTATATCAATTCATAAATTTATTGCCATACTAGAGGGTTTAAAAAACATCGGCTTTGATTTAATTTGTATCAAATATGGTGATGGAAATAAACTTTAAAATGAGGTGTTACTTGACCATAAGAACCGAATCATTTCGAAATTTTAGGTTGTAATTTTTCGGTCAAAAAACAGTATTTTACTCTTCTCTTATCAGCAAAATTGTGCGACAAAAACTGTCCATGCTAAAACATTTGTTGTAATTTTCTTGAAATTGAAAAGTCTAATTGATGCATCAGAGGCACTTTTTCGCTTTAAAAATAACATTCTATTGAATAATAATTATGTCTGGTTAAATAGTTATCATACAAAAAATAGATGCCCAGTTGAATTGCACTATGCGTATAATTAGTGGAACCATTAAATCTACTCCTCTCGATTGACTTCGTGTTCTTTTCCACAGAACATTCGACGAATAACTGCGTTAAAACGAGAATGGGATAAATGCCAACTTAACAAAAACTTACCAATTTGGAATGACATTGGCAACCCTCCTGCTAAAAGACTTAAATCTCGAAGTCCTATATGGTTGCAAGACTACTTAAGTACGGCTTTTTCTGAAGTTGAAGAGTGGAAGAAATTATGGTTTGGAGTTGATGTTTTCAATAAACATCTCATTGATGATCCAACAATAGAAGTTCCAGGCTTTGATCAAAAAAGAAAAATTTGGTCTAAAGTAAATCGCATAAGAACAGGCTATTCAAAATGCAACTCTGTGTTGTTTGAATGGGGTGCGATTTCTAATCCAAATTGTGACTGTGGAAACAAACCGGAGACCGTTACACATATTGTAGAGGATTGTCAATTAACGAAGTTTAAAGGAGGGTTTCCAAAAATTCATAATTTAACGGATGAAGCTATATTATGTCTTACGAATTTGAAGGACATCTAAAGTTCAGCAATATTTTGTATTCTTGTCCTGAATATCTGTTTTCCCATTATTTTGTTTTGCTATTTCTTTAACCTGTCTTCATGCAATGGCTGTGCTGTTATATTTTATGTTTTTATTTACCATTCAAAAATGCAACTCTATGTTGTTCAAATGGGGTGCGATTTCTAATCCAAATTGTGACTGTCGAAACGAACCAGAGACCGTTGCACATATTGTAGAGGATTGTCAATTAACAAAGTTAAGAGGGTTTCCAAACATTCATAATTTAACAATATTATGGCTAACAAATCTGAAGGACATCTGAAATTCAGCAATGTTTTGTATTCTTGTCTTGATTATCTGTTTTCCATTATTTTGTTTTGCTATTTTTAACCTATTATTTTTATATCACAATACAATATTTAAATGTACCATACGAATAAATAAATAAATAAATTGTATTTTCAACTAGCTTCGTGGTTTTGTAGATCAGGTTATGGTCTTATGCTATTTGGTCCCCGAGCCGTATAGTCGAGAAATTTCCATGCCGCTGCACTACCTCGATTAAACTATAAGTAAAATTTAAAAAGTTTATACAAAACAATTTTTATTTATTCTTGTCTATTCTAAAGTCTTTTGTAGAACTACAAAGAATTAATAGATATATGTAGCTGTTTCTGCTAAATCTCGTTTATTCTCCTCTTTAATATTTGTTTACTATTCTTTGATCTGATTTTACTGCTACAACTGTTCCCCAATAATTTTAACGTTAATATTTCTACCTTTTTAATTTTTTTTTGTCCAACTATAAAGCTTGAGTTTAAAAGAAATCTTCAAACTGGAAAGCTGTCGATTTATATTTTAAACAATATTATTTAGAGTTTTGATGTGAGATTTTGTAATTAAATATGTAGACTAATTTTATTTCCATAATTTTTTGACCAACCATGTTTCTGAAGTAGGATGTTTTCAACTTTGATTCATTTTTAGGCCATGGTTTACTGAAGACGTAAGGGAATTAATTAAAGAAAGGGATCGTAAATTTAACAAATTTAGATTAACAAAAACTACAGAAGACTGGCAGGCATACAAAAATAGCAGAAATTTGGTAGTTAACAGAATTAAACATATTAAAAAAAATTTTTTCACACGACTATTGATAATAATAAAGAAAACCTAGATTATTGTGGAAAACATTGCAAAAATATAATAGGTAACAAAAGCAGTGAAAACTATGAATCTGTCATGTTTAATAATGAACCTGTAAGTGATATTACTGTGATTGCTAATAAATTCAATAAATATTTTATAAATAGCATTAAAGTAATTGTTGACTCAAATGCTAATAAAACTGAAGATTTTATCTATACCTGCGCACCTCAACTTATTTTTAATGATTTCTTTACTGTGTCTAAAAATGAATTAATAGAAATAATACATGGTATAAGTAATAAAAATAGTCTAGATGAATTGCCCATTATATTATATAAAATTGGTTTTGAGAAATTATGTGATCCAATATTAAACTTAATCAATACTTCGCTGTTGTCTGGAACTGTACCTCAATCATTAAAAAAGTCAACAATTATACCTATTAGAAAAATTTGTAATACAACTAAACCAGAAGAATTCAGACCGGTCAATATGTTGTCAGCATTAGCTAAAATACTGGAAAGGGTAGTTTATTTCCAATTGCTGTCCTTTTAAATATAACATATTATTTAACAGATTATCAATCTGGTTTTAGACAAAACCATAGTTGTGAAAATGCTTTTCAATTTATATTGAATGATTGGCAATCTAGTAGAGACAAAGAATTTGCAACTATAGCTGTGTTTATAGATTTGAAAGGGCATTTGAAACAATTGACCGAAAAAGATTATTGAATAAGTTACAATGTATTGGAGTTGAAGGATCGGTACTTAAATGGTTTGAAAGTTATTTGACAAACAGAAAACAACGAGTAAAATGTAACACAGTGGCGTCATATGAAATCGTAATAGAAAATGGAGTTCCTCAAGGAAGCATCTTAGGACCTTTACTATTTATCATCTACCTGAATGACGTACAGTATGCTTTCAAATATATTAAATTTCATTTATTTGCTGACGATATGGTGTCATACATGGTAAGGATATTGATAAAAGTTCAACGAATTAATAAAGACCTAAGCAACTTGTCTATCTGGTTGGCAGTAAACAAATTAAAACTAAATGTAAACAAAACCAAGGCCTTAGTAATCGGGAAAAAAGGGATCATAAATGATATGAATGTTAAACAAATAAAATTAAAATTGCAGATGAAACTGTAGAAATAGTAAATAAGATTAAATATTTAGGGATAATAGTCGATAATGAGCTTAAATTTGTTGATCATGTGGACTATGTATGTAAAAAAAATTTCTAAGAAACTGGGAATTCTTTACAGATGTAGTAGCTACTTAAGTATCAAAACAAGAATTTTAATTTATAATGCCTCATTTTAACTTTGGTGCTACCATACTGTATCTAGCAGGGTCAAAAGAATATGACAGGTTACAAATATTACAGAATAGGGCCATGCGAATCATTCTAAATAAGGGTAGAAGAACACAAATCAAAGTTATGCTTGCTACGTTAGATTGGGTTAATGTTAGAAGCCATTGTGAAATGCAAGCTCTAATTTTCATACACAAAATAAAGTGCGGAGTTTTCCCAAATTATTTTGATGACATATTGAAGAAAGGGTCAGAAATTCATTCATATAGTACAAGGGGCGCTAACAATTTTGCAGTGGCTTTTAAATACTCAACAAGTGGTCAAAATTCATTGTTTTATAAAGCGTTAGTTAAGTATAATGAACTGCCAAACAAAATTAAAAATTGTAATATAACAACCTTTAAATTAGAATTAAAAACTGTATGCTTGAAATGTATTGTTTCTGTGAGTATAAAATGTATCTTGTGTTGTAAATTATTGTATATTATTGTATATCACATTAATTTTTATTTTTATTTTATAATATGTAATACTTCTAATATCTTAGTTTGTTTATATAGTTTTAAAAAACTAAATGAAGTTATCTATTATTATTATTCTCTATAGTATCTAAATTTGCACAACATTTGTACAACATCTAGTATTGAAAATGTCGAATTTGCGCTTGAAAACTACGATTTGCTGATACCATTGATTTTCTCTTTCCATTTGAAAGAAAATTGATACAGAATATTTGTGAAAGTTTATGGCGAACATATTCTTGATAAATCACAATACTTTGAGTGATTTCAAAGAATTGAAACGTGGGACAGAATAAACCACTTGCAAAATCTTGTTTGACAGGTACAAAAGAAAATCATTTTTCTGTCGAATTGCATCTTGTAATTAAAAATTGTGTTGAGAATCATGAGAACAAAAAAAAAACAGCGACATCAACTCCAAAACGATATCTCCAGTATTTTGTTTAATAGAACGAAAATGGTGTTATCTCGTTAATATCGACAACAAATAGTAGATTTTAACCAAGCATTTCGTGAAAAAAAGACCAAAATATCAAATGAAATTCACTACACTTGGCGACAAGCGTATACTGAGTAAGATTCATTTCTTACGTATGTATGATAATGGTTTGATAATTGGTTGATTTCATAAAAAAGAAATAGTTTGGCGAACATCAAAATAGATGATAGCGATGGGAAATACTTTAAATAAACTAATATTCATATTTTGTTTGGTGTCAACAAAAACTATTTTTTGGGTTTAAAAGTATTCCTCTCTTCAACAATTTAAAAAGTTAAATTAAGTTCTTTTAAAATGTTTCAATTAAAAATTGGTTCAACATTACAACATTGACTTAAGAATAAGTTTGAAACCGAAGAGCTGTTGTTGCTGTTGTTCACAGAATTATTTTAGTTCAAATGTTCTGCATTACAGTTTTACAACTGCTTCGGGTTATTGCTAGTAGTTCTAAATAAAGAAATAATAGAAGTTCATAAAATGTATAACAGAGAAGAAAATAATGAGGTTTAGATTGATCTTTTGCATAATAAACCCAAGATGATTGTTGTATTTTGAGGTTTGTATATAATGATAATAACGATAGACATAACACTACGTATTCGATGCACGCAAAATTAATTTTGGAAGGCACACAGTGGAAGTATCACATACGGCTCTATTCGCAGGAAATGCCTCTCAGGAAAGCAGTCATTCTTAATATCGCATTAGATCCTACATTATGAAGGCGTGATTTATCCACTGAGTGAACCAACAATAGAAAGATGCGGTTGCAACGAACAATATGCATTATATGATACACTTTTGTATAATACTTGTTCAATGGCGTAGATATTATGATATAAAAAGCGTACTTATTTCCTATTTATAAATGGAGTAACTTTTATTACATTCAGCGTGTAACGAATTTTTTCAATCAGATTTTGTTCAGGTACTCGTTTAAATAAGTGCTAAACATCGTTTTTGTCTTTTGTCCATCATCAAATTTTAATCAAAGATAGCAAACCAACTGTGATGATATCAACGTCCATGGGTGTGTATTACGAGAGGCCGTATAGATCCACCGATTATCACGGTAGAATAATTCATTGAAGTAGTATTAGTACGCCGTTTTGACTTCTGAAGAATTTTGAAGTGTTTCAGTGGCACCCTACATTTAAGTTTTACGCATGAACACCACCACGTAATAAACTTGTTTCGTAAGCTTATACATCAAATATTTACTTGAACAATTTAATAAAAATATATTACTTTACACATTAACAAAATAAGTACTTACAAAATTAATAAAATGTATCATGGAATGGTACGGTCGATTATTTTATTTCCATTGACGTAGACAAAGAGTTCAAACCTTGACAAATCGTTGATATTATTTCTATGTAATATTTGGTAACAACTCAAAGAACAAGGTAGATAAGAAATACTAAATAGAACTAGAAGCGCTGCAACTCTCCTTATCAGCCTAGAACCAAATGAAAGGTAGAAAACATAAAAGTATGGACATAGAAAGAAAAGGAAATACAAACGAAGTATAAAGTAGAAATACAAGACTGAAAAGAAAAAAAGGCAGGAAGGAAGAATGAAACACAAGGAACAGGCAAACTAACAAATTTCATAACAAAAACGGAAGAGAACATAAAATTGATACATATGAAGATTTTGAAAATATCCAGCGAACTGGTTTGAAATCAGCAATCCGAGAAAGTATATAATAATCTTTACGTACCACGATATGAATAACAAGGATTTCGAGTTATTTGAAGAAAACACTTAAACTGCCAAGGAGGAAAATATACAAATCACATTAAGCAACTTTGTCGACAGATATGTAAAAGCAGTTATGTAAAGTCGATCATTCGATAATTATAGCCAACATAAGCGTTAGCAACAATAAAAATCTCAAATCGCCTACTATAAGTTCGCAAGAGGTTGTACAATAACAAACAAACACTCAAAATCACTCGACAGATGTTTCAACCCCTTTTGGGACTTTCGGGAGTAACAGAACCTCGAGTGTAGGCGCTCACTCATTACTACAAATGCCAGTACTGTCAACTATATTCTCTACTAGAGGGTACATCATATTTAAACTATAAAAGTTTTGCGACATCTAGTGTCGACTCCAACAACCTCTTGGCGAACTTACAGCAGGCGATCTCGAGATTTTTTTGCAAACGCTTATGTTGGCTATAATTATCAAAAGGATCGACTTACGTAACTGCTTTTGCATACTATGTAGACTAAGTTGCTTTATGCGAACCATTTGCGTACGTGATCGCTAACAACGAGTCGACACTAGATGTCGCAAAACTTATAGTATAAGAACTCACTACAAACTACAACAAAAGCTGGAACAATTAGTTGCACGAGAAGAAACCAACATTTATAACATAATACTACAAAAGAAGACAAAATAACTACTTATAGGAAACGGTAATATGTAGTAAAGAGATAGAGAAGAATGGTTAAAGTAATCAGTCTCACAAGTTGTATTAAAATGAGACTTGTAAGAAAAACTCATAGAAGCAGTCAACACACATGAACAAAAACTAAAATTAAAGTAATGGGAACAAACAGTAACGCCATACAACGATGCGATTATCATATCAAACACCTAACAACAACTCTATGCAAACACACAAAACAAATTGAAAGAATAATTAAAAGATGAAGAAACAAAACAAAGTACCCATATCCAAGAGGGAACAAAACACAAGAGACTTACATTGCAATAGAATTGTTTGTTTTGTTATTTTACATTAAACAAAAGAATTCGGCTACATTATAATATATATTTATATAAACAAAAGTCAATAATTGTAAATAGCGAAATAAAAAAAATGTAAAACTTACTATAAATTATTAGCTTGCAATTGAAACTTAATTATTTTCCTGTTTTGTTTCTGCATCCATTCTCTTTTCTTCATTACTCTCCCTCATCCATTCGATCTCTTTCTTGCATTACCCCTAACATATCCTTCCGCTCTTAATTCTTACATCTTTCTTTCATGTATTCTATGTTCTCCCCTTCATCTCCGCACAGTCTGCACAATCTATCCTCGTCCTTTCACCAGTATTTATTTTCTCTTTCTTCATTTCCCACTCTAAATCTTGATTTCAATCTTTCCTTCCTTCTCTCTATCTTTCCTCATACCTCACCTCTCGTTTTTCTGTTTGGGTTCTTATCTTTTCTAGTTTTGCTTTATATTGTAGCATGTATCTTGGTGTTTCCCTTTTAATTCTTAATATCCACTTTTACTAGTTCTCTTGTATTGCTTCTAGTTGCCACCCATTTCTTCCATCCCACATCTCTGCCCGTACATCATAACTTCTTTGACTATCCTTTTTTTCTAAATCTTTTCACAAAAATTCTTCCCCTATTCCCCCACACTTGTCCGATTATCAAAATTTCCTTTTCTTTATAATTCCCTTATTTGTTTACTATCCTTGTTGTCGTAGTTTAGGAACTAGATACTTGTATTTGTCTTCCCAATCTTTATTCTTCCTCTTCCCAAAGCCATAATACTTTCTTCTTTCTTTCTGTTTCTTTCTTCCTTTTTAAGTTCCATAGTTTTTGTTTTGTTCACGTTTGCTTCTTAACTTTTTCTCTTTCAAGTTTTTCTTAGAGTTTTTGATTACCCCTTAAATAATCTTCCTCCCTTTTTCTACATCGCAACTCATGTCGTCCGCATACGCCAATACCTACACTTTTTTTCTTCCAACCAGTATTTCTTTCACCTGGTGTTTTCTAATTCCTCTTCTAGATCCAGAATGTACAAAGAACATAAACACGGACTTAACGAATATCCTTGTTTCAGTCTTCTTCTCGTCTTAAACGTGTTCTCCATTCTTTCAGAATCTTGCTATACTTTGTATCCTACGTTCGTTAAGCTTATCCCCCTTGTAGTTTCTAATTTCTTTTATTTCCTTTTTGTAAATTGACATATTATTGTCTCCCTCTATTGTTGACATGAGTCCTTCCCATTCCGTATCTTTCATATTTTTCTCATTCCCTCTCTCCCCTCATCCTCTTTCCTGAGCAATACGTAACTTCC
>JALBCR010002740.1:0-102763 GCA_030710515.1 Abscondita cerata
TGTTTGCTTCGTTCCAGTTCACGCTGCTTTTAATTATGATGTATTTATGTAGAAAGTTGGAGAAAATAGGGAGATGATTTTGTTATTTTCAAAAGACAAATAAAGTACATAGTAGTAGTAATATACAGTGTGTCCAAAATTCGATGCTCACCATTGGTATTTTGGGAGCAGTAAGAGATTACAGGGTCGGTTAAATGGAACAATATGGAGGGTATTTATCTTACCTCTTCAGACCTTCTCTTGTTTTTCCAAAGAAATGTATTGCCTACTAGATATTGCAAAAAGTGAAAATCGGCATTTTCTTTAAACTTGCGTAGAATCCACTATTTATCCTATCAAAAATATGTAAATATAAAAAGTTGTAGACATTTAGATATTGAATAATATGCGTCATTAAAATATTTTTGCTTGCATCAGTAGCGAAATATGACCCAAGTTGCATTTTTAAATGGAAATGATAATTTATTTTTATACAGTTGAATTACTTGATTTTTTCCTTTTCAACGATATAAGGTTCGAGCTATTTATCTTGTGTACTTTAAGAAGATATAAAGAAAAATCGTTTTGAGATCTGTAGATGTATTTTAAAGCACATCACACTATCATGATTGCAAATTTTTAAAAACAAACAACTGCACATCAAATCTGTCAATAATATTGTTACAGTAGTATCGTGTCAGAACTTGTAGTTGTTGTAGTAAGCTATTCATATTCAAAATTGATGATGCAGTTTTCAAACCATGAAAAAACGGACATGTTTGTTGTCTACATAAAGATGCCATCGTAATTCAACTGCGGCAGCAAATGAATATCACAACTTATACCCCTAAAGAAGGCAACCTCACAGAACTTTGTTTTCCCGACTCGAGCAAAATCTTCGACAAGGTGGATCCTTCACCGCCATTCGTCCTACAACCTATCAAAAAGACAATGAGGGATGCTGAAATAGCTGTTCTAGCCGCTGTTAATGTTGAGCCTTCCGTTTCAGTAAGAAAAATTTCGAATGACAGTGGTATGGCAAAAGTTCAGTACATTATGTTTGGAAAAAAAGAAAGAAATTTCATCCTTATAAGCCAATGATATGCCATCATATCAAGAGAATGAGATATGCTCGAAGAGTTACATTTTGTAGATGGTACCTGGATGAAGTTACAAACGATAATTCTTTCTAAAAAAATTCTTTAGAGCGATGAAAGTAGATTCACAAACAACGGGCATTTACAATCGGCATAATTATCATTATTGGAATAATGAAAATCCGAAAATGGTTCGAGAAATCGCGTTTCCAAGAACGATTCGGATTTAACGTATTGAATTGCGGTATTTTGGGAAATCGTTTGATAAGTCCATTTATTTATAATCAAACAGCTTAATTTCGACTAGATATCTTCAACTGCTGCAAGCCGAAGTCGAAGATGCATTGGACGAAGCTACCTATTCAAGAAGAGAAGAAGTATTTTGTTTCAGCAAAGACAGCGCCCCGACCCGCCAATTCCAGGATCGTCACTGAATATTTATCAGCAAGATTTGGAACCGTTGGATTGAACAAACGGTCCCATATACGTTGGCCTGCACGATCACCAGATTTGTCCATACTAGATTTTTTCCTGTGAGGACACATAAAAAAATTTAGTATAGGTTGTCAATTATGAGAGACGTTAATGATTTGCAACAGAGCGTCATGCAGGCCTTTAATTCAGTTAGCGTCCGTCAATTAATGAATTGCCGAATAAATATTGAAAAACTTAGCTATACAAAATGTTTAGAAGTCAATGGCCGCACTATTGAGAATATTTTATAGGAAAACTCATTCGTTTTACGATGTTATCCACCCATTATGTTTTTGTTATTATTAGCTTACAACGGTAACACATTATGCAAATCTGCCTCCAAAAATGATTTTTTCTTTATATCTTCCACAAAGTACACAAGATATAATAGATCGAACCTTATATCGTTGAAAAGGAAAAAAATCAAGTAATTCAACTGTATAAAAATAATTTTTTTTTTTTTTAAATTTTTTTTTTTTTTTTTTTTTTTTTTTTATATACTCTAATTAACAATAAATTTTGTAAATATTAGTATTTAATCAAAGCTCCAGTAATGAGTAATTTACATTGCTTACTCAAGTACGCATTGATAATATCGGTAACTATGAATATTTGCAGAAATTTAGCGCACATTCTCTTTGACATAATTCAATAATTTAGTGTCAATAACGTTTCCAGTATGTTACGGTTCGGGGACAAATTAAATGCCAAGTTTAATAAGGTTTGCACTTACAGAAAATTAGATTTGAGCTTGTTTTCAAAGCGATTTAAACAAAAAAGCTTTTTATCGACAAAATGAAAATGTAAAGGTTGTTCACACTCGAACTGATATTTTTGTGTAAGTTGTATTAAAGGAAATATTATATTTAGTAAACAAAGAATGCAAGTGGAAACATTTTTATCTCTCGACACATTCTTCGGCACAACGACACTTGAACAGTTTCCAAGATTGTGACTTTGCAATGTGTATTCACAAGCGGAAATTGCAAAACAAACAGAACAGAAAGGTAGAATCTAATGACTAGAATGCAATTCTAAAATGTAGTTGGTTTGTTATTTATCAACTGCGCTAATTGGTCTTTGTTAATAAATAGTATATTTTTACATTTTGACGTAAAATCAATTAGAAATAAACACAAATAAATAACCGATACAGTTTCCGCTTTGTCGGCTTTTTATAATCACCTAAAACTAGCAGTTAATCAATTACTGTCAGAGCTTTTAATTAATACTCCTCATTCAGAACCAATTTATTATAGAATTGCTGGAAGCTAGCATCACAATTTGTGTAAAGCTCTTTACAAAAATTAACAACCAAGATCATACGTTACATTAATACAATACAACAAAGGTTTAAATTTTGATTTAAAATCTTCATCTATAACGGAATGAGAGATAAAATAGTGGAAGAGGTAATGCGGAAAAAAATAACCAACATTAATGAATGTCATCAAATTATACCAGGAATGTTGCGTAATGTAAGGGAGCGTTTCCAACAAAACTTATATTGCATGAAAGTGAATGATTGTCGTTTCCAGCATTTAATAAACTAATCACAAGAGTACGTAGTCTTTTTATTGGTTATTTTTTTCCACACTACCTCTTCCACTATTTTACCTCTCATTATCGATGAAAATTTTGGCTCGAAATTAGAGGGTCAGATAGTACTCGATGGGATCTTTAAAACGATGTATTGCAATACCCCTCATCTCTATTTAAAATCAGGGGGTTGTGCTTCCCCCCGGTAGAGAGTTGAAGTTGCGCTCATAAAGAAAGCAGACAAATTGGTGCAACTTGAATCAGAACCATCCATTTTGCACTAGTGCATAAAATTTATAAGATCGCTTAATAAATGAAGGCAAAACCACGAAGAAGCTACCGACCCACGACTGCAAACGGAGGTAGGTGTTACTAATCCAACTTTTTGGAAATTAATAGATGTTTTACGAAAAGCACAAAAGGACCGTGATGTGTACTATGAGTAAATAATTGCTAGGTGTCGACCACCTTTTTAAATATAATTTCTAAAGCTGAACTGGGGCCGGTGATGAAACGGTCGCAATGAACTGATTATGATGAAATGTCTCTTCCCGCATTGATAAAGCAACAAACATATACTTGTAGTCCGTTTAAAGCTTTTCTTCGGTTTTCTTACTCTATCAATCATGCCTTCTCTCTTAAGTATCCAAGTAACGTTGTAATAGTTCTTCTGACGGTCTATTTGATTTCTGTTACAACTTTTGTCATAACTGGCATCATTTGTGTAACAAAACTATTAGGCCACGTCATTTTATTAAAAATTTCAAAGAAAAATCGACGATCAGTCAATCTTGGTGATAATGATAATAGAGACGGACTGATCACCAATTCTTTTGTGAATGTCTTGGCAAAGACTGACCTTGCTAATCAAAACGTTGACGAGAATAAAAGACACAGTGTTCCACTGACTCAAATCTGATGATGGTCCCGATTCTGGGAAACAACCCATAATTAATTATACTAAGTGACATAGAAAGAAGAACACCCAGTAATAATGAATATTTTGTAAATTTTTTTGGGAATATATTTGTTTAAATTAAGATAAAAACGATCAGTTTTTCAGCCATATTGCCCTAGCGGTTGTTTTGTTAACCTCATTCAAAAACACTTACGATTAAGTAGCCCTAAAACAATGAATTAAGCATTTGTAAGTACAGTTGTCATTTAAGCGATTTAAATTGCATTTCAAAGAGCTCTTTAATTCAATCACAATGCCTCCAGTGCGAAGACGCCATAATTTTCGGCAATTAAGCGAGTTTGATAGGGGTAGAATTGTGGGATTGCGTCAGGCTGGTTTGTCTATGAGAGATACAGCCGCTAGAACGCAACGGAGTTTAAACACTGTGGCAGTCTTTGTTCGGGCATGGAACCAAGAGGGCCGTACACGAAGAGCGAGAGGTACAGGACGTCGTCGAAGAACCACAGAACGCGAAGATCGCCGTCTTAGACAATTGGCTTTACGGGACCGCTTCTATTCTACACGGGCGATTGCGGACCAGTGGTTTGAAGAACATGGAAGACCGATTGGGATGCGAACCGTTTATAGACGGATAAGAACCTTTGGGCTCTTTTCATACCGTTCCCTTTTGTGCTACCACTGACTCCAGAGCATCGACGTTATCGTCTAGCGTGGTGTAGAGAACGGGCAAATTGGGACCAAGAATGGAATTCAATTGTCTTTAGTGATGAATCCAGATTCTGTTTGGGTATGCATGACGGTCGTGCAAGGGTGAGAAGACGGCGCGGTGAAAGACAAGATCCCCAATTTTCTGTGAATAGGCATGTGTACCACACAGTTGGAGTTATGGTATGGGAAGCTATTGCTATTGGAAGTAGGTCACCTTTGGTCTTCATTAGAGGTAACATGACCGCTGCGCACTACATCCAGGAGGTCGTAGACCTCCATGTTGTACCTTATGTTCAGACCATCCCCAACAGCACATTCCAACAAGACAACGCACGACCTCATGTTGCTAGGGTTTCTTTGACTCATTTTGAGGCCAATCAAATTGCTTTGTTGCCTTGGCCACCAAGATCTCCCGATCTTTCGCCCATCGAGCACGTCTGGGATATTATGGGAAGAAGATTTGTCAATTTACCTCACCCTGCACAAACTCTAGCGGCTTTGCAGCATCAGTTACAGATAGCATGGGATGAGATACCTCAAGAAGAAATCGATCACCTCATTAGAAGTATGCCAAGACGTGTTAATGAGTGCACAAGACATCGTGGTGGAGCAACACATTATTAAGTTTTTTGAAGAAGTTTAATTTTAATTTTTATCAAATTGTGATCGTTTACTAATCTAATTCGTATACACTAGTATGCCAAAAATTGTTCAAATAAATTCATTATTTCTGGGAGTTCTTCTTTCTATGTCACTTAGTATATATTATATGTAAGCTAGTTGTTTTGAAAGACAGGGAAATCATGCAAGTCACATTTCTATAGAGGAATACGATTTCTGTTAAGTCACATTCATATAGAGCCTTTTCCGCCCACACCCCTAAACTTAACATTTAATATTATTGTGACTTTTTAGATTGGTAAGGTGTAAGTGAACGTTCACACAGACTTCTAGTCGTAATGGGTGACAGGTTGCGGATTCTATGGTTCCTTGAGGAGTGCTTTGCAATGCAACGTAATTAATCGACAGCGATTAGATTTGAGTATTTTTTAGTAGCATTTTGAAGCTTATTTTGTGCACAATAACAACAAATATTATCGGAAGGTTCTTTACTAAAATATATGGTAATGGAATTAATAAAATAAAAAAGTTAAATGAGTATAGATGTATAAGCAGTTACTTAAGTCAATTCTTCGATTATTATTACCGGTTTATTATTAAGTCGGTTAGTATTCTACTACGGACGAGTAGTAGCTCCTACAGGGAGAGAAGAGAATCAAGAACAAGATGTCCACGACTGGATAGTTAGACAATTCCAGGAGTTAACCTACAGGTCACCGGTTTATCTTCAAATAACCCCTTTTAACGAACCAATAATAGCCGAATTAAAAAACGAGAGAATAGCAACGGCCTTCCGTATATGTTGTATTGTTGATATTATTTCCGATCTCAGCATCTAAGATTAAATCAATTGCCTCGTACTTAATCGTTCCAATCAACCATAATCGGGAGCAAGTTCTAAAACGTAAACACATGGGTAAGATGGCGATAGCAATCCAAAGTTCTCAATGGTTATAAATCAATAAATGCTACTTACGACGTAGAAGATGTCGGTTAGATCTTCCGATAATATTTAGAACTTCGCCTAAGGTTTATTTCTCTTGCCAATTAACTAACAATAGTACTTCAGCAGATTTTCTCGAATTTAGAATGGAAATATCACTACAACTTTCTACGTCAACGATATACTTTGAAAGAAAGAAAGAACCGTTTACTTATTGGCCGTACACAAATACATTTGGAAACCCCAACTTCAGTTATGTCATAGGAATGCTTGAATGTAACTTAATTGCCTAACTATAGGCGATTTACCCTAGTAATCTACCAAAAATTATTACATCAAACTAGTAAAGTAAACTTTCGTTATACCAATAATCAAACGAAGTCCAACTTCAAGTGAAATAAAAAAACCGTCACAAAAAGTAAATCAAAAACAATGCCTGTATTAGTTCTAAAAATATGTAATCACGTTGATTCCGCCAACGATGAAATGGGCGGCGATAAATTATCCCGACGAGATGAATCGCCCTCGATAAACTGATAACGATGAACTAGACACGATGAAACGTCACAGACCGTTGTAATTAATTTATTTTTTTGTTTATTCGTATGGTATATTACACAAATATTGTATTGTGATGTAAGTGTTATGTATGGTGCCCCAGAAGATCAGTATAAACCTGTATAGTGTAGTGACGAAACCGTGTGCAATAGTGGATTGGTTCGTCTTGACAAATCATTCACTTCAAGGTTTAGAAAACCACGAAAACCTAATCATGGCAACCCTTACCCACCCTAGTGTTCACATGTAATAATATTAATTGTGTGTGTGTAAACATTATAGAAGGCAAATAAGAACATAAAATATAACAGCACAGCCATTGCATGACGACATGTATGTCATAAATGTCAGACCTAATCTCAATAATGAGTTACTTTAAAGTTTCTTCAGATATGAACATGAATTAGATATGACCGTCTCTCAAGAAACTAGAATGCTTTTGATAAACAGCTTCTAAGTTCTTATTAAACACTGCAAGTGAGCTAAAAACGTTAACAACTTAATATATATAAAAAAAAATAAGAAAAAAACTACAATTGCAGCAAGATAAAGCAAAAGACAACTACCTATCCTCCGTAATATGATAAGCTTGAATTATTGAACAAATTAAAAAAGTGTATGTTTCCTTCATTGTTAAGCTTAAAAGTTTTCATGCAGCCCATGTACACAGAAATTGTTATTATTTGGTTGTGATGTGTTGTATTCAGGGCAGTGAAAAACAAAATACATAGTGGCCCACCGAAAACGAAACAGACCGTTTCTTGGAGCTATCATACACTTTCAAAAAAAAAAAAACGCTCGGACACGTCAATTTTTGTTTAAAGGGGGACACCTTCCAATGACAAAGTTGACCCCAAAATCTTAAATGGCATGATGGGTCGATACCCCTAATTTTCAAAAATAAAAAAAAAGTCAAAAAATACTGTAAGTTGAGAATGCCAATTGGTGTTTAAGGGACATTCATTAACGATAAAATTTGCCATGACAAATAGACAGGGTGCTCCGGCAGCCCCCATCTCAAAAATCTAAATTTACAGGGCGGGTCAAGTGTCACCTCAAATGAAAGGTATTGTAATTCTCTATTCAAACAAATACATTTTATTTTGAAAAGGGGTCTAAGGAAGCCCAAAAATCTCCTTTTCCTAGAAAACAACAGGATCGGGCCAAATAAAGGAGGATTCGTTTCACTTTGATAGTGTATGTAATTTAAAAAATAATTTATTCGTTAGAAATAAGAATTAATTGTTGATTTAAGGAATTAAGGAATAACAGATGAAGATGCATGATTTGCAAAAATACATGACAGAAAATTTTGACAAAATAAATATCAGCTGTCTGGAAGCTGACACTTTCAAATCCCTGCCTTGTTTGCTGCATCAACAATGGTTTATTAAACCGCTGAGAGAGTCCAAATTATTGCACAACTTTTTAACCAAGAGCATCCAGACATAAATTAAAATAGCAGGTATGTGTTGGTATTGATGAAAAAATTTCGGGAGACTGTGTCAGTGCGAAACAAAAAGCGAACTACTGTAAACCCATTTAGAAATGTAGCTATGAAAGTGGGGGTCCTGGGACATATCGCACTAGCTCCCACATTAAATACCAGGCAGTTAGCTTCTGTGTCCGGCATAAATAGGACAAGTATTCAAAGGATTTTAAAACAACGCCGTTTCCATTCCTACAGAATCCAATTAATACATGAACTTAACGAATATAATTTTGACCACCGTTTACAATTTTGTGAATGAATGAGTCAACGGGCAATTGAAAAACCAAATGTAATCTTTAATATTTGCTTTTCCGATGAACCTTCCTTTTTCTCAACGGTTTGCTAAACCGCCATAATTGTCGATATTGGTCGGATTCAAACCCCCGCATTTTTTACGAAGCCCATTCGCAACATCCGAAGAAACTAAACGTTTGGGCCGGTATTTATGGCAACAATATTAGTGGGTCAACGTTCTTGCCGGGAAATTTGAAATTACTCCAAACACAGGTAGAGACGGTCATAACTGATGTAATTCAAAGTAATGAGCAGTATATGAACATCAGTTTGTGTTTCAACAAGATGTTCTTCGCGTTCGCCAGTATTTAAAACACAGGTTTCCCAATGCTTGGATTGGAAGAAGAGGTTTTCTTCAGTGGCCTGCAAGATCCCCAGATTTGTACCTAGAAGATTTTTTTTGTGGGGGCATCTGAAAACCCAAGTTTATAAAACTCACTCTACTTTATTAGATAATTTACGACAGAGAATTATTAATGAATGTCGCGCAATGAACCTCAAAAATGCTCCATAATGTTAGACAGTATTTTGAACAAATTCTTTGTTTTTGTATGGTGGTGTTTTTAAATATTAGTTACGTTAATTATTTGTTAAAAAATCTGCAACCACCTCTGTTATTTTGACGTTTTCTACAAAATAAAAACCAAGAAAATTGTTCCTCAAATTAACTTAAATTTTAATGGAACCATACATAAATAATCATATTAGGTACTACTCGACCATCTCGCCAGTAGCTCCTATCAAACTTTTAAGAGAAATTGCATTATATTGATTGAAATAAGTGAGGTTCCCTTCTTTAAGAATGAAATCGGTCTTGTTTCAAAATACTTTGAATTCTTGTTCGATTTATGCCGGGCAGAAAGGCTAACATCTTGGTACTTAATGAGGGATCTAGTCGAATATGTCCTAAGACCCCCACTTCCACAGCTGCATTTTTAACTGGGTTTGTAATAGTTCGCTTTTATTTTGTACGGAGCCTCTATTGGCACTGCTACCATTACCAAAGTAAAGTGCAACAGTTTGGACTCTCTTAACGATTCAATAAACCATTGCTGATGCAGCGAACAAGGCAGGGATTTCAAAGTGTCAGCTTCCTATTTGTTTTGTCAAAATTTTTGCAAACCATTCATGTTAAATCAACAATTAAGTTTTGTTTCTACCGAATAAATGACTTTTTAAATTACATACACTATCACAGTCCTATCTTCCTTTCTTTGGCTCGAGCATTAAGTTTGATTAGCACAAAATCTCTGTGATTGCAAAGGATCAAACAAAATCTTACGTTTGAGGTGTCACTCCACCCCCATGTCAATTAACATTTTTGAGAAGGGGGTTGCCCCTGTTAGCATAAACAAAGAAATTTCATCTACTTCAAACTTGAATTGATCTTACCAACTAGTTCAGCATTGTTTGCATTTTCTGTTGTTTTCTAGGAGAAGGTGGTCCTTAGGCTTCCTTAGACCCTCTTCTCGGAATAAACTGTATTTGTTTGAATAGAGAATTACAATACCATTCATATGAGGTGCCATTTGACCTACCCCATAAATTTGAGATTTTCGAGATGGGGGCTGCCGGAGCACCTTGTTTCATTTGTCATGGCAAATTTTATTGTTAATGAATGTCCCTTGAAAACATGAATTGGCATTCTCGACCGTATTGCCGTATTTTCTGACTTTTTTTTTATTTTCGAAAATAGGGCTGTCGACCCATCAGCCATTTAAGATTTTTGACATGGGGCCACCATGTTAATATTTCAGGGTCAATTTTGTCTTTGGAAGAGGTCTCCATCCAAACAAAATTGACGTGTCCTAGCGTCTTTTTTTTAAAAGTGTAAGATAGCTTCAAAAAACGATCTGTTTCCTTTTCGGTGGGCCACTCTGTATATTACAACATATAAATGCAGCAGATAAAAATAGTCTTACTTCTCAAGATTAAAAATTGAACATCAAACCTTTATTACCAAGAAAATTACATATGAAAGTTATAATCAAAATTTCGAAAAAAAAGGTAAATCATTAAAAAAATCGTGTAGAATAATATAGGTGTATTATTTATTTCTGCAGAATTTTATTATTTACTTAATGAAGTTGTTAGTTTTCTTTTAAGCAGTTTTCATTCCTTATCAATTTTATATCTGTAGGGTAAATGCAGAAAATAGATATTACCAGATTTATCAATAATCTTTTGTTTTAATTTTCTAAGTAAAATATTGATCTATCTAAACTGACTTCGTAGAACCTTCGGTACCACGAATTTAACAACGTTATCGTCTAGTTAAATTTACTCCACGATGTATAAAATCGATATTGCTTTAGCTTCTAAGAACTCATTTTTCAGTAAGAAAATTAAATTAATGTTTTCCAGTTGTTTTTTAACAGATAATAAAACATTTTCTTTTATTTTCAAAAGCATTGTCTTCTAAATATATTAAAACAAGGAGGAATACATTTTATATTTGAGCAAAAACTGATCAAACGACATCATTTTAACATACCCTTCGGCCAAGTAAACTTTCAACATTTTCTTCAGGCTAAAGAAAGATTCGCAAAACGGAAATTGAAGTAATGATAAAAAATGAAACAGGATAAAGTTCAAAAATTTATATAGCTGTGATTTTTACACGTATTTTCATGATAAGAAATAGCCTCAGGTTTTGTTTATTGGATGCATTATTTCAACCTCAAATTGGTACATAAAACTCATTAATTTTCCGTAAATAGATGAAAATTCTAATAAATCATTCATACTTAACAATGTTTCCGCAAGATTAATACGTTTTCATTGCTGCGAACAAAGGCTCGTTTGGCGGAGATGACTCTATAATAATTGTTGTTTATTTTTAACTAAAAGCCTTTTGAAACTTACATGTTTAAGCTACGTTTTTGGTTTAAAAAGCCTAATACCAACGCTTATTATTATATTATTTATAAATTAATTTTAACTTCATTTACTGTTTTGAGTAGATATGATAATGAGTAGTATTTGGCGAGTTCCAAATAACGTTTCTCTATTATCTTATTTCTTTATGAGTTCGAAACCCTTGCCATGTATTTATGAGTTTATGTTAATAGCTATGAGCATATTTATAGAGGTAATAAAAGTACTATAAGTCGCTTATATTATACTATAATAAAAAGATAAAAATATGTTTGTAAAAGCTGCTTTGCATAAAGACGTACAATTAAAATCGGGCTCTACTAATGTACTTGTTAGTTGACACAAGTTTAATATGTGGGAGGAGAAATATGTGAAAACGTTGTAAAAGTGCCTGATCGGTTTGCAAACAAAAACTACTGTTATATGGAATTTCAATATACGAGGGTAGTCTGAAAAGTTTCCGACCTCAACGTGAAGATGACAGCACTCGTCAATAAAAGTCAGTGACTGTAGTTGTGCATCTTTTGACAGCAACACATCAAAGTTTTTGAACGCGCCGTTTTTATTTGACAGTCCTTTGAGTGAGTCGATGTGAGTATTTTGTGAAAATGGAGAAAATCAAGTATCGAGCTGTCATAAAATATTTGTTTTTGAAAGGGAATACGCTTACGCAAATTAAAGGTGAGTTAGACTCTGTGTACGGGGACCCTTCACCATCATTTACCACTGTGAAATTTTGGACAGCTGAATTTAAACGTGGCCGTAAAAGCTTGGGAGATGATGAACGTTCGGGACGTCCAAAAACTGTAACTACTGACGTTAAACTATACAAAATGGTGTTAGACGACCGCCGAATTAAAGTGAGAGAGATAGCAGAGGCAATGAAAATGTCCAAAGAACATGTTTGTCACATATTAAATCAAGATCTAGGCATGAGAAAGCTGGCCGCACGTTGGGTGCCGCGTTTGCTAACGTTAGACCAAAAACTTGTTCAAATAAACATTTCCAATGCTCTGTTGGCGCAGTTTAAGCGCAATAAATCCAAGTTTTGGCGCCGATTAATTACTGTAGATAAAAGTTGGATACACCACTATACGCCTGAAACAAAAATACCGTCAAAACAGTGGACTGCAAAGGAGGAACCGGCTCCAAAAAAAGCAAAACCTGTTTTTTCGGCTGGGAAAGTGATGGCGACTGTTTTTGGGATAGTCATAGAGTTATCCTAATCGATTATCTTCAAAAAGGGAAAACTATTACAGAAGCATACTACGCATCATTACTTGACAAGCTGAAAGCAGAAATTGCGGATAAACGGCTACATTTGCAGAAAAAGAAAATCCTGTTTCACACCTCAACAGTTGTCATAGCGAAAATCCATGAATTACGGTTTGAACCACTTTATTCACCAGATCTAGCCCCAAGCGACTTCTTTCTGTTCCCTCAACTAAAAACTGCGCTCGGAGGACAAAGATTTTTGTCAAATGAGAAGGCAATCACCTTCGTAAACAATTATTTTGCAGAGAAAAATACCGAGTACTATTGGACGGATTTAAAAAATAGGAGCATCACTGGGAGAAATGTATAGAGTCACAAGAAGACTATGTAGAAAAATAAAAATAAATTTTCACACCACCCTCGTAGTGCATTATTGAAAAATCGACTAAATACTTGAAATGATGAAAAAACAACGGGTAGATATTCCGGTTTTAAGTTATGCAACCGCTTAAATAATTCATATTCAGTAAATATGATATAGACGATTTTTGCAAAAAAAAAAATCCGGAACAAGTGACGTATTATTGTTGCCCACATTTATGTTCTCGGAAGTGTCCAACCACCTCCGACTATTTCTTCAAATTGAAAGGCATGTCAAGTGATCTCTTCTCATTTGAATTTGAACATTTCCAAAGCCCGCATGATAAAGAAAACAATTTATTAGCTTGAATAATGGAATTTAATGCAACAAATATTAAAATGTGCACCATTTCTTTCTTGGCAAAGTGCAAATCGATGAAAACATGCACCCCATACGTTTTGTAACATGCCGTATTTCATGCCTAACACGGTGGGGAAAGCCTTCAAGGTTTTTGGTTTTGTTACTCTTGGGAAATCCTCTCAAAAAGAATTGGTAAGATTCGGAGATTTCACCGGCCATTCAATCTCACATCTTCTTCCAATATTTTGATTGGGAAAAACTTTATCAAAAATATCTACGAACTTCACCATGTAAGGTAAAACTACTTACGTCGGTTAAAAGAATTGATGCTAATAAAATTTGCTCGCAAAATTCGATTTGTTCTCTGTTAATTCTTGGACGGGCTGCATTTTGTAGGGATGCAGCTAAAAATTTTCAGAACAGTAGTATGACCGATCTCGTTGTCACGGGCTAGAATCACCAAATTTTTGCTTATAGTAGCTTGGCCAATGTGTAGGAAGTCCAGATGGTGTTCTTAACTGAGTAACTTTAAGCTGACTTCAAGCTTGTCTTCTGCTACCATAACTGATCATCATCAGAATCTCCATACGGAGATACTGATTTGGTAACTATTATAATCACTACTTAGTAACCAACTTGAGTCCAAAGCATCAAAAACATGTCAACAACACACAACTTTACGAATTTCTTTAACAAAACCATATACGAGGCTAGTTCAATAAATACACGTTCGAGCGCTGTGAAACGATTGTTAATGGAGCTATAATCGTACAAATTTGCGTAGGCCAGCGGCTGCTATATAGCTGTCTATTGTGACACATCCCTCGTGATATTCGTACAGGAGACAGTTGTTGTGCGCGTTTCATTATGGCAGGTCTTATAGTTGGAGCGTCCAAAACCGATTACCGAGCAGTCATACAGTTTTCTGCATGCTGAGGGCAACCTCCAGTTTATTTATTTTTATATTTATTTATGGGAGAATGCAAAATGTTTATGGTGGAAGTGTCCTTCCAAAAACCACAGTCGTGGAATGGTGTCGGAAGTTCACAGATGGGCGACAATCGACAGCGGATTTGCCAAGGCCGCATACAGCTAACATCATCAAATCACAGATGGAGCGGATGAGGTGGGAGATTTTAGAGCACCCCCTTACAGCCCGGATCTTTCACCCTGTGACTTCCATATCTTCGGACCATTGAAGAAGGCACTTAAGAGACAGCGATTCCAGTCGGACGCTCAAGTCAAGCAGGCAGTTTTGAAATGGTTCCGCGAACAGCCAATGGACTGGTACCACACCGGTATACAGCGTCTTGTGAAGCAGTGGGATGCATGTCTTTGTAGTAATGGCAATTTTGTTTAGTGTAAATAAACCGCTTACATGTACCACCGTTCGAACGTGTATTTATTGAACCAGCCTCGTACATAGAAATAGGCAAGAAAAAACAATACGTGACGTGTTTGGGGTTTCATTTTATTTCAGTTAAAAGTTCCGCACTGTATAAGCCACGTAAATTATACTAAAAGTTTTATATAAATTAGTTAGTAATTTTAAATTTCTTTAATAAGTAAGTTCGATCATGTGAGAGTATGACTCCAAGCCTGGAAAAATTCAACGCCTTATATTGTAAAATATTTTTTTTAAGATTATTCATCTCTTAAATTTATTTCCTCTTTAAAACCCTGTATCAGGTCTGGTGATTTAGTCGACACTCCTGTAAAATTGATCAAAACGGTTTGCGAATTAAGATGACGATTTTCTGATTGGCCTGGCGTAACAGAATGACATTAAAATTAGAAAAGGAATTTACATGCCATTTGAAATCCTTAATTCACCACGAAGGACACACTGTCATGGTTGAAACTTAAAAAACGTTACAGGTATGATATTGATTATCGGTCGTGTCGCACATTATTTATCCAAACACGAAAAATGTGGAAATTGTACTTAGACGCTAATTTAACGTAACAACTTGTAATAACAAAGTAGATAAGAAATATGTAAAATTAACAAATTATCCCAGAAACACAAAATATATTCAAAAATATTCTCAAAAGATTACTTACATAACAATAATTTCGTTATGACATCTCACTAAACATTTAAGAAATTCAAAAGACCCAATAGAATCAATAAATTAAAAACATATAGAGGGTGTCCAAACTATAACGTTACGGAGCAAATTACGAGAAAACCAGATGGATTAAGCAAAACCCCCAGAACACGTCAACTTTTGTAGGAAAGGGGCGCAATTTGGTCAAATTAGAATACGATAATAATCATCCTTTAAACAAGGACAATGACCCCTTTAAAAATCTTGATAGGGAATAAGGGGTCTGGTTCTATTTATTTGGAAGCTTACAGCTTTATCACTCCTTTGTAAGGAGCATCGCCCTCTCTATAATAGGGGATTTTGGCATTACACTTCCACGCTTGAAAAACGGGTTGGAAGTGGGTGTGATATATTTTTAACGGTTACCAAAGGTGTTAGGATTTGTTCAGTCAACGGTGTTCGTATTGTACCGGGACCGATGAATTAACGTGCCCTCCGAGGCACAGTGAAAGCAAACCATCTAAATTGGCTCGAGATAATCTCTTGTCGCCACTGGATTCAAACTAGCGCGCCGGCGGTGGTCAGTTTACTAAACTAGCGCTTTTATCTTTAGGCTATACTCTCACACTTGTATCGTAATATGTTTCAATTAACTTTGTAGTGTAGTATTTGGATAGTAAGGGTGCTCTACCAAATAATGGGGAAAATGTATAGTTTTCTATCGGTGAATAAGAGAATTCAGAGGAAGTTTCAATCTCTAACAATCATTTCATACAGAGAGGCAATGACCCTTTTAACAAATTTATTTTTGAAATGTTTGGGGTTTTCTAGTCGAAGTGGTAGTAGAGTGTAGTATTTAGATCTAATAAAACTTCATGTAATTTCTGCTGTCAACGTTTGGGCCAGGACAAGGTTGGCCTTTATCAAGACCTTAAAATTACTAGGAGTCAATTTTCACTAAAATTATATAATTAGAAGCTCTGGTTTAACCATATATGGTCAAAAACGGGTAATTTAAAATTCATAAATAAATAATTAATAAACTAGTGGCCGGTTGCACCACCACAACTTAAACTTAACTAATGCTTAAAAACTTAGATACAATTTTTGAAACCATAGCAACAATTATTTTTAAGCGGAACTTAAATTTCAGTTGTGTTGGGACAACTTTAGAACTAACGTCATAAAACTTCATTTTACACCTTTATTTTTTAAAGTATTATCAAGTATACTATAAGGAGAAATCAACTACTAATAGAATTTGCTATTTTTCTTCGAATGTCGGTAATTTACTGCAAGAACATCAACAGTACCTAATGCTGTACTTGCTAGCTGGAGAAATTTAATTTCACTTACTAGCTGCTGGAGATAAATAATGACTATTAGCTCATGCAATTTAGGTAAAATTTTACTTAAACCTCAAAAAAGTCATATAAACTAAATTTTTTCAGAATAAATCTCCATATTTTCCAGGAAAACCTGGAATTCCAAAGTTTTCTGGAACTGAACGCCTTGATGTACATAGTCAAAACTGGTGTGAATTGAAAGGGAAAATCATGCAAAATTTTATCATTATAAGTATCATTAAGTCAATAATATTTAACTTAAGCGAGTACTTGATGTCAAATTGAAACAATTTTAGCCTGAATGTTTTGTTGGAACTTTTATTTTGAGCTTGGTCTCACTACACCCTCTCTTTTTGACGAATGTTTATTACGAAAGCCGGAGAAGTCGGGTTCTCTGTTGTGGTTTTTATCGTTTTTTATCTACTGTGTCCAGAGACCATTTACGTCATTATTTGCAAAGTCTGAATTAAGCAAGGCCTAGATTTTCACGTAGAATGTCAAGTCGAAGACAAGGTAGTAGTTTCGTGAACAAGTCCGCCAGTTGATGTTCAGTACTAACAATAAAAAACACCGCCAAAATTCCTTTCTTGATCCGATGTCTGATATTTCCGCTTCCGCTTTGTGTGAAAATGAAATTCCGGGTTTTCACAGAGTTTCAGTGCTGACTCGTTGTCTATTCTTAGAATAAGAAGAGCAGATAAGCCAATCGATTAGCCGGGAAATCCAGATTGTTTCGATTGAACTAAGATTATTGCAACAATCTCTGTCTCACAGATTGAATCAGCAACGATTGGCGTCGACTTAGCCATGAAATAGATGCACCTGCAAAATTTACCACCACACCACTGGTTGAGCGCAAGATGTCTGGACAGCTCGCAAAATCTGCATTACTATAGCATTCGAGTTGGGCTGTTTTAAAGTTACATTGGTAAACCAATTTCAAATCAATGGTACCTGCGAGGAACCGTATAACTCGCTTTGCCGGTACTACATCCTCTTCTGTAGGGTTCTTCAATCGACGTGAAAGAATGCTTATACTAAAAGCTATGTCAAAACGAGTACCACAAGCTGCGTAGAGTAGAACGCCTACAGCTGAACGATAAGGCAAATCCGGTGCTTTCCCTAGTTTGTAAGCAGTAAGCGTGAGAACCAGGTTGCATTCAAGCATATTAAACCGAGCAAGAATTTTCTTTGTATACAACGATTGGCTGATCATGGTAATATAGTTGCAATGAGTAATTTCAAGTCCGAGGAAGAACGAAAGTTCTTTTGCAACAATCTCAAATCTAGAGCGTAATTGGTCGATAAATGAGTTCATTTCATATTCACTGGTTGCCGCCACAAGTCCATCGTCAACATAGAGTACAACAATTATTTTACCGATTTGAGTAGGTATATAAAATGTAGACGCAAGGATCTTCACAGCTTTGTTTAATCCCAAACTGTTTACAAAATTATCAAATTTTTTGTTCCAACAACGATGGGGTTGCTTGAGACTGTATAAGCTTCACTTGAGACGACATACACCACTTGTGCTTTCAGTATATCTCTCAGGCTGATTTTTTCCTCAACGTCACCATACAAGAACGCAGTCGATACGTCGAACTGCCGAAGAACCATCTTTTTAACAGCTGCAATGGATATGAAAGTTTGAATTACTTCCAAGCGACCTTGTCTTGATGTCGCATATCCGTTACCGGACTTTGCGCACCCCTTGCATGTATATGTGTTGTGCGTGACAGTAGACACATATACATGGGACCTACAGTTTAACGCCGATTCCAAACGGCTTAGTTGAGAGGTTTACTAGGCAAGTATACTCTCGCTGGTTTGCCATTGCCTTGCGAGAGAGTACGGCCAAAAAATTTGATGTTTGCACCGGGAATTGAACCCGAGGTGCCTGCTTAACAGCTAACGCACCCAACTACAGAGCTACGACCGCATTAGCGACCAACTAAACTAAAAGTATTTGTGTAGTCAATTCCTGGCCGTTAAGCGCATCCCTTGATGACCGACCTTGCTATAAATTTGTCAATACTTCCGTCAGGATTACGCTTTATACAATAGACCCATTTATTATTGATGGCTTGTGCATAAATTTAATTTTAATGTCCATGGTTTATTTTCAATCATTCCCATTTTCAGATTGGATTTTTGAGTTCGTCTTCCGTAAGCAAGACTACTGCAAAGTAGGTTGTGTCGTAGTCATTATCCTTGCAGGGCTTCTGACCAAATCACAGCTCAATGGGCGTTTTATCACATAAAGACGATTTTCCGACTTGGTTGAGAACATAACCTGCAGTTATAAGAAGTTCCGCCCGTATGGCTGTGGGAAAACTAATTTCAGTATTCGCATGTGTCCGAGCCATTTTGCTCTGCAGTCTAAGGTGCGGTCAGACGCTGGTTTACACCAAATTCCTTCAAAATTGATCGCACGTCATCATTATCAAATTCATCGCCGTTATCGCTGAGGAATTCTTTAACTTGGTGACCTAGTGTGCGAGCTTTGGCTAACACTTCACGCAGAACAGTAGCGGTATCTCGAATAATGGTCTTTAATGACGATGAAGTAGAGACGACTACTGAGGGATAAATAAAAAGTTCCACAATCATCACTTGACAACAGCTCACCTGGAGGAGAGGCTTGGACTCGGATTCTAAACCAGCGCAATATGAGTGTCAGACACAGCAACATGGGGGCTTTTAGATTTGCTAGAATCACCCAGCGCAGTGGTTGCGCTTGAACCAACAACGCGCGCCGGATATGAAGGATTCCCGTCAGCTTTCCACTTAGCACATCCAGTGGCCTTTTGTTCTGCTGTACTTACAGTTACATTATTAAGATTTTTTTTCTGTTGACTACTTTTGTTTGTAGTATTAAGAATTTTACCAGACTTTGACACGGGGAAGACATTCCTTTCATAAAAAATTAGCACCGAAGAGGCATCTTCCGCACACTTGGTTAAATTTGCTTTCATGAGTAGGTAGCCTGACTTACAAGCTTTGAAACGTTTAGGCAAAACGTGTAAAATCTTTGAAACATACAATAGTTAGAGAAACTCTCTCTTACGTGTCTTGAAACTTGTCGCAAACTCACGATATTGATTTTTTACACGAGATAGCACATATGGGACATTTTCAGTTTTATCTCACATCATTCCAAAAAAAAAACAAGACAACTGATTTTCGGCTTCGTTATACAAATTGTACAATTAAAATGTCCCATGCTTCCTTAGCCGATAGCCCACAGAAACATGTTGGTGTACATCAACACTTAGACATTAATATATTTCAATCTTTGCTTGAGCTGCAGATTTGTTAAAAGGATCACGTATTTTTTCTTCATCTTTTGTCGGCGGTCTTGTTCTCTTTCCCTCAACGATATCAACCGCATCAAACAAGGGCAGCGCATCCATCATTCGATCTTTCCATGTAGGCCAATCTTCTGCTCCTTTCAATAGTTTGATTCCTTTTATATATTCCATTTATAGAGATACACAAACTCCAACATACGGAAAAAGTAAGTATAAAAAAAACAATACCGAACACAGAAGTAGCTATCCTAAGAGATCGCGTTACTTAGGATTTCAAAAAACACGGCACAGTACGGTCAACATTATCTGCGTTTTTCGTTGTGTTAGCGATTTAAATAACGTTCAAAAAAAGGAGATTACGGAATTTATTATTAAAAGAACACTTTAGAACAATTTTATAATTTTAGTCACATGAAATAATTTGGCATCGAACTATTTACCTACTGTTGCCTAACAACAACAACATAAAAAAATATCAAACAATACTTTGCAAATAAACGCCGGGATCTTCAAAATTCTCGTCACTCTTTAAGCACTCAGAAATCAGCAATCTACTGTGTCCAGAGCCCATTTACGTTATTGATGGAAGTTACGTATTGTATGCTGTTTATTACTCTTGACTGGCAACCAATGTAGAAATATGTGACATTCACTTTAGACATGTTACCACTGGCACCCATCTGGAGCCGTTGTTTTTGAATAATACAATTAATCAGCCAACCATCAAAGAAAAAACCAAAGGCAAGGTGCAGGGAAGAAGAATCTGTTTTTAACACATACTTCGACGAAAATACTACGTCAACAACACCACAAGCTGATTTTTGACGAACAAGAAAATAAATATAGAACTAATATAAAAAAACTCATTGCAAGATTTGAAGCTGCAAGTATTTGAGCTCACTAAGCCCCTGAAAACGCCGATGTTCTGATAGTACACACTACAATAGAGGTACAAAGCATCTTGGCAATGCTGATTGCAAGGCAAGGTCTAGAGATGGGTTCATTTGCACCTAGGAACCGGAAACTGTTTAATGTCGGTTTTATTCAGGAGGACACAGGTGATAATATGAAGGACTGCGTCCTGTATGTCCTTGTTGTATTGGGGGGTGATAAAACATTGGCAATATACAAGAAGGGAAAGAAGATAGCCTACAAACTACTTCAAAACAATGTCTTCGCGAAGATGTTGTCCAGACGTATTCCGGAAGTGTGTTCCGTCGGAGAAAAATTCGTCAAAGAACTGTATCATGTGGGATTTTAATTAAAAGATTTGATTATCTACGACATCGACTCTACAGTCACTCTACGATGACATTACTTTTTTGCTTCCATCACTGAATAATATAACAAACTATTTAAAAAAAAATATTTGATATTGATTTTTATTAAATCCAACAGAGGAGGACTGGAAAGCCAAAGAAAACGCTTTGAAACTCATTCTCACACCCTGCCTCCAGCTCCTGATTATCTTCTCCTTCTGATTGCGTGTGCCGGCAAGAATGTGAAACATGTGGATCTGAAAGTTCGCGTTAAGAATGCTCAGAAATGTAAGTTGGTTTATTTCCTCCTCAATTAGTGAATTGATTGAAAATTTAAACCTTCTTATAGGAGGGGTAAATCAATCGTAGAGCAATGAGACATAAGCAAAATGTGTGTCTTACGACATCTCGTGTAAAATATTGACACGTATGAATAGTATAAACTAAGAAAAATGCCAACAGTTAATTGTATGTTGTAATGTTTTACACGAGATGTCGTAAGACACACATTTTGCTATGTTCATTGCTCCCACGGAGTTTAAAAGACCAACCGCCGTCTTGTACAGTTGTATACCGCACTTAAGTATACACCTCTGATGAGCTCATAATAAGAGCGAAATGCGGCATCAGGTGTTCTTTCGTTGCGTGTTATGCTTCTGTACAAGTTTTACTTAGCTTTATCGACATACGTGTGTTTCAAGCATTAAAGCTGTCGCTTAGATAGCGCTATGCACTTTAAACGCACACATGTCGTTACAATTAACTGTTGACATTTTTCTTAGTTTATACTATTCATACGTGTCAATGTTTTACACGAGATGTCGTAAGACACACATTTTGCTTATGTATGATCAAGTTACAACAAGCATACAATGCACAGCAGGAACATCAAAGCCTTTCCTCGTGAGAGTAGGCCTACACAAGAGAAGTGTACTCAGCCCACTTCTTTTTCATCTAGTGATAAACTGACTGCTGATACATGGATGAGATTCTACTTAGTCTACTATTTGCCGATGATAGAGCATTAGCAAGTGAGTGTGTCGGAAAGATACAGGAATGTTTCCATCGTTGGTTAAAGATACTAGAAGACAATGGATTGAGGATAAGTAGAGAGAAAACAGAGTATCTGTTCCTCCCATTCAGAGACATTCATGCACCCTGTCCAGATATCATGATCGATGGAAATGTAGTAATGACCAAATGTTTAAGCTTTAAGTTGCGATGAAGATGTAAACCACAGAATAAGCATTGGCTGGTTAAAGTGGCAAGAAAACTCGTCTATACTTTGCGATAAAAGAATGCCACCCATACTAAGGGAAAAAATTTACACAACAGTAATCAGACCCGCCCTTACGTACGCTGCCAAAAGCTAGACAATGTATGAAAAGTTTAACCGACCCCTCACAACTGCTGAGATGAAGATGTGCCGCATGTCCCTTGATGTTACAAAGTTAGAACGCATAAGAAGCGAAAGGATCAGAGGAACCTTACACGTGAAGAAATCTGTAGTCGAGAAAATGGACCATGAACGTAGTTCTTGGTTTGAAAAGGTTTACAACTCACAAAAAGATCATGTAGTGCATAAGGTGATAAGTAATCCAGTAGCAGCTGTTAACAAGAGGAAGACCAAGAAACAGTTGGCTAACGCAGATGAATGAGCGATAGAGGAAATATGGTTTACCAGACGCCGAACGACAGGAGAGGCAAAACTCTAGAATGACGCTGCGATTCATGACGGGAAAATAATTAAATTAATTAGTTAATTAAAATTTGCTGACCCTAGATGTTTTTTTACCAACAAAACTAGGAATATTTTTTGTGATATTAGTCATTATGAAGAATAAAGCAAGGAAGAAGAAGAAGAAGAAGAATATTTGAAATACATTATCAATATAAAAAATTCAGTTGGTTGTCTATGTATGTAAACACTAAAATTGTACAGTTGAACTGAATAAAAAAACTAAACAATAGATATTGCAAAAAAGCAATGCGGTGTTTAAGTATGAAACAAGTAAACATTCATCATAACCATTAATCTGTACAATACACACAGTTTAAAATATAGTACATAGATATTGCATGTCGAAAATGAGAGGTTGGGAGGGAAATAATATTAAATCGATTAAAAAGGTTGATGGCATAGGAAACGTATGTTACCGATTATTTTGTTTATTTTATGCTTCTATAAATGAAAGCATTTAGCAATAGTATAATTATATTATATTTAACACGCCAATTAATTAATGAACCAAATAAACCGATATTTATAGCAATTTGAGTTTATTTGCTAAACAAATTGACTGTACTTGAACGAAGGAATTGGTGATAACGTACGCAAACATTTCACCTTTTGAAATCCTTCTGTGAAATGGTGTTTGTGTGAATTAAATCAATAACTCTATTGTAAACAAGACAATTACCTCTTCGTCATTTTAGTTTCAAAGAACTTTATATAAAATATTCATCAACATAAAAATATAAAGCATAGTTTGGCGATTGTACTTTTAGATCTTACCCTTGCCGCGATTGACGTTGTAGGTTTTTCGAGCATGTCCCAAAGCCATTTCTGATATTGGGAACATTTATCGTCGCCAAATTCTTCTTCGTCTCTTTGACGCAGTGATTCTGCTTCTTTGCGCATTTCTTCGTGCACGTGTTCTTTTCTTTGATGGTACTTGTGCTGACAACACGATTCTAAGTACAACTCATCAACTCCCCAATATTCTAAGTCGTCACTGAACGCAAGCACACACATTTCATCAACTAAATGAAGTTTTCCTGTCCGATAAAAATTAAGAATAGAGCTGAAAGATTTAGGATGACGGTCAAAAAAGAATTCGTTGTCGACAAGAGAGTAATCGTCACAGAGTTCGATGATAGCTTCATGAGTATTGCAATCTCTTAAACGTCCAAGACGTGTGTGTGGTAAACGATCGAGAGTTCGCCATAAAACTTCGTGTTTTACTCCACCGACGTTTATAATAACACGACGGTTTAATGCTTTTGAACGCATAATCATGAAGGGCTCGGGAGGCAATGAAGACATGGATCGCGAGTACTGCCTCCTCTGCTGCTGTAACGGCAGCGGAGGTGGCGCAATGGTGGTGGTGGAGACGCCTGCGAGAAAGTAGAATAGCGTACTTCTCTGACGCTACCAGAATCCACTGGCGGGGGCTCCCACCGCGTGCCCAGTTCATCGCCGTCCCGGTCGCCCACCATCGACAGAAGGTGACTGGTAACTGTTGGACTGTAGCTTCTGACTTTATCGATGCTTCTTCATCCGCCGCTTCCTTCACTATCATTTCTACGTCTCATATTGACCTGAAACAAAAAAATACTATTGTTAACCAATAACATCTTTCTCTTATTCAATGTTTTGAAATATTATGAAGTTTTGATTAATTTATCAGCTGCGGATTTTCTTTCTATGATAACCTTTAATAAACTTAAAACTATTGCAAGAGGTGGCACTGAGACACCACACGCTAAAAACATTTATAATTAAAAACATAATTACATACTAGTACTTTAAAAACTCAAGCATATACAGGGTGAGTTTTTTCGTTGTTATTACTGACTCCACAATACTAAATACGAAAAAACGTATTCTGTTTGCTTAGAATCATGTAAATAAACGTGCATTACGATTTTAAGTATTTATTAAACACAACAAGGTAGCATATGAAATGATGTAACTGTTACCTTCGTTTTGGGATAGACGTATTTTAATAGGGTTCTACTGTTTTGGTATCAATGTATTCTACTGTAGTGAATTTTTCACACGTGTCCCTGATTACACGAGATGTCGTTAGATACACATTTCACTTAAATTTAAAGTATTTTGTTTTAAATCCGAATTCCATCACGTATATATATATATATATATATATATATATATATATATATATATATATATAACATGTTGTTCCTGAGAATCACCACTTTAGTTTCCGGAATTAAACGTCAAAACGTACGTCACTTTTTCTTTAGAGTTTTTTTTTCGTGTTTGTTTTTTAGGGGTTTTTGGTGCAAATACAAAATATGGAAGGTAATCAGTACCTTACAGTACTCCATGGTCAACAAGAAAAACATGTTGTTCCTGAGAATCACCACTTTGGTTTCTGGACCTGGTCATCAAGACCCTCCCGGATAATTAGGAAAAAATGTACTACACAATTTCACAAAATACATTACACACTTAATTAATATTATTACATGTAAATACTAGGGTGGGTAAGGGTTGTAATGTTTAGGTTTTAGTGGTTTTCCTAAACCTTGAAGTAAATTCTTTGCCAAGACGAACCAATCCACAATTGCACACGGTTTTGTCACCATACTGTACAGGTTTATACTGATCTTAATTTTTCTTAAAATAATTATAAATTGTGAGGTATAACAATGCCGCATGTTTGTAAGACCTGCACGGACCTTTTATCAACCAAATCGATTGGAATTCAATGCACACATTGCGAAAATCATTATCACGCGAAATGTATTAACTTCGATCGGCAGAAAATTGAAGCATTGAAATCAATTCAAGGTGCATATTGGATGTGCCATCATTGCTTCGAAAGTAAAAACATGAAATCAGATGCTTCTAATTGCAATAAATGTGATACACTAATTAGTATTATCGATGAATTAAAAATGCAGTTTCCTCTTTACAAAGGAAATCTCGGAATTAAAGAAAAACAACAGTCAATACTCTTCATTAAAAACTGATTCCGATACTGAAACCATAATTTACGAAATCGGTGAACGTCAAAGAAGAGCAAACAACATTATCATTTTTAATGCTGCCGAATCTACATCTGAAAGTTCTATCGACAAACGTCAAGCCGACTTGGTTTTTGCTAGTAAAGTAATCAACTTCTTATCCAATGACGTGAAAATTGTTAACACCGTTAGACTGGGCCAGCAATCTGATAAACCTCGGCCACTAAGAGTGCAACTTAATTGTAGAAATGATGTTCTTCTAATATTAAAAAATAAACTCAAGTTAAAAAATTCTACGTATGCAGTTAATATATCTACAGATAATACTCCATATCAACAAAAGTATTTTAAAAAAGTTAGAGATGAACTCAATGCGAGAAAAGAAAAAGGTGAGCTTAACCTCTTTATTAAATTTAAAAATGGCATTCCGGAAATCACTCAATCAAAAACTTACATTAAGTGACATTTATTTTCAAAATGTCAGAGGTCTTCGTACTAAAACATCAAGATGTTTTAGCTTAGCGTCAGAAGAAGAATTCGATGTTATTGGTCTGGTGGAGACAGCTTTAGCTAGTGATATTTTAGACTCAGAATTATTCCCGATTAACTATACCGTTTATCGTTGTGATCGTCAATTTACTGTTACTAAAAAACAATGGGGTGGTAGTGTGTTGATAGCGATTAGGAAATCTATCTCTACTTCCGTGATTGATACATCAAAGCTTAAAGTTTCAGTGCCAGATATCGACATTATCGGCTGTAAATGTCATTTGAGTGGTGTTACTGTACATATCTTTATTGTATATATTCCTCCAAGTATTTCAATACCTGATTTAAGTCACTTTTTCGAACTGTTTGAAGAACTATGTCACCGCTTAGAGCATATACTAATTATCGGAGATTTTAACGTTCCTACTTTTAGCGACCCAAGTGCAAATGATACTAAATTTCAATTAATGCATGAATTTATCTCTATGCTCAATTTAAGTCAATATAACGCTGTAACTAATTATAATAATAGGCTGCTTGATTTAGTTTTAAGTAATTTTAGTTGTCGTGTACGTCATGATTGGGCACCTATTATTGTAGAGGATAAACATCATCCTGCACTTATTGTTAATCCCCGTATACAGGGAAACTTCAAAACTTTCCCTGTTAACTTTGACCAGCATTCATACAATTTTAAAAAGCGGACCTTTTAGGGCTCTATAATGCTATTTCCAATACTGATTGGTCTTTCGTGGATTCTTTTGCTGATGTGGACTTAGCGTGTAGCGAATTTTATAAAAATCTTCTTAATATTTGTGACACTTTTGTACCACATTTTCGTCTTAGGAAACGTACATATCCAAAATGGTTTTCTTCTGAAATTATTAATAATATTAGATTAAAAGCTAAGTACATTCGAAAGTACAAATTATCAAAGGATGTGCAGGACTTAAATGAATTCAAACGCTTAAGGAAACCATTAAATATCAAATTTTACGTTCTTATAAGCGTTATATTCTTAATGTTGAAGAGGTAATTAAAACCGATTCTAAAGTTTTTTGGTCATTTGTTAGATCCAAAAGAGAGCATTCTAGAATCCCTGGTAGAATGCAATACAATAATGAAGAGCTTTCAAACCCTAGGGAAATTGTTAATGCGTTTAGGCGATATTTTTCATCTGTTTATAGTCCAATTTCATCAAAATTTCATTTATCAACTGTAAATTTCAATAATCTCCCATGTATATCAATACCAGTATTATCAGAGGAATCAGTGTTAAAGGCAATTAAATCACTTAAATGTAAACCCGCTTCTGGGTATGACCAAATTCCAAGTTTCCTTATTAAAGATTGTGCACATGCATTTGTTAAGCCACTATGCTATATTTTTAATTTAGCTATTTCCACGAGTAGTTACCCGAGCGTGTGGAAAATAGCACGTATATGTCCCATCCTGAAGTCGGGCGACTCGTGTTCTGTATCAAATTATAGGCCAATTAGTGTCTTAAGCAATTTTTCTAAAGTATTTGAATTAGTCATATATAATGAAATCTTTTCGTATGTCAGCAACTTTATCTCTCCATATCAACACGGTTTCATGAAGGATCGTTCAACACTAACTAATCTGGCATGTTTTCTCAATTTACTACTCCTGTGTTAGACAATCACGGTCAAGTTGATGTAGTTTACACGGACTTTCGAAAGGCTTTTGACTCCATAATACATCCTATAATTCTCAAAAAACTAAGAGATTTTGGTTTTACTAATGCATTACTGTCTTTCTTTGCCTCTTATTTAAGTAACAGACCGCAGTTTGTTACTTATAATGGTTTTCAATCATGTAACTTTATAGCAACATCGGGTGTGCCGCAAGGTTCGCATCTAGGGCCTCTGTTATTTAATATATTTATTAATGACTTGTCTAATACTATTTCTTGTAAGCATATTTTTTTGCTGATGATCTTAAATTATATAATTCTATTTCAGCAAGTTCTGACTGTGAGTTTTGCAAAATCAACTTAGTTTGGTTTCTCAATGGTGCACTGATAATCATCTTTATCTCAACATATCAAAATGTAAAATTGTTTCTTTTTCGAGAAAACGCAATCCTGTTATCTTTAGATATTCTGTCAAATCTAACAGCTTAGAACGTACTGAGTTGGTTAAAGACTTGGGAGTAATATTTGATTCCAGGCTTAGCTTTACTAACCATGTTAGAGAATTAGTTACCTCTGCTTTGAAATTACTTGGTTTTATAATTCGTACGTGCAAATCCTTTAGAACTTCAAACTCTCTAATATCAGTTTTTAATTCTCTGGTACGATCAAAGTTAGAGTATTGCAGTTTAATATGGTATCCCTTATACAAGCACCATGTTGACAATATTGAAAGTGTGCACAGGAAATTTCTTAAGAACGTCGTATTTAGGCTTGATGGAGTTTATCCACCTAGAGGCTATCCCCAAAACCATCTTCTAAGTCGGTTTGAAGCTTCCTCTCTTGAATATAGACGAATGTGTAGTGCCCTTAAATTCTTGTACAATATTGTTCATAATAAGGTTAATTGTCCATATTTGTTAACGTCACTGAATTTTGCTGTACCTGCTTTTTCGTCTCGTTTTCCTTAACTTTTTATATCACTACGCCAAAATCTAATTTGTTGTTAAGAGCGCCGATCCATTTAATGTGTAGATTGTTTAATGATTTTTGTGTTAACTGTGACATTAATGTTTGTACAATTCACGATTTATTTAGTGCATTTAATCCTTAGTTTTGTTACTATGCATTAGTAATGTACATTGTTATACATATTTATCATACTACTATTATATATATATCATGAACTATCATTATTTCAAGCATTTATCTTTGTAGACGAATCACGTATACATATTATACTTTAAACTTTTTTTTTTACTTTGTTCTTTAAATGGAAATTTTGTATTTCTGTTGAACAATAAATGAATTATTATATTATTATCTTCTGGGGCACCATACATAACACTTACATCACCATACAATATTTAAAATGTACCATACGATTAAATAAATAAATAAATCACGTATATTATATCTTTTGCTTGTTAAATATTTTTTTTCTAGAAATCTGCTTGAGTATTTGTTCGCTTATATAGAATTGGTATTTTTGCTGAAGCCGGTTGTTACTCCGATGCAGTTTATTAAACACAATTTTTCTGACTCTGTTTATTACCCACGCAGTAATAAGTTCAAGTTGCATCTTACAACACGTGTTGAATGGAGATAAACAGTCGTCGTTCTTAAGCTGAAACCTCGTTTAGTACTGGAAGTAATGTGGCTTCCGATATGAATGATATGTTGGTAAGGCAGGTACCCTAAATTTTGGGAGTTTGCGGGTCAAAGAAGACAATTACGACGATTCATTTTGACCACAAGTATTGAAAGATTTATTCAAGCATGGATGTACTTCTCAGGGCATTCCTAATCCATTCCTTCAATTTGGCAAAGTTCGTTCCTACGCAACCTGTTGCAATTAGATTTCGTGTGTCAGCTTTCTAAAGTCTGAAGTTGGGGGGTAGCACGTATTTACGAAATTAAAGTAGCTTTCGTTAATTTTGAGTAACGTTATAAGGTTTTGAATTTAATCCAGTGCATTTAGGAAATTTTTATAAAAGTGACCCACCATTTTTGTATACATTTTTTCTCTTACCCTCCATTTAAAAAAGTTTTTTTCAGCGAGTTTAACCCTTAGTTTGCGCACCCCTAAAACTAACCCTTTCTCCGCCATCTTAGATTTGATGTTTTTTTTTGGAATTTTCATATTTCGCGTTCTAATTATCGCACAGTCATAAACTTAGAGTCTTTGGATTTGTTTTGAGTTATATTTTCCACAATAATTATGTGACAAAAAACTGTGCGTTTAACGGAAAAAAGTTATTGCTCTTCAAAGTCGACAGAACGACTTAAAAAAGTTTTTTTGTTTATTGGCTCCTACCTTTTTTCCAGTCCACCTTACGCTTTTTGTGAAAGAACTTAATTAAAGATAAAGAAATTTCTAGCATTTACAAAAAAAATTATCTCAATACGACCATTTCTCGCTCGCGCTCCGCCCTGGATTTCGTCGTAATAAGACTTGTCTCCTGTTCATTTATTCAAATAAACGATTGTTATGCATTATACATTGTTTAAATATGCATATGTGTTCAATGAACGTCTCGATGGGTTTAATGATGATTTTATGCATTCCAAATGTTATTCAATTATACTATGGCTATTTGTTACTAATTTATTGATAGTGTAAAAAAATTTTATTTTTAAACGCAGAACTGTGTTTCTATTGAAAGAATTAGTATTTCAACATGTTTTAACTTTATAAACATATTTGTTTTGTTTTTTCCGAATTCAATTCCGCACCACCCTTGAGGTTAAGTTTACGGCGCGTTTTTTTCCATGTGGTTTCTCAGATAGGCCTTTTCCACAGAGTTCACTTTTTCTGTAGTGAATTTCTCACTTTGTCATGGTATTAATAGCCATCATCTTCAATCTCACTTATCATAGGCTTGCTCTTCTTTTCAATGAAGCGGTTGATCCGGGTAAGGGTACAATTGTATTCGTTATTTGAGTCATCCACATCTTTTTTTGCGGTCGCGCAGGTTTTAAACCTGCTTTTTGACATTCACAAGGCCTGCCACAGTTGGTTGTACATCCACAGAATACAATGCCCAGAACTTTGCGTGGTTTCGATTCCTAATCGGTTGTAATTGGCTCCAAGTACATTTTTCTTTGCACCGATCCACTTTTGCACTTGATGATATGTTTGAAGAAAATTTTGTCTCTTTGCTCGTTTTTGCAACCTGACCAAAAAACCAAAACTGACTTATCGCGTTTACCTCCCACAAACTCAGCACGGAGGCAACATTCCCACTTGGAACCAATGACAACCGATCAGGAACCGATACCACGCATACTTCTGGATTTTGTATTCTGTGGATATACAACCAACTGTAGCAGTGCGAAAGAAGATGTAGAAACTCGAATGACCAAGACGACGAAGTTAATGACGAACTTACAACGATGGTACCTTTATCAAGATCAACCGCTTCATTAAAACGAAAGCAAGTCATTCACCTGTGATAAGTGAGAATGAAAATGACAATATCTATCAAAGGCGAGGGAAAATTTAGCATTTTAACATCTTAACCTCAAACAATGACTAAAACCAATTCTAATAATGAAAGAAAATTTGAGAAAAATAATAAATGGTGGCATGATGCCACAATATATTGGTAAAAAAGTAAGCGTTACGGGTTTGGTAACGAAAGTTAATCCAAATGGTTTAACTTACGATATTAGATCGGTCGATGATGTTTTGATAAAAGTAAACTTACGGAAGCCACACTTAAATCCTTTAGAAAGCCACGTCATGGTTCATGGTGTTGCGCAATCTGGACCTACCATTATATGCGATGAACTCATTGAATTTCCTATCGAAGAATCTCCAGAATTTGATGCAGCTAGCCACAACATTCTTTGTCAACTACTACAAACAGTACCTAATTTATGAAAAACCTCCGTAACCAACTGATTTGATTATCTTCCATAAGAATACTGCTTTAATAATAATTTATTTTATATTTGATGTTTTATTTGTACACATTTGGAAAAATTTACTGATCTGTAATCAATTAAAAATAAAGCAACAAAAATTTGTATAGATATTATGGATGGGTGAGAAATTCACTAAAAAAACTGAAAACTGTGGAATAGGTCTATCGGGAAAACTACATGAAAAAAAAGCGCCGTGAACTCAATCTCAAGGATGGTGCGGAATTGAGTTTGGAAAAAGCAGAAAAAAATGTCTTCATAAAGGTAAAACTCGTCGAAATAATAATTGTTTCAATATAAACACAGTTCTGCGTTAAAAAAAAGGAATTTCTTACTGTACCAATAAATTAATAACAAATAGCAATAGTGCAATTGAATGATATTTAGAAAGAATGAAGTCACCATTAAACACATCGAAATGTTTATTTTTTAATAAAAATCCACTCCAACAACATTTTTATTGAACAAATAGGTATATTTAAACAATGTATTATACATAATAATCGTTTATTTTAATAAATGAACAGGACAAGTCGTATTACGACGAAATGCAGCGCGGAGCGCGAGCGCTATTCAGTGTATTTTGAAATCCCGCCCGAAACATAGCAACTTTGCGCGTTGATTGAGGGACCAGAAATGGTTGTATCGTGATAATTTTGTAAGTACTTGAAATTACTTTATCTTTAAGGCTGTTCTCTCAAGGAGCTATAAAGTTTATGTAAATATATCTCGCTTATTTTTAAAAATATTTTCCTGATTTTGCACAAACATATAGCTAACATTATTATTTATGTCGTGCAGAAGCTATTTTTTTATTTTTGTCTTCGTTGTATTTAATTTAATTAAAACGTAAAATAATAGAAAAATGAATTTCCTTATAAGTCCAAATTTCGACTCCTGCGCGACATAGATAATAATTTTCTGACAACCCTACTTTTTTTTTAATTTTTACTTAAAAATTAATGAGAAAAATTAACATTAAGTAAACGATAAATACTGAAAACTCTTGGAGTATTGTGAAATGAATATACTCGCGGGCGAATTTTTCTGAGGGCAACAGGCCAGACTTGGAAGCCGATTCATATTAATAGATAAATAATATATTGTTGAATTGTTGATGTAAATTTTTTTGTACATGACGTGCATTTTAAACAGTTTTAGAAACAGAAAAGACAACAAATAGCTTTGTATGTAACAAGAAATAAAAATAGTGAACCGCCTACTAGAAATCTGAAATTGTGCTGAGTGATAGAACAGCCTTAATAAAGTTCTGTTACAAAAAAAGATATAAACCGAAAATAAAAAAAAAACTTTTTTTTCAAGCCGTTCTGTCGACTTTGAAGAGCAATATTTTTTTTGTTAAACGCACAGCTTTTATCATATAGCATTTTTAAAAATATAACTCAAAACAAATCCAAAGACAAGTTTATTACTGTGCGATAATCAAAACGCGAGATATAAAAATTCTAAAAAAAACACCAAATCCAAGATGGCGACGACAGGGTTGGGTGCGCAAACTTAGGGTTAAATTTACCAAGGAAAACCCTTTCGAATGGAGGGTAAGAGAAAAAATGTATATAAAAAGGGTGGGGCAATTTCTAAATACATTGGACTAATTAGGTAAAAATTATTTGACGCAACGTTAGTGCGTTCATTAAAGTGTCCGTTTGATAAGAAAACGTGCTTCATATGATTTGGTGCGAGTAACGCATAGTAAGAGACGTTTATTTTCTTTTGTTTAATTTAAGATGAAGATTAAACTTGTGTAACTTTAACTGCATTTCAACTTCGTATACCTATCTGTATAAAAATTGAATAATGTAGAGCAGGCAACAGTTAATTAGATAGGCGTTTTATTGGTTGCGATCACGTGGTTCACTCAAAACGCTTATAACATTTTTTTCCGTCGACCTCAATATAAAATTGAGTTTTACGTACTCCCTGAATAACCATAAAGTAACACTTTTTTAACTGTAACACTTTTCGTCCGCAAACATCTGTCAATGTCAATTATTATTTTATGTCAAATTAAATAAAGTCGAAGTAACCAGTATGGAAACTCATTTTTAAGAAAGGATGAATTTAGTGACTACATAGGATATTACAGTACTTTAGGTACATACTGAAACATTTTAGATACTGCAGAATATTGTTTGTTTACTTCCATTTATAACCTCAATTTCTCAATCCCACACAACTTTGAACAAAAACAATTTGTTGTTCAAATTACAAGTAAATGATTTTAAGTGCTTTGAAATGATATTAATAAATTGTTTATAGTTTCTACAATGTGCGAAGCATATAGAAGACCTGGTTGTAATCTCACAATACTCGATACATTGTTTTCAATATGTAACACTTTAACTTCTTTAAAGTTATTCATTTATAAGGTAAGACAGAATTCATACGACTTGAGATTGCTTTAGACAATTTTATTAGGTAACATTTTGATACAGAAGCGGAGTTCCGATACAAAATTTTACGATCATAAAATACAAAAACTTACAGTAGAAGTGAGTTAATTATGGGTACCTTTCTATTACTGTATTTGATTGATTTAAACAAGTAATAATGCTAATGGAAAAAACAAGAACAGTAATTACTTGTGAAAAATCATTTGAATATTTATTCTGTCTCAGGAAAAAACAAAAATAGAATCATATAAGCCATCAACATTACTGGGTTCAAGATTTATTCGTACACAAAAACAAGGTGAATTTCACAGTTTTCAATAAGCTGAAAGAAGATTATTACATTTTCGGAGTGAATAAAGAAACTACGTTTGCATACTTTCTTACGGTCAGGCAATATTTTTATTGAATATAAAATGATTATAAGTCTGACCAAGGTACAAACTCAGTCTTATAACTATTATATGTCCAATTAGTAAGAATCGACTTTAATGTGTTTAATAGGAGAAACTTCATTACATCTTTGATCATAAACAATTAAAGAAATGCATTAATTTTGAGGGTAGGCTTCCAACTATAACTACATTTTTAAATATACTTCAAAATAACACTACCTAAATGTAATTTTATTATTTTAATAAATTATAAAAAGTACATGTTTTACCTATTACCTATCATAATCAAGTGCTCTTATAAAAATTATGTGATTGTTGTAAACAAATGCTTTATCGGTACAATATTCGAACGCGGAAAGCTTTTATTTCCTTTAATAAATTTTGACACAAATGTTACAATACTGAACGGTGAAGTGAACATTAGGTACAGTAAAATCAGAACAAACGTAAAATTTTTGTTTAAAATTACTAAACATTTTGTTTTCAGTAAACGGTAATAAATAGAAAATTAATTAATTTAAGGTCAACGGAAAAAATTAATATGTACCTCAGAAAAAAGTGCTTTTTAATGACCTCGCCTGTTTGCTTGCCTCGGCTAACGCCTCGGCCAGCAAATTCAGTCTCGTACATAAAAGTGCACTTTTTTGTCCTTGTTACATAAATAACTATTTAGATTGTTTAATAAAAATATTTTTCATTGGTGTTCATTCTGTACAAATTTTGTTTGTTTTCATTATTTATGTACTTTATATTGCGACAAAGCCTTTTGTTGTTATTGCTCGCGCGTATTTTTGTGCAAATGTTTCAGAATGAACGTAAGTTCCTAAAGAAAAAATGTACTTCATCCTGGACCAGCTGCTAGTGACCAACGGCTAGAAACTGAGGTTGTCGTGACCTTGGTTTGCGCCTTTCCAATTTAGACAAATTTTATCGATTGGCATTTTAGCTGTATTTGAGTTTCAATAATTTCACGATAGCAAGTCTTTCTGCAACTCACCTCACACCCTGAGGTAGCGTGCAAATTCCTATTTATGTTTCCCGTACAAAATTTTGTTGGCGTCTTTCACATGTTTAAACATGTAACATAACCAAATGTATTTCCATAAGCAAAAATAAATATAATTCAGTGTTAGTTATAACTATATTGAGCACTACAGCGCCATTTTTATTTTTCCATTTTTTTGTGCATCTCACTAACTCCACCGGAACTACAACAATTCCTGTTAAAGTTAACGGATGGTGTAGAATTTCGTATCATGACATAATTGGATCATATTTTTTGCAGATACGGTTAATTAACATACGTATTTCGAAAAGTGACAGTAAGTATACATTTCATTTTGAACTAGATGGTTGCCCTACCCATCATGCTCGAATAGTTGTTATAGAAAAGTGCTTCAAAATTAAGAGCAGTGCTAGAAGAGGATACATTTTAGGACCCATGTTTACAGGAAAACTCAAAAAATACGCCATTAAAATATATGTATTGAATTTTGAAACACCCTGTATAAGATGTACATCTATCGCTGCTGCAGAAGAATAATGCGAATAATTATTCATTTAATTACATTTCCATTTTCTTTATGACGTTGCGGTTTAACGCCGATTGTTTTGACTTCATCTCCAGAACTTTCTTTTGCTGTTTGCAGCACTGTAACTTTATCAAACCTCCGTGTGTAAACATCCCTTTTTTACCCTTACTCAAAATGCCGTCTATCGTATTAAGATTTCACAGAAACTAAGGTAACAATTTTCCTATCATAACATTTTTATACCTCCACCTTAAATTTTAATGTGGGGGTGAGACTAAATTATATTTTTAGAAGGATCGAACCAGCAGACGCTGAAACTGTTGCACCAACTAGTAAAGGACGCTAATCAGGTTATCTTAATATGAGGTGTACCCTTAGTGTATAATAATATTGGCATCCACTTTTGGCGGTAGTTGTTATCCAATCCACTGAAAATTGTTCCGAACCTTAGTTCAATTTTCGTAACCTTGAGGTAACTTTACTTTATAATTTAAATTTATATCTTGTACATCTTGTTAGTGTGTTTATTTCTATTGTGAAATGTGATTTCTAAAAGTAAGACTATAATATTTTATAAATTAAGGTTAAATCAGACAAGTATAAACTAAAGTTGATGCTAACATTGCTATAATCAATGTACAACAGACTACGGGTAGACCTTTAAATTAGAATAATCTGATTGGGCGCATGTAATGGAAATTTTTTTTTTACATAAGGTATATTTCCCAACCCACCGGCAGGACTGACTTTTAACTAGTCTATACAGAGTTATTCACTCAACGCGTTCATTAAAAGTTTATTGGGATGTAGTTTAGATACCTATTTGGGTTAAGTTTGGTTTCAAGTGTACTTTTTCTCTAAAATATTTTCAACTCTCTGTTGGTTCCGGTTTAATCGGAAGTTGTTGTCAAATTAAAATACCATATTTATTTAGTTTTTAAAAATTTTTTTGTCGTGTTGGTCTTGGATCAGTCATCCTTTATCCACAGATTGTTTTTAACTGTTTTATTTAAAGTGGTATATTAGCATTTTTATAAATTTTATAATGGTAATATAAATGGCACGGAGTGCCTGAGTTCTTAGTTATGATAAAGGTCTGTATAGGGTAAATAATTGTCTAGTAAGGCAACAGATGTCGTTTCCTTAGCCATTATATCAACTGTATTATTATCCTTGATTCCCGAGTGGGCTTTGACCCAAATATAAACAATTTGGCCACCTTTTTGGTTTATTTGGTATTCATACGACATAATATCACAAATTAATTTATTATGTAATTGTTTCAAAGAATATTTGTTTAACGACAACAATACAGATTTGGAGTCTAATAAAATTAGGGTATTAGTCAAGTAGTTATTTATTTGAATCCATTGCAAAGCTTTTTTAATTGCATACGCTTCAGCTGTATATATTGAGCAGTTCGAATTTAGGTTATATTTAAAGGATAGATTGGCATTTGGAATGTAAAACGCTACACTGGTTCTTTTTTTATTTTTCGAACCATCCGTATACAGTGTCCAGAAACTCTCCTGACAAACGAAGACCGGAGATTCCTAAGATAATTTTAAGACAATTTAACCCAATTCACCTAGTCCGAAAATGCTTCCTAAGGAAGATAGAGCTCTTTGAAGATGGCGCCTTGTAAATAGTTTTTTTTTAAATACCTCCAGAACGCTTCTACTTAGAAAGGCAAAAACTGGTATGCTTGTTTAGCCTTCAGAGATGAATCAATTCCATCAATGGCGAATTTCTAGTACCGGACATAGGCGTCCGTTTTGGGTAGGTCAACAGTTATTTTAACTTTTTTGTCATTAACTTTCAAGCATTTGTGACACTATATTATTAAATTTTCAGGTATTCTAGTACTAAAAGGTACTCTTACTTGTAAGTCATTAGGATACACCGTTTTCTAGAAAAATGGATTTGAAAATTTTTGTTTTTTGTCATTAAAGTTAAATTCATATTTTTGCACTAGTTGGCTCTGAACTGCCAACAAAAGTAAAACCTACGTTTTTATTGTCAAATTGTTATCAGTTCGCGAAGTTTATTTTTTAATTTTTACTTTACCAGGCGCCATCTTCAAAAAGCTCTAGCTCCCTTACGAAGCATTTTCGGACTAGGTGAATTGGGTTAAATTGTCTTAAAATTATCTGAGGAATCTCCGGTCTTTGTTTGTCAGGAGAGTTTCTGGACACCCTGTATATTCTTACAAAATTGTTGTGTTTTGCAAGAGTTGATTTTAAAATGATGTTATTTAGGTTAACGTTATCAGTGAACTCCGAAATTACAATCATTGCCCTAGTTTCAGCAGCTTTATAATCGAGAGAGAAATATGGCAACTTTTTGTGTTGTGTTAATGAAAATTGCAAAGTGTCCTTATATGCTTCTACCAATAGGGGGTTGTTTTTAGTCCTCCAATATTTATTTGTTAAGGTTTCTAAAAATAAGGAGTGGATAGTATTTAAGATATTATGATCGTATGCTTATCCTTATTTTTTAAAAATTTGATCCTCATATTTGGCAAAATCTTGAAAATGAATCTTAATTTTAGGTTTTTGTAATTTTTGATGTTTCTTTTTATACAAAGTATTCAACATTCTGTGGCAAATATTCGCATTTTCAATGTCGGTAAATTCATTTTTTTTAATGGGACACCCGGCAACTTTCAGTGTTATCAAGTCCAGGACTTAATTCTGTAAATAGTATCAAACATACCTATACCTATTTCTGGCCGTTTTCGAGATAATTAAGTCTTTTTGAAGCGATCGAATGTATGCGGTTAAATTTAATAAATTTAAACTTTTGCTTTCCTAGTAACAGATGTCGACATACAATACATACTCATTATCTACCACGCTTGACAGCAAAACAATAATGGTTTTTCCATGGCTAACTACGCGGAGGTAAAAAGTTTAGTTGCAGAAATTCGATCGTTTCAAAAATGGAAAATGGTCAGAAATAGGTATAGGTAATCTTAACACAGTTTGATACAGAATTAAGTCCTGAACTTGATAACACTTAAAGTTACAGGGTATCCCATTTAAAAAAAATATCTTTACTGACATTGAAAATGCGAATGTTTGCCACGGAATGTTGAATATCCTGTACAAAAGTAGACAGTAAAAATTAGAAAAATATAAACTTTTTCAACATTTTCCCAAATATAAGGATTACATTTTCAAAAACTAAAGAAATATGTTATTCCAAAACTGGTTACCCAGAAGGCATGTTTTTTTATTCAAAGTCAAAAATCTCAAAAACGATTAGACACAGGTATAGGACATTATACATAAAATCCGTTTAGAATTTTACGCCAAATCTAAAAATGAAATAATAAATAGAAAGTTCAAATTAAAATAAGCAAGTTGACAAGAAATTCCGATTATACCGAAAGTGACTGAAAGTTAATTATATTTAAAAAAAAAGTACACTTGAAACCAAACTTAACACCAAATTTTTAAAAGCGTATCTAAATTACATCCCAGTAAACTTTTAATGAACGGGTTCGGTAAACAACCCTGTATACTAAAATCCAAAATTTGTATTTGTTTGTTAGGTCCTTTATAGACTCAGCCCTGTAGGCCAAAACTAACCATATAATTGGAATCAGCAGCATTGAATTTCGGGAGAGGGGGGTCCACCAGCTATAGAATTTTTTTTTTACATAAGTTATATTTCTACCACTCGTCCGACAGGGTATTTCTATAAAGTTACTGAGTTGAAACTGTATCTAGTACACAACTAAGCCTTGCAAATTAATCCTCGACGTTAACTTAATTGATAACTCATAGAGGGTGTTCTAAATTCAGAAGCTAACTAAAACCATGTATTTTATATGCAAATTTGTTTGGTATTAGCATTCCTATACCTAGATGCAACTGTTATAAATGAAATTTAAATTGCAATAACCTTTTTATTTATATACCTATTGTTTTTTGACTATGTTTTTTTGACAATAAGAATGTAAATCAACCAACCAGTCCACTTTTTTAATTTATTACAGTAAAACAATAATTACACAAATACTATTATTAGTTAGATTTAGGTATAGGGACCAAGCGAATTTGCATAAAAAAAGTTTCCAAAAACATTAAAAATACAAGGTGTTCTATTTAAAATAAACAACTTATAAATTATTTTAGTTAGGCATGTTGGCTTCTAAGTTTAGAACACCCTGTGAACATTTTCCATTAAATTAACGTGAAGGATTAATTTGCAAAACTGCTGTGTATTGGTTACAGTTTCAACAGTAACTTTATTAATAGTAATGGAAATATCGTCATTTAGATAAAATTTCCAAAATATTTTTCAAAATTTTTCAATCATGGTAAATTTTCTATTTTTAATTCTACCTAAAATTTATCGCTGTATTTTAAAATGAAATACAAAATAAAATAAAAAATTATAATAATAAAATAATAAAATTTATGGTGTTATTATATTTGAACTTAACGTTCTCGGAAACTCTAAAATAATTCTGTTTTCAACACTTTTTAATCAAAACTCTTCGTGTTACACTGTGAATAGCGAGCTTCCGATATACAGCCGCTGTAATTAGTTTTTGCAATTCGGAAATTCATAATACAAAAATTTTAAACGACATATTTAACGTTTGCTTATATTCACACCCACCCTCAACAATATTTCTGGATGATCGAATTTATTATGAGACACATGAGAACAATTATTAATAATAAGATTTAGCAGGTAACGAAAGTAGAGCGCTTATAACGTAAAGGAGAGAAGACGCAAGCATACGTTCCTCAAAGTACATTGCGTTTATAAATATGATGCATTAATTCATAATTTAATTACATCCAAACTCAATTAACAGCACAAGCGATCCATTAAATTTGCCAGACAATTACAATTTACAAGTAACAATCAATCATCCGTCGCGCAAGTCATTCTGTTTCAAAATACTGTTTGGGCGTTACAATTGAAATTTATTGAAAAACTTAAACTGTAAATTGCAACTTCCTCCAAATTTATTTTCTTTTGATGCTCAAGTTTCTAAACATCGATTAAAGTAATAAATGACAACAAAGTCGAATTCGAAAAGTTTAGGAAATTTAAACCACTTGTGTGTATCCGAAAAATTAATTAAAAATCTAAAAAAAAAGACACGATTATTTAGGTGGGTAAGTTTGTTCTGCTAAAGGACACAAAATACGTATTTGCGTTTCGTGATTATTTGTACATCATAAATCATGTTAACCGCTACCATAAATTTGGAATTTTATAACGTTTTTTAAATCTTTACTTTGGTAAGGTGCATAATAAAACATTTTTTAAATTCATTAAAAATTCTGATTCTGTTTCAACATTATCTTGTAGTCTTCTCTTCTTACAACTTAAAACATTTTCTTCTGATGGAAATTGTACAAAAATATAAATATATTATAATAATACCGGCAAATTTACTTTACCATGTCGTCTATTGACCTAACAAAATAAAAACCGGGGTGAGTAACACGTAAGTGTTGTCGAAGTAAAGGAAAGCGTTTTGCACAAAATCCACACACACTTTCTGCTGCTCTCTTAGTTGCTCTAGAGCATTTACTACGCAGTTTGGTAGGTGGCGCACTATCTATTATTTATTTTTTAGTGTGAAAGCCTTCGACTTAATTACTACCGAATACACCCACGATCCCTCTTCGACTGGTAGAGCTGCGGGCCAAGTTATTTTGATAACAATACACCGTAACAAAATTTTATCTTAAAAACTTCATTTTTAAATATAACCTTGAAATTTCAGCGCGAATTTATTGAGTAACGAAAATCAAACGAAACGTCCATATTTTACGATGTCTTGAATACGATGAAACCATTTTTAAATATCATTCAGTTAGTCACCAGGCTAAACAATTACAGGCTCTAACCGGTAAAAATGTTATGAATTTATTGTGTTTGTAAACAATTTGTTCCAAAAATGATGTCTATTTTTAAAGGGTTTCTCTGATTGAAGTGGCTGGAGGCTGCCGCCGTGAGAAACTGTATGAAATTTCTATAAGAGACATAAAAATTAGTGAATCTTAAGTAGTTATTTTTATTCCTAAAACAAAAGCTAACCACGCACGAGTTTTCTGAATTAAGTTTTTGACTATCTACCAAAAACACGTCAATTTACACCAAAAAAATGTTAACCACATTAAGTCGTTTGTGGAAAAGGCATAGACACTGCATAAATCAAAGAGTTGGAATTCACACAACTAGTGGAGTAGTGAGAAAAATCGCGGAACTTTGCATTTAAAAAAATCTGAAAATTATTCTGGGCATTCTCTGAGGCGTATAGGTTCTACACTACTTGCTGATTCTAGAACCGATATTTCGATTTTCAAAAGATTTGGAGGGTGAAAAAGTAACCCTGCTGCTGAAAGATATGTTCAAGGTTCTCTTGTTGTCAAAAACAACATTGAACGCATGATTCAAGGCGGCGAAAGGTTTGTGGAAGTATATGGACCTACAAAACGGCTGCCTTTTCAACTAGACAATGTATGCAACACACATTCGAATGCCAATAATAACGACTTAGTCACAACAATACCTGTCCTTTGTCCCTTAGAATGGGAAATAATCTTTTGTTTCAAATTTAATGTAAGATATTAACATTAATCCACTCAGAATGAAATTTAAAATGCAGTTTTGAAAATTTTTTACTTTATTTTTTGGTAACGAAAATTTTGCTATAAAGAAGGAGAAACTTTTGTATCATTGGAAAACATATTGTAATTTTTGAATTTTATTCCATTAATTTTTTAAGAACAGTTATCCTTATAAATTATTAGATTAAACCAAAATATCTAATTACTTCTTACCTATTTACTTGCAATAATAGGTGATTGAGATTAAATATTTAACGTTTTCTTCAATTTTGTTCACATTTTAGCTTTGAAACAAATATGTTGAAAACAGGACTAAATTTCCCAATAAAAATAAGCCTACATAAATCAAATAGATAGACGTGTACCAAAATATATTTACGACGTGATTTTACGTAAGCATGATTACAATGGGAAATACAGGGTTTTGTGTTCTAATCTCTTTGTACGTATAAATCCATTTTGAACATACTCCATACATACAAAATACAATTTCTAGTACTTTATAATAACATACTCATTATTTCTACGGTAATACAAGTTATGTTACAGATTTTTAGAAGTATCGTGTATCTAGTTAGTAATTGTAATTACAATATATTTTAGGTACTGAAAAATCGTTCATTCATTGTTTGAGTAACATTTTTTCTAAGATAAGTTATTTCCTCCAATTTTAATTTTAATTTAAAAATCTTGTGCTTCGTGGTTAGAGGTTATGTTGAAAAAATTCAGTCCTTTAAGTTGAACTGGCCAACGTTTTGCCCAAAGATAAATATATACATCTTCCACTAGAAAATATGTACATTAAAATTGTTTAATGTAATAGAAAAAAATAATAAAAGATAAAATAAAAGTTACAACGTAACAATAGAATCACTCAATTTAATTTGATGAGATAAAAACATTAGCATAACAATTAAGATAAGCATTGGTCAAACCATGATTGAAATTAAAACTGGATTATGTTACGGTAGTGAAGTTTGGACGGTAAAAGAAGGAGATAAAAACGACTTGTAGCGATCGGAATTGAATACCTACGACAAAGTGCTAGGATATCAAGAAGACAACGATCTAATGAACGAGAAAATCATGGAACTAAGGCATAAGACATCCGATGAGAGACAAAAACCTAGAAGAAAAATTACATATGAGGCGTGGAAATTAGGAAATAGAAAACGGCATCCAGCTGTATAATTAGTACACTATAATATATTATATTTAACCCCTAAATAAAAAAAAATTAAGAAAGGATATGATGCTCAATGGTTAAACGCAAATATTAGCGAGGAGAGTCTACTGGTTTACTTCCTACAAAGAAATGACATTTTGTAGTCTCCTGTAAGTAGTTGGTCTCAATATTCTATGCTAAAAACCATGTTCAACTTGAACAACAATATTAATATTTATTCATTCACGAAATAAAACAGCAAAACGTTGGATATGGTCCAAAAAAATCTAGAATGTTTAGCAGAGAAGATATAGTTAAATTCTTAAATGAAGCTCCAGACGAAATTTATTTACTGATAAAGATAAACAATAAATTTTTGTCAACACCAATATCTACATCAAATTTTATAGGTAGTAATGATAGTATAAATAGTAAAAGCACCTGGTTGTGAGAAAATAATAAACCTAACAACTACAAACATCGACGATTGAAGTTCATTATTACAAATATACCGACGTCGAAAATAAATACGGTCCAAACCTTCACAAGCAAGACCATTTTCTCACACTGTTTCAAAAATATTTCAATCTAAAACCGAAAACTGCTTCATCCTCAAGTTCTTCCTGAGATATCGTCCAAGAAAATGCGTAAATCAAGTAGTAGGTTGTGACCTTCTGTTGTTTATTTATGATTTTTATTGTTGAAATACGTTCACTGCCGTTAGATTTTGTTTTACAAACTTTAATTTCCGTCCTTGACCGTCAAATTACGATTTTAATTTAATTTAGTATGCACGTTTCGCATAAAATTCTTACTTTCTTCTGTTAACCTGAAATTTTCATATTCTTATTAATAAATAGGTGAATATAACTAATATTGTTGATATGCGGCATCGTTGACTGAAGCTAGCTATGTTTTTTTAGAATGTTTTTGTTTAGAAAGAGTGGTACCCGGGAAACGTTCTCGAACAGTTTTATAATGAGTACGGTAAATGGACAAAATTAGTTAGGTAGCACAAATTAGTTATTTATGATACAAGTATTTGAAGTAAAGCTTTTTCGCAACTCGTGCATGAAAGCCTTTCACACACGTGTCTCAGACAATATTTTATCAACGACAGAACTAATTTTTGCAAACAGAAACAGTTACTACAACAGAGAAACGCATGCGGTTTTACTTTTTTTATTTTCAGTGCTGGTTGTTAGGTATCCTTGATAACAAAAAACTTTAATAATAAAAGTCCCATTTAAATTATATTGTACTAGCATTTCACAAACAATTATCACCTCCACATAAATAACATAATAAGATCATTTGGCATATATTGCATAAATCAAGCTTGTTTATTTTTATTTTTCGTAGAAATATTAGTTGTGTGATACACAATCGATAGTGTAATTGAAAATGCTGTTGATAAGATAAGATGTGCTATGTACAATTTTTATAAGAAATTGATTGCAATTTAAATAGCAACTAGTTATTTAAAAAAAACAGAAATAACATTTTGCATGTTTAGCTTCAAAGTAATAATTTAAATTTTAATGAATCAAAATGCATGCATTTTAATTTCCAATTATTCCGATTAATTTATAATAAAAATACACATTATTTACGTAAACGAGAATTTTTTATTTAAAACTAGATTCATAAAATATTATAGATATGTAGAAATTCCTATAATTAATTTAATTCATATTTATTATACCTACAATTTGTATTAATAATGTGTACATTTTATTTTTACGTAGACTTAGATTAAATGATAAAAAATCTTGCTTACGTTTTGTCTTCAGGATTATAGAAAGGAAACTCAAGTTATCTTCTTAACGCAATGAGTAGTTTTGCCAGCTTTGACAGTAATCGCAGAAAGTAATCATGTGACATGAGCAGAACACAACATCGCAAAGACCAAGTTGACTTTTTTTGGTAATGGGCGTGTAGCTATTGCGGGAAGTAATATGAAAATGAGCAACTTGTGATAAGGTTATAAGTGGATTTCAAACTAGATTATGTTGTGATGATGATTTTTTGTTTGACATAATAAGTTATCAAAATTAACTGATCATTATTTAGATAAGGTGTTTATATACTACCGAAATTGATGACACTAACGTTTAAGGTTGCTATTTAGCAGTTGAGGTACTGATTATTTCATTTAATATGATGATTACAATTATTTATTAGTTTGGCAGTTTTTCAAAAAGAAAACTAGAAAGTGCTTACAAGGGGTGTAGGTTTGGGTGTTCGAAAATGTAAGTACTTTAATAAATTCACACAGTAGCTATGGTACATTGTGAACTAAGCGATTCTAGATGATGTATGATGAAACTACCGAAATAATATGTTTCTGAATTCCTACTGGTTGAACCCTAATAAATTAATGCATACCAGCGATCAACGAATTATGCATGATTTAGTCAAATAATTGTTAAATAGCCGAATTAAGATGCAATGACTTCTTGCGAAATGTTTGGATATTGTTAACCATTAATTAGTAGAAACTTTACCATTCTATTTTACGACAAGGGGATCAATTACAGTTGTCCCCATTAGTCAAACTAAAGAAGTTGATATTCCAGAACTTTATTCCATTCCAATTCATGACGATAATACAAATACAAAACTTTTGACATTTTCAGCTTCCACAACAAGTAATCGGGGTTACCGGAGTAACTTTTAGCCCGATGTAGATCAGTATTCAATTTTATTTCCAAGGAAACACGTATTAGTATATTACAGGCGAGGTGGGAAATGTTTCATTATTGGGTATGCAAACTTTTCTTCTAAAGCTACAACAAAATTCGCTCATCTATGGTCAAATTCTTAGTACGGAAATAAGCTGCCAAAAACGTATACTATTTCATTTTTGGGCCATTTCTTTGAGTATGTCTAGATAAAAAATAATTACTCTCCGATGATTCAGGGATATCTTCGCTGTTTCCGGACTCTTCGAGTTCCCTTTCCGAATAATAGAGACTATCTATAGCTGTGCCGCCTGCGATTTCGTCATCTGAAGCAAAACCAGCAATATCCTCCTCATCATAGGACAATAATGCCCGCACTATTTGTCTTCTGTTACTCATTTCAAAAATTCAAAATGAAAAAACCAATAAAAATAAAAACAATAATAGATAAAGTAATTATGCCATACAACATTGCATAAATACTAATAAAACCAAATAAAACATAAAGTAAAATTTACTATAAAAATGTTACTTAGGTGGGGATCAACTGCCAAAGAGAAACGGTAGTACATGAATAGTCTGACAAATGATGAAGCACAATATCCACAACTACACCATACAATTCGAAATTGTTATTTCTGTCATACATAGTTAGCTATAATAATTAAAAGATCGACTTATATAACTGCTAACACATCTGTTGACAAAGTTGCCTTAATGAAAATGCATTTTCACACGTCTTACATTAGATATCGCAACACTGTTGTTAATATCCACAACCTTGCTGCGTCTTTACCACCTACACTTCTAAATAAATGAGTACGACAAGCACTAATCAGTAACGAGTAACATGCCAATTTAGGTGTATCAATTTGGCACCAAAACGGTTCGATACCCTAAAATTTTGGCATACGAATGTTTTGGTGACATAACGCTTAGGCACGTGGACGTTTGACTAAAGACAAAAGTGAGAAAAATCAAAACTTTAATATTACTTCAATAATACACAATCAAACCCAGTTTACTTGAAAGTAACTTTGAATTGTTTTCGATTATCAAATAATTTTTGCAAACAGTCAACCAAAAAAAAAGCATGATACATGGTTTGAGAAGGAAATAAAGATGGAAAATTAAGAATACACGCGGGGATATTAGCAATGAAATATGAGGAGGGTATGGTGAAAATAGGAGAAGGGGAGATTGTGAAAAAAGTGTGGAGAGAAGTAAGAGATGGAAGGATAAGGTATGGACAGAAGGACAGGAGACTGTATTACGAAAGAAGGAGATATGCGAAGACAGAGTTGGAAAGGAGAAGAAGAGGAGGGAGGGAATAAAAATAAAAGAGGAATTTGCAGAAAGGGACTGAGATATTCAAAAGCAAGAAAGGAGGGAAAAATTAGAGAGGGACATATAATAGAAAATATGACAAGCTGATGAATGAAGAAATACCGAGGTATTTGAAGGGGGATGAGCTTAAAGAAGAAAGAATAAGTAGCAAGGTTTAGATGTGGGAATGAGGAGGCTGAAAATAGGTACTGGTTGGAGGATGATAGAAGAAAGTGCAGGCTGTGTGGGAAAAAGTGGGAAAACTTGAAACACTTAAGTCGAGAATGTGAAGAGTTACAGGAAGATGTGAGGAAGAGGAGATATTAATAGAGAGAGGGAAGGAGTGAAATGGATGGAGAAGGTGATAAGAAGCAGGGAAAAGAATAATAGGATTAGAAAAAAAGAGGGGAAATAAATAGATATATTATAAGTTTTGTACAATTTAGAGTTTAGGTTATTGAGAAAGGTGATTCATTTTATATGGTTTGTATAAATTGTAGAAATGTGAATTGTAAATACTTAGAGCCAGTTCCACCAAGCGTAGTTGAACTTAATCATTGATTAAAGACAATTGTTGGTATGTTTATTCGTTCGATACGATTGTGTTTAATCAATGATTAAATTTAACCAAGCTTGGTGGAATTGGCCTTTAATGTAAAAAACAATTAATTAAATATATTATTACGTGGTTATTTAAATACTAGCTGGAGAACGGATAAAGACACTGCATAACTGCGCGGCAGCACAGCATAAGAAACCCACAGCAGCGTATCTTGATTCACTCTCGATTTAAGTAACTTTTTCCCTGTAGTTAAACATTTAAGTTGCATTAAGCTTTCCCCTGAGACTGGAGCGAAAATAGAAATTTTTAGTGTTTCTAAGTTGGCTAGACTGAAAAATTGATACTTTCCCTTCACAAAAGTTGCCGATCACTTTCTTTCTCTGCTTAAACGTTGGCGTACAAAGTTGTCGTAGTTTTGAAAGTTAAGATTTGGGAAATCCTGGTAATTAGTAATTCAGTACTAGTGGATGGATGTAAACCGAATGAAAAACTCCCAATAATAGTTAAGGGATAAGCACGCGACATCCTCGTAAGTAGCATTTTTTGTTGTATTCTTATTTTTGTGAAATTTCTATTTTACCGCCATTTTGAACATGTTGCAGACCTCCTATCAGCATATGGTTAATGGCAATTAAATAAATAATTACAAGACAAAGCCATGAATTCTGGTGGTTTACCAATAGATCTAACTATTTTTGGAGACCGATCGCTATAAAAAATTGGTTCCTGCACCGGCTGTTCCTGCTGCTAAGGGTTTCATTGAAGATAACCGATGACCTCCTGTTTATCTTTGGCCCAATCTGGCCATCTATATCTGGACATCTTGTACTGCCTCGTCACTCACAATACTACTCTTCGCCTGTCTTGGGATAATGCACCTCCGAACCTGCCTACTTATAATCATCGAGTACCGGTACCCTACGTAATTTTTTGTTGCCTAAACTTAACGTCATTAATTACTACACGTATTTGTGTGTAATTCAAGTATCGGTTTGTCAAAGCGATTACCAATTTATACTGCGACCACGCCCTTTTCCAGTGGCGTTGCTATCGGTGCGGCTATTAAATACTTTGGGCTGTTGAACAAATAGTTCTATTTAATTACTAGCTAAATAATTTGTATTGTGCATTTACACCACATTATTGTCTATTTTATATGTTTTCTGTGTTCTTAAGGTCTGTTGTACAAAAATTATAGGTCTACAATCTGAAGGTTTGTTTATGTGTTCGGGATCCTAGTTGCTCTAGAATATTTATTACACGTTTTACTAGGTTGCGCCCTTTTGTTTATCTCTTTTTCAGTGTAAAAGCCTTCGATCTAATTACTCGTAAATACACCCACGATCAGTCTTCGACTAACAGAGCTGCGGGGCAGGTTTTCAACACTGTGACTTAATTTAAAGTTTGTTAAAACCGTAAGAAATTACTAGAAAGTGATATTTTCCAAAAAGTTCGTTATGTATGATAATTAATAATTTTATACTTTTCAATGAAAAAATAGTATAGATAGTATTGTCAGAAATAGAAGTAGGTACTTGATAGCACTACTTGACGATTAAACTTTCTGTTTTCAGGATGATTTTACAACACCTTTTTAAATTAGCAGTTACATTTTATGTTGACATATTCCGTAGAGGGGTTTAAGATTTGCCTGTTCTATTTTAAACCTTTTCACCTACTTAAATCGAAAGTACATCAGATATGACCCGGTTTGCGGACCGAAAGTATAGTTTTGTTGTCCTTCTTTTTTCAATTATCCTATTTATACAGTCACTTTTTCTCACTTAATTTAATTGGACCAAAAACACAGGACCAAAATTATGTAAAGGACAAAATCGGCAATAACTATTTTTCAAAAAAGAAGAAAAATTTAATATATTTTGTGGGAAGTTATTATTTAGAGTAACGCAAACTTCTGTCATTAGACTGACAATATTTTTAATTATGTTTAATTTTGTGATCAAGCCACTTTTTTACATAAACAATTTCATTTAAATCCTTCAATGTCAAAAGCTTGAAGCGCTTTGTATAAAAAAAAAACAGTTTTATTGGTTTTTAGTTAAACTTCTTATTGGAATTTCCAGAATTATGTAAGCTAGCTATAATTTGTATAATGTATGGTTAAAATTAATTTAACGTTGAACTACCAATTGCGTCGCTTTCTTTGAAACGGACATGTGTTTTTATTTGTAGAAGTGAATTATTGAATTAAAACTCGGACATATGTGATAATTACAATTATATATTTATATTTTTAATTGCCTGTCAGTATACTGGTAGTCAGGATATAAATTCGTGTGTATACTATTACTGATGCCAATATACTGGTATGATTTGACAGAACCAATGGGTTCAATAGTGTATGATTTAGGAGAAAAATGGTATCATTTTATAACTTGTTATTGCAAAGAAACATATTGCACTCAAAATTTATATGTATAAAAATAGTTCACTGTTTGCCCTGTGTGTGGTAAATTTGTAACTGGACTATACTAACCCTGGTGGTCAGGGCAGCTGGGACAATGTACGTGCCTTTTCTGTATTTTGCTTTGTGCAATACCGACACCTTAACTCCACATTTTTTTTCCGTGATCGGAACCTGTTCAGGATAATGCTGTTGGCTGCTTCTTGACTACCATGTTCGTCTTGTAGGTCTTTACTTCTCTCACGAAATTGTAAAGTCTTCTTTTGTTTATGCTTTTCTGTAAATGTAAAACTGTCCCAAATGCTATATCTAACAGATGGAAAACAATTTTCTACCACAAGTGTTTTCGTGGTGTCGAATAATACGACAACATCTGGTCGGCACGATCTATCCCAGCATATGCTTATTATGTCCAGTACACAATCCGGCTTGGTTTTGTACCACCTCGTTTACCAACAATCTCAGTCATAATGTGCTTTGTTTTGTGCTGATCATTCTAACGTCACGTTTATCTTTCCATTTGTAACTGTACTGGTCCTTTGCGTTTCAAATGCTCTCCTTTCTTTGTTTTCTTTTAACTTTCCTTGGGTTTCCTAATCTGCTCGTAGAGTGCCAACAACATGTGTTTGTTCTTTGAATAGGTTTCTGCTAAATCTACGCTGTTATGAAATTATCCTATAAAACATGCCTTTTCCCAAATATCCTTCGTCAACTGTTTGACAACTCTGCCGTTTTCAATGGCCTTTTCCGGTATACACTATTATTTAATATTTCCGTCGTGTAGTAGTTCATACGTTTATTCCATACTTTGCGTTTACTGGCTTTTTGTCGAAATACAAGTCGCCACGCCACAAATCTGGCCTCGTCAATGGGTTCTTTTCGATAAAGCAACTTTTGTTTTAATGCTCCATATGGTTGTTCTTGTAAGGGGTCCTCGTATTTCTTCGAATGGTTTACGAACGTGCTTTTTAAATTCTGATCTTCACGGGCCATAGTTTTACCGAAAACAGGGTGGTATAATGCTTTCCCTACTCCACTGTTTGGCAAGGAAGGAAATTTTGATGCCTCCTAAAACACACAAACCTAGGATTTTCTGATCTCCTCATTAGAAACTTCTTTCCGTTTTTTAGTTGGGGTGTTTTAGGTATAGTTCGTTTGCTCGTCTATTAGTTTCCATACAAGTATTATGTGTCTTGTAAAACTTGTCAAAATATTGTATAGGTTGTGCTCGCCGGAAGATTATATTAATAGAAGGTATTCCAGTAAAATCAAATTGACTGCTCCTCTTCTAGTTCCTCCACCTAATTTGTCCGAAACGTATTTGTAGATTTTTTACCGTTTATAGGTTTTGTTTTCTTAGAACTAAGACGCTGTTCATCTGCTGGAACAAACTGCTGTTTATTTTCCGATTCACTTTGATTAGAGACGGCTCTTCACTGTTCACACTACTTTCGCTAACATAATTTTTATCGATAATAGAATCTCATCAGAGAAATCCTGTTCGGATCGCTAGATACGGAATTTTCTACAACATGTTTGATACCTTCTGCAGCTATCATGTCTATTTCATTCTGTATTTCTTTTGCTGTTAAAGGTCGATTGCTAGCAATCTAGGCCTTCTTATACCACTGGACTAAAATAAAACAAAACAGTTAAAAAACACCCACATTATCGAACCACTTTGTATATGAAATATGGTAGATTTGTCTAATTTTTGTAATATTTCACAAAGTAATGGAATTTTTCGACAAAAATAATCAGTAAATAATTAAAACTAAAAAAATGGAGAGAATGATTTTCATTTATTAGTAGTGGTATGTAGCTTATTCGTTAAATAATATACACTATTTCTTACCCTGGATTATTCGTATTATCCATCTATATTCAATAAAACTCACAATAATAATGCGTAACCTTAAATGTGCACGTGCTAGAACAAAGTGTTGGATATTAGTCGCTGAACTAATTACCAGTATACTGGCAGAGTATTTGATATTTGGGACTATACTCATATACGGGTCAACACTTCGTTGCTTAGCTTCGACTACGGAAGAAAATATACTGCGTTGAAATCGATGGAATTGTGTGCCAGTAAAGTGGTAGTCAGTATCACTCGAAAAACACGAAGTACCACAATATTGGTAGTCAGGTTTCAACGTGTTAAGTTGGACACAATTATTCCCACTAAATGACTGAAACAAATGAGACAATGAATGAGAACATTATAACGTATGTAACATAAGTCTTGAGACACATTTTGTAATGATTTTTCACCACTTTCAAATGATTCAATCTAGTTAACATTGCCTGAAATTTAGTCAAGTAGGACTTATTATCATAAATATTAACAGTTGTTATCACAAAACTTTTGTGAAATGGCGTACAAAATCGAAATTCGAAAAAGTATTTACAATTGAGTTGGCCGATTACAAAATGCGGATATAGTAAACACATTTCAGGGAGATAATATATATTTTCCGTGCAACTATTTACCGTGCAATAAGAGAATGCAAAGAAGGAATATCTTGTCTGAACCTGCCAAATAATGGAAGGCCTCGGATTTTGACTGATGACAGAGTACATAGATAAAGAGAAAGTGCAAAAGAAAGAGTTGGTGCATTCACACAAAGATTGGGAAAGCGCTATAAAATTTCAGATATGACTGTACATCGGGAAATTAAAAGAAGTGGAATGTGATTTAGAAAAATAAAAAAGTTAAAGTAAAGTTAAAGTAAAAGTTAAAGGTTTGAACAAATTGTGCTAATTTGATTTTTGTCTCAAAACTTATGTTACATACATTATGTTTAACTTTCCCTGTACAGTTATCCGTCAGTTGTACTCGATTAACACTTCAAATATTATTGTATGGCTTGATAAGCTTGATCACTTTGCATTGCAAACACAGTTTTTGCTTGCCTTTAGTTTTAATTATATGTATCACTACGTTTTTCTGTGACTCATACCATTATCTAAATACACATACGAAATTGTCATGTGTAAAAGCAAATGTTTATCTGCCCAAAATTTTAGATTTTTTTTAAATTAAACAGTCGGGAGTTTAATTGAAGTAAGAGAAGAAAGTTCTGAGATACCGGTTAATATTAATTTTTGCTATACCTAACCTTAGGTTAATAAATAATACAGCCCACTCTTAATGTTTCAAATAATTAGAAGTTATTATCTCTATGCGATCATATGTAATGAGTAATAGTATTTTATGTCAAAATTATAAATACACTTTCACACGTTTGTTAGTATCGGAACGATGTGCAGTTCTTCGCGAAACTCTTCATTTAATTTCAACAACTTTAAACTTACAGAATACATTTTTATTCAAGTAATGCATTTTTCTCATAAACCGAAAAAGAAAAACCAGGTATGTTACTGAATCATAAATTAATACGTCCAACAATAAAAAATGCAGTACAAACATCGGTATGAACTAACAATATTTCTTAGTGAATAATGTCGTTATTATAGTACTGAGTTGCAACTACGTGTTAAAAATTACAATAATTTAAAATTAGATTGTCTATTTTAATCAATACGTGTTACAAATTGAGACACGGATAGTTAATCTTTCACATACATTTCAGAAGCACGAAATGGTTTCTTTCGCACGTTCCTGTCTTTGTAATAAAATACGGCAATTGCCACTCCTTTCCACTTCATTATCCTTGAGAGAGCAGTAAAAATATTACAGAACATTTACAAACCGTAAAACAACAATTTTTAAACATTGCATTTTCCACAATAGTAATAGGAATGGTCTATGTTTGTTCAAGAGGTTTCTCAATACAGTCATGCTCTCGAAACTTATAAGCATTATATCTTCCAGAGTTTTGAAGTACTTTCAGTGACGATATGGATTATTCAAAATTTATTATTGAAAGTCATAAATTAAATTGTTATTTTCTTTCGCAGAGTAGCTAATTATTCTGTAGCACTAAAACGACAAATAATGTAAGAAATCTTAAGGCATATATATATCGAAATTATTTGAAACCACATTTTAAAAATATTTTCGATTGTACAGGGTGCTCTAGAAACACGTACTATATCAAAGTTGGGTTATTTTAAATGGAACACCCTGTATTTTTTTTATTTTTGAATAGTAGGATAAAAATAATGTATGTTCTTTAACATAACGCTATACCAACTTACACCCGTTTCTGAGATAAATCGATTTTACCTGATTTGCAGACCCTCCAAAAAATGCAATAATTTCAAGATAAATAAGAACAAACAATTTTGTTTTACATTACTTTACTAAGAATTTTTAACATTTCTTTTGCAATATTTACTTTTATGTTATGATATACTGAGTGTTTTAAATACTACCGCATAACGCTAACGACTTAAAACTTAAATAACTTGCCTAACTTAAATAGAACGCCCTGTATTTCTGTAGCCTGTTAAAAACAGGAACTAATTACCTTTGAATCGGTATTAGGGTTACCAACCCCTAACTCTAATAGTTTCTGAGATATTTTAAAATTTGCTAGTTTAACAATTTGCAATTTATTGGAATTTAAGTTACCTGTGAGACATCAGTAAAATGAACATATTTAATGTAGCTTTAAATATTAACCTTAAAAAAATTTTCAGAGCAAAACAGAAATGTGCTCATGACTTATTCCGGGCTCTAAGAGTCAGTCGAATCACGCCCACCTGTCACAAACAACAGCAACCGTTATTAGATTCAGCAAAAATCGATGACACTGTAAGCATTGGTAACTTTGTTAAAAAAAATTTGAAATAATGGTTTTCAAAATTATTGTACTACTATTAGAGCGATTTGTATTACATTATTAGTTAACAGGTTGAAGTTTGTCGATGGTTACAGTATGATCAATTTTTGATGTACCAAATAACGGTTGCTGTTGTTAAACATCAGTAAATTGTGACCGGTGTGCGTAATTCGACTGACTCTTAGAACCCGGAATACTAGTCATAAGCACATTTCTGTTTTTTTTTTCTAAAAAATAAATATTTTTAAGGTATAATTTAAAACTAAAAGTTGCAAGATAATATCCATATTGCGAATATTTCACAGGTAACTTAGACACCAGTACGTCGTAAATGGTTAAACAATCTAATTTTTAAATATCTCAAAACTATCATAGTTAAGGGTTGGTAACCCTAATACCGACTACAAGGTAATTAGGTCCAGCTTTAAAAAACTAAAAATGTAGGGTGTTCCATTTAAGTTAAGCAAGTTATTTATGTTTTAAGTAGTTAGTGTTATGCGGTAGTATTAAAAACACCCTGTACACTATAACATAACAGTAAATATTTCAAAAGAGATGTGGAAGGCTCTTAGTAAGGTGGTGTAAACCAAAATTGCTTGTCCTTATTTATCTTGAAGTTATTGCATTTTCTTGGAGGGTCTGCAAATCAGGTAAAATCGATTTATCTCAGGCACGGAAGTAAGTAGATATAGGGACATGTTAAAGGGCATACATTATTTTTAATGTATAATTCAAAAATAGAAATAACACAGGGTGATCCATTTAAAATAACCCAACTTTGATATGGTACGTGTTTCTAGAGCAGCCTGTATAATCCAAAATATTTTTAAAATATGGTTTTGAATAATCTTGACGTATGTGTGTCTTAAAATTCCTAACATTATTTGTCGTTTTAATGCTATAGAATAATTCGTTGGTAGTGCCCCACCCTGTATAAAAATTACTGATTTGATTTTTTTATTTTTTCAAAGTTTTATTTAGTTAAATTAGTTGAACCATTTATCAGTGGATATCTTAATAATTGTATATTTGTTTCCTTCGCTTTCCAAACACATTTTTAACTTAATTAAGCTACAGATTCTCGTAAGTATTTACGGTTTCTTGCCAATCCTTACAAACAGATCTTAAAAAATTTGACAGAGCTACAGAATTGCAAATAATACCGATCTGTAAAATATTTTACTACGATCAGATCATAAGATACGATCTTCCAATTTTACGATTGGTAAGTACAGAATTGCAGTATTTATTCTCTTATCTTATCAATTGAACTAGTCAGTACATAGTAATTAGAAGCACATATTAGCATTGGTTGTAGTGAAAAAGAATCTTCTGTGAAAATTCTATGTATGTGTCTTCATGGACCTAACTTTAACAAATGAGGTGCCTCACATGTCAATTTCACGGTTTAGTTTCGGGGTTCGATTTGTCCAAGTGGCGTAAGGTTTATTTATTACTGAATTCTATGGTAGTACATAATTTTCATCATTGTATTGTGATTTAACTGTTATGCCCCAAAATACCAATATTAACCTGTATAGTGTGGATTGGTTCGTCTTGGTGTGATGTTGAGGAGGTGTGTAAAACCGGGAGACCTCGTAGGCCATAGTTCAAAATAACTGTTCGTCAATTATATTCCAAAATTTCCCATTGAGGAATTTTCTGTAGACCAGTATTTACAGTTTTTAAACGAACCCCATTTGTGGAGAGTGGAGAGAGCTTTTCTAACGTTGAGATTTTCCTGCGTATATCTTATTTGGCTTATTACGGCCCTGTCTACTTTCGCCGCTAGTTTAATAAGACAAGGTCAACGTCTAAATCTAATTCTTTTTTGGTGTGACCGTCAACGAGGACAGTCGTGTGTTGCAATAAAGAAACTGCAAAGGAAATTCTAAACATAAATGTTTAATCCAAAGTTATTGTGTATTGAATAAAAAACCAAGATATTGTTTAGAATAAATGTTTGCAGGTGAGCGTATTGACATATATTTTAACAGGTGTCGAATAGTTTGCTTCATTTGCTTTCTCTAATTATTACAGTTTCTTTGTCCGTTCGTATTTTCTGGAATTACTTTGCTCAAAGTCTGCTGAGTCTTGATTGCGTTTAGAAATTGTGGGTGGTTTCGGGAATCGTCCCTACTTGATGTGTTGTAATTGAAAGGATTAACCTCTCGAACTTTACTAGTACGCGATGAAGTGAAATTTTGTCACGCCAGATAGCGGGAATCAGCAGCTTTAGGGTGTCTTGTCTTACCACCGGAAAGGGGCTTTCCTCCAGTATTGTGCCGCCGACCTAGAACGCCATTAGTGTTTTGTTTTGCAGCTATTTAAATTTTATCGTGTGTATCCGAACAATCCATTTACCAGTACCGAATCTTTGCTTAAGTATAACTGGAACTATTGTTGTCGAACGCTCTTAAAAAGAAGTCTTAATAAACGATACCCGTATGTGATCCTAGTTGAGTAACGTATCTTCAGGTAACTATTTGTTAATGTCGTAAAATTTGTGAGTCGTTGGACCAATTATTTGTACTTAACGGTTTCTGTTCGTATTACTATGAAAGTAACCTTGACCGCTTTGATGGTGGTTCTTAATATTTAATTACTTACAATTACATTTGAATCCACACGCTCTGTGGGAGTAGCTAGCGGGTTAATAACAAAGTTCAGGAAGGATAAGAATCCGCTTCACTAGATAGCCACAGCTATCGATTGGTGTCTATTATTTGTTAAATTTGTCGCCATCACTTTATAATTTTATGTGTGAATATCACCGAGAGAGCACGATATGCTGTATTGCTACTGATATATTGATGTTTAACATATTTTGTGTGTAACCGATTAAACAGCTATTAAACCGATACAAGTTTTTTAATTTTGCAATTGTCCATTAGCTAATATAATGTAACAAAAGATCCCAAGGGGTGAACACGAAATGTGGAACATGCTAAAAAAAGCTAAAGATGAATCTTATGAATCTTTGTCAATTGGAAAGCTAGTGCTAGCAAGAACGCAGGGCAACAATTGCAAATGCGCCAAAAATGTATAAACAAGCTTTCAAAAAATTTCAAAAAAACAACAACAAATTATATAATAACGACTTTCAATGACATTGCAGATCACGTTTTTAAGTTTGATTAAAGTATGTGTGGTTGCTAGACGCAGAAAAAATGTAACAAATCCAATATGTCAGAGAAATTACACCTAGAAGTATAAATAAACATAACTTTCCAATTAATTCTTGGGCCTTCTATAGGAGTTTGGGTTTGCAGGATGGTAAACAAAAAGAGCATGGTTGTAGATTGATGACCCATCCTCCAAAGTCAAACTCCTAAAGAAAGTCCAAGAATTAATTGGGAAGCCATTATTCATAAATTACTAGAAGAATATAAAGAATAGTAGATTTTGTAACAAGGTTAATGAAAATTCAATACGAGTGGATGATTTTGAACGCGAGCGTGAGGAACCATGAGCAGATCAAATTTTCATTCTAATCGAGTATTTTCACCACGATCAAATCTAATTAGCTCAATTTTACACTCATTTTATAAAATTTAAATTAATACTTCCATCAAAACATCTAAAACGTTGCATTTACATTTGACACTGACAGTTCAAAAAATCATGGCTGTCTAATTATTTCGTTAAGCATAATTACAGAATATTCAATCTGATACTAGTTACTGAATGAAAATACACGCAAAACCCATAAGAGGGAAGTGTGTTAGAATAAATATTCTACATCAAGGGAGAGAATTTTTTCTTTTTATTATAAAAAATAATTTTAGAATTACTATAATCCAGGAGAAACATATAACTCAATCTGTAATGTTTTTTCTCCCTTTGTCTTTAATTTTTTTTAGTTATGAAATAGTGTTTTTGAGTTGAAGGTTTGTGAAACGGCTATAGGGAATACCGAGGCATTGTGGGGTACTTAAGATTTAAGTATTAATGCGACATACTACTTATTTAAATAATCAAAAACATTACTTTTGCCAAAGGTTTTTTGTCCCGTTATGTCCCGTTAAAGAGGACAAAATAGGGCACTTATTGGGTAATGTGGGGTATAAGGTATTTGATAAAGAAATAAATATTTTTATGAGCGAGTTTAAGCAAAAATAAACAAAATATTTAATTTAATAAATATAAACTTAAGTGTACAGAACACAAAGATGCGTTGCTTCATCGTCTTTGCCAGCACACGAGCAATATGCCCAACGGCTGCAATTTCTATACCTAATCCAGTCTTCATTAGGCTGAAACCATAAGTATCCACAAAACAAACACTAAGTTTTTTTAAGGTTGAATTACTTATTTTTTCTTTTCTTTCTCGTAATTTTATCCGACTCGCCTTTGTTATGTTCCTTTTGACTTTTTCTTTATTTGTTTTTTATAACTCAAGTAATTCAATTTTGTAAAGGATTCTGTTATTATTGCTGTTTTTCATCTGCGTTTTGTAACACGATACGTTTTTCGTAGTTTTTTAGGTATAGGTAATATCACAATGGATGACACCCCAAAAACAGATCTTTTTGACACATTGTGAATTCCTGAACATCCAGGTAGTGGAAATCTTGGTCGAAGAGCCAGTTTAAGAGTTCTCTGTTTATCTCGTAACTTATTGTTATTAACCTTTAAAGAAGTGAAGAGCTTACTGAAAGAGCTAGTTCAGGAGTTCTCTGCTTATCTCGTAACTTTCTGTTATTTAACTTTAAACACCCAGGTTGCGGAGAGTTTCGTCGAAGAGCCGCATGCAGTTCAGGATTCCTTTGCTTTGACTCGACCGTTGCCAATGAATTTTCTGGATTATTGGTCGTTTCAGCTGGTGCGAAATCTGCATCCGTAAAAATGTTTGGTTCGAGAAGCCAGATTCCTGTAGACCTAAAGAAATTTAGAGCAGTTGTCACTGTGACAGTAGTAGTTAACGCCTTTCCAAACAAGCAGTCTGAAACGGAGTAACCTCTAGACCTAAATGTTCTCGCAACCATTTCTTGACTTTATTGCTTTAATAGGTGCTTAAGGGCTTCAAAAAACCAACATCCAGGAGCTAAAGGTGATGTGTGCAGTGTGGCGGGAAACAGAGCAATACAACACCATTTTCGCAGGTTAAATCAATAAACTCAATACTTTTCACATGCGTAGCATGCCCATTAACCAACAACCGTACCTACCAGGTCTTGTTTTGTTGCGTGCTACCATTCTATAACTCTTTGAAACTACAATTCGAACAAATGACCTTGTATCCATCTAGATTCAGAACATTCTCCTCAAGACCACACCGGTGCTCTATCTACTAATTCTGGTCTCATCCGCTTTTGCGGAAATATAAACATAGGAGGCATATAATTTCCGGCAGCACTAAAGCAGACAATCATAGTTCTTAATTTGTTTCTTTTTGCAGATGTTACAGTTCCGATCTGGCCTTTACCAGTTAAACCTAAAATTTTTGAATGACTTTTGAAAACTATTTTACACTGGATTTGTCAACGTTGTAAGTGCGATGTCGGGTAATTTTATACTTATTAATGGTTTCTTTAAGCAGATTAATAAAATAACGTACTGCAACTCTGTTAAACCCTATGGTCTTAGCCACTGACGTTGGTTTCGGCTTTCTAAATGTTACATTCAGATTCCTTTTTAAAAACCCTATATTCAGTCTGCCCCCGCTATTTTAAGAGTTTTATTAAAAGTATCACTAATTTTTTTTTCCGCTCAACTCAAAAGCTGTTGTTCGAAGATCGGTGTTATACTAATTCAGTCTATTGCTCTACGGGGTATTCACTCTTGTAATGGTAATTTCTTTGTAATAGTCGTTTCATCGAGATTGGTCCTGCACTTTAAGACTTCAAGTGTAATCTGTGGCACACTGTATTATTGGCACTGCTTTTTTGTATCTTATTTTTTTGGAAACGTACCTCGCTTGTACTTCCAAACCACCGTGCTATAAAGAAAGCATGTCAAGGTACAAACAACAATTTTTCGTTTTTTTTTTCAAAACTATTTTTATAGAGAATTTTGAGCTCTACAATTTAAGCGACAGTAAAAAAATTTCTAGAAAAAAGTCTTAGGCGTGGAGGGCGTAGAAAATGAGTTATTCACGAAAACTGAAATTTCCGTCGTTTGACCTTTAATAATTTTTTCCCTTAAATGTTAGCATATGTAATTTTTCACACAAAATTTAAAACATCAAAACGAAGGTGTTTACAAATTTTCAGAGATCGGCCTCAAAATTCTCAGAGAAAGCCTTATTTTACTGGGCTATTTGCAAATCTAACATAGTATTTAAATAAACCTAATGGATAAAAACGGAGAAAACACTAAATGTGTCCCAAAATTGGCGCCCATCACTTCAAGACAAACATTCGCGTTTCATCTTCAAGAGAAAAATAAGTAACACTGATGCAGACCTTTTGTAAAAAAAAATGTGGAACATATTTTTTGTTTTATTCGTTTTAACCAGTTATAATGTTTATCAATAAATCGAAAAACTGTTAATTTGGATCCAGAATTAAATCCCTAATGCACGGTAATCAATTTTGAGACACTCTGTTACGATAAAAATTCACGTTTACTAGCTTTTACTTTTCTAACATTAAAATTTTCTTGCATACGTGTTACGTTGCTTATTACGGCCTTGTCTACTCTCACTGCAAGTTTAATAGGACAAGGTTATAACGTCAAAATCCAATTGCGCTCGTTTTACGTTCTTTCTTTTTGTGTTGGACTGATAACAAGGACAGTCGTGTTTTGAAAAAAAAGGAAGTGCGAAAAGAAATTCTAAACACAAGTGATGGATTAATTCAAAGTTGTTGTAACAATCCGTTTGTTGTGAAACGTACATTACACCAGATCATCAATCATCATCAATCATCAATCAGCCTTCAACGTCCACTGCTGGACATAGGCCTCCCTCATGGCCCTCCACTTTTGTCTGTCCTGTCCTTGCTGGATCCAGTTGCTTGCCACTCTTTTCAGGTCATCGGTCCAACGCGTTGGTGGTCTTCCTCTATTCCGTTTATCGGCGCGCGGTCTCCATTCCAGGAGCCTTTTTCTCCACCTGTCATCCCCCATTCTTGCCACGTGTCCAGCCCACTTCCATTTCAATGACGTTACTCTCTCTATAATGTCTGTTACCGCCGTTCTTCGGCGAAGATCCTGGTTTGTAACATGGTCTCGTAAACTCAATCCAAGCATTGATCTCTCCATTTTGCGTTGGGTCACCTTCAGCTTTTTGGCGGATGTTGTTGTTAAAGTTAGGGTCTCTGCTCCATATGTGAGTACCGGCAGGACGCATTGGTCAAATACTTTCCTTTTCTGACATATGGGAAGGTCGCTCTTAAATATATGTTTCAGTCTACCATAAGCTGCCCATCCAAGGTTGATCCTTCTTTGTAATTCGCATGTTTGATTATCTCTGGATATTCGTATTTCATGACCTAGATACATATATTTTTCCACCAGTTCAATGTCGGTATGATCGATCTTTATTTTCTCGCTCATTACAAGGTTTGTCATGATCTTTGTCTTCGAGAAGTTTATCTTCAGTCCAACGCCGGAACACGCCTCTCTCAGTTCATTCAGCATTTCTTTTGCTTCTCTCTGGTTGTCGGTTGTTAGGACAATATCATCCGCAAAACGAAGGTAACTCAGTTTACGACCGTCTATGTTTATACCCCTGTTTTCCCAGTCTAATCCCTTGAAAGCATGCTCCAAAACGGTTATAAATAATTTTGGAGACATGGTGTCTCCTTGTCTCACTCCTCTTTCGATGTTAATATTGTTGCTCGCTTCATGCAATCTAATCTTCATGGTAGCGTTTTTGTAAATATTATAGATTAGTTGTGTGTATCTATAATCTATTCGGCATTCCTTCAGAGCATCTATTATAGCTTTCAATTCGATAGTGTCGAATGCCTTGTGGAAATCTATGAACAAAAGGACCAGGGGTCTATTATATTCTATAGTTTTTCGATAAGGGTCTTCACACTTTGCAGATGGTCGTTTGTTCCGAAACCGGAACGAAATCCGGCTTGTTCGCTGGGTTGGTAGAGTTCAAATTTGTTTTCGAGTCTTGTTGTTAAGATTCTGGTAAACAGCTTGTATATATGACTAAGGAGAGTTATGGGACGATAATTTTCCAAGTCCGCTTTATCGCCCTTTTTATGAAGCAATATGGTGGTTGCCACGTGCCACTTGTCGGGGATGGTGCTTTCCTGTATGCAAAGGTTAAAGAGTAATTGTATTTTTTAACAGGAGGAGGCCTCCGGATTTTATTGCCTCCGCAACCACTCCGTCCTCTCCTGGTGCTTTATTATTTTTCATCCTCGACAGTGCTCCTTTGATTTCTGTGATGGTAATTTCTGGCATCTCTTCGGATCCTTGGTTTATTATTCCCCTCTCCCTTGTGGATACATCATTGCTGAGAGGTTCCCGTGATCGGCTCTTATATAGTTTACGGTAGAAGTCTTCCACGATGCGGAGGATCTCGTCACGGTTCGAGGTGATGCTTTCTTGTTTATTTTTAATTTAGTTATTTCAACTTTGCCTTCGGTCAACCTGTTTCGCAGTACTTTCATGCTTTTGTTGTTCTCTATTGTTTCCTGGACTTTCCTGCTTCTATAGTTTCTGATGTCCCGTCTGATGGCTTTTGAGATTTCCCTGTTCTTTGCTTTTATTTCTGTGTTGGTATGGCTTCCATTACCTCTCATATCGTTTCGTTCGCGCATCAGATTTCTTGTGGCCTTACTAATTCTTTCCTCCTTTTAGACTTTGTGCAAAACGTACGTTGTGCTTCCTCCAATGTCTCTGTTATGACTCTGTTTAAGCTGTTGGTCTCCGTCTCTGTGTAGTCGCTGTTTTGTAGCCTGTTGGTAACATGGGTTTCGAAGGCCTGGGTGTCTTCTAGTGTTGACCATGATTGTTTTGGAGATCTCTTTACCAGTTTAAGTCTCTACACGCTTAGTTTTATTTGCACGTTGCATCTCACCATTCGGTGGTCGCTGCCTGTTCTGCATTTGTTGAGTACTGTAACATCTTTTACGATTGACGATTTGTCCGTGATAATGAAATCGATCTCGTTGTAAGTTCTACCGTCCGGGCTTTCCCATGTCCATCTTCTTTGGGTTTTTTTTATGGAAGAAGCTGTTCATTAGATACAGGTTATATTGTAGTAGGAAACCCAATATGGTTTCTCCTCGCGCGTTTCTGCCTTCAGACCAGATATGTAATGAGAAACAAACCGGAATGTTGTAGAATGAACGTTTGCAGGTGAGCTTACTGACCTCGTTATCAATGCTTTACTTTGCAGTTATTTCAATTTTAGCGTATGCATTCAAACAATCCAATTACCAGTACCGAACCATTTCATAACTAGAACTGGGAACTATTGATTTCGAACGCTCCAAAAGGACGCATTAATAAACAATACACGTATGTGATTCTAGTTAAGTAACTTACCTCTACGTAACTATATATTTAATGTAGAAGAACTTTGTGTCGATAGATCAATTACTTGTATTCGACGGTATCTTATCCTGTTTGTTCGTATTACTATCAAAGTAACCTTGACAGCTTTGATGAAGTACGTGTTAAGTTAAGGTGGCGCTTATAATTAATTTACTCCTTGTTACATTTAAATCCACACGCTCTGTTAGTTTGTCGCTTAAGGAGCATAAGGACCTGTCTCACTCAATAGCAACGGCTATCGAGTTTTGTCTATTACCTGTTGCTGTGTCGCTAATTAATTTATATTTATACGTGTGGAATATCCACGACATATTCTATATTGCTACTGATATATTTTTTTTTGTATGACGTATTATGTGTATAACCGATTAAACAGCTCTTAAACCAATGCAACAAATTTTTTTAATTGCCCATTAACCAAAGTTATTGTATATGTTAAAACGAAGCAAAAATACCTTGCTTAAAAAAGTGGTAATTTGTAATGATCTCTTGGTGAGAAATAAAGATTTCCCAAGAATTTAAAAAATAATTTTCTAAATGTTTACAAAATTATCAGTTGCAGCAAAAGGAAGTAATACTTTTAAACTTTGTATCATTAAGCATAACAACAAAGAGGTCTAAACATTTAAACCCAAAGAATTGACCCCAAATACAGTCATTAAGCATTTCAACGTTATAATAAGAGAGAAATTTAATGCATTGTCCGATAGATTGATAAACAATGAGCCTGTAATTTAAATAAAATATTTACATACTACATGTTGCTTTGCGATTATAACCCTCAAAACAAACCGTTTGATCTAGTTTAAATAACAAAGCAGTTGAAACGGAACTTCAAAATTCAATTAAACTAACTAAAACGGGTCATAACAAATACTTTGTGTACTTATGTGCAAATTTAATAATTGATTTCAATCTAAATCACTTTTTTTTAACTTTGACACTAAAACCAAAGCATCCCATAAAATATGACACCATTAATTTTATAATCAATAGTAACACTGTTTAACATTTCACCATCTAAACTTTGTTACTTTACTTTATCTTACCTTATATACAAACAATTTAAAATTTTTAATTAAAATCAATTTTTGTTTATTATCGTTTTCTAGATGTTAAAAATTAATGTATTTTAAAATATAGTATCGAAAATGAACTGTTAGATCTAAACGTTTTAATGGCTTTAGGCTGATACTATAGAGTTAAAATCTGTTAAGCTTGGGGATGTAGGTACATTATTATAATAATTTTGTTACAATGCTCTGTTTTTCTTTATTCATGTGTGCTAGAAAAGAACACAACAAGAAACAATTCTCATTGTTTTCAAGAATTCAAACAATTAGGCGTTTAATAACTACATAATTCAAAAAAATTAATACAGGAAATTAAATAAAATGAGCGACATCTGATTAAGGTCTGGTCTTTTCACCTCCAGTTAATTTTATCTGTCCGTTAATCACCTTGGAAACGCGACTATCCAATGATTTGATTGGCTCAAAACTGTGTTTCCATAGTAGTTAACCGACTGATAAAGTTAACTGGAGGTGAAAAGACCAGACCTAAATGTACTATAATTACCTGTTATCGGTAATTCAAAACCTGTATAAAAGATCAAACTAACGGGACATACGTTTATGAAAATTAATTCAAGCAATTGTTCCGAATGAGTCATACGCAAGCTTATATGATTTTAACTATACTTATTTTGATATTAGTGTAGGTTGGTATAATTTCGATCATAAATAATTGTACATTCTTTTTTCACTTATACAAACACGTCTAATGACTGACCCAATTGGTCACCAAAAATCTCATTCGGTCACTTGGAAGTAAAACTATGCTACAGTTACCTAGTTTACCAAACATTTTTTTCATGAATTATCACCAGAGCTATTACATACCTAATTTTTAACCAATTTTGAGTAATCAAAATTGGTTTAATCAAATTACAGGTTGAAATTGCCCAAAGAATTAATTTCGAGGAAAGTGTTTCAGTCGGTTTTGAACAACTTTCGGGGTAGAAAAAAAGTTCCTATGAGAAAGAATGTTTTAGAAAACCGTAAATATAAAATTTGGCCTCTAAGAAAGTATATAGAATACGTCATGCGTACGTTTTTGCAAAACATATTTTTAGCATCTAGAAGTCATGCAGAATGCAAATTTGCCATTACCTAGAAGAAAGATTTTCTTTTTCACTAACAATACTTTCTGTCTAAGTATACAAAAATGTAATGAGCCGAACAAAATAATAGTGACTAGTAATATATCGCAGGGGAGGGTGGGTTAAAATGATCTCTGCGGGCATAATGAACCACCATTTACATTTAATACTAATAATGCCCCTTTCGTTTGAGTGTGTAACTAAGATCAGTCGAGCTGCCATGTTTAGTTGGGCACTGAGACTAAATGTTGCATTAACGTTTTATAAAAATATTTCATGCTCTCTGATCTAAGATGATTGTAGCAGTGTTGTTATAGTAATCGAAATATTATTACAGGTAAGTTTCCTCCAAAAATTATTTATTAATAAGTATACTCTAAGAGGAAGTGGGATGAACAAAATCAACTTAGTTGGTTGCAATTGCCACCCACTCCACCTCCACCTAGAAGAGCTCAATAAGAGTATACTCATCAATAGAAATATTAAGTTGTAATATTTTTCATAAAAACACATAGTTTTTGGTACTATTTAATGAGTTTACAAAAACATTAACCAAAACTATTTCAAGTTTCTATGACCTAGTGCAATATTTACACTTTCGGGCAAAATGATCCCCCACTGTATGATCTCTCGATTTTACTTTTATGTTACATTAAATTGTTTTATTTTTTTTCTTTTGTTGCCGATAAGAATAAGGTTTAAAAACACAAAAGAAGAAGTGAAAGACAGTTCTGGGACGAAGATAAAATGCTGCAAGCAATTGAAGAAGTCGGTCGTAGCTGACCTTACAAGATTGAAGCCAGAAACTTTGGTGTTCCAGTGATGAGTGTAATGAGACGTCGTAAAGGAACAAATAAGTTAGCTGTTAAAAATTGGGGAGCAATATAGTGGTCTTCACTGAGGAACAAGAGAAGGAATTGGTTGCGCATACACTCGAGATGGAAAAAAATAATGTAAGGTCTCACTACTAAAGATGTAAAATTGATTGCTTATCACCTTGCAGATGAAAATAATATTGATGATCTCTTTTTCCAAAACACTATGTCTAGCTAGTAAAGAGTGGTTGACAGGTTTTCGTAAGAGTTACCCTGAACTTGCACTAAGGTCACCTGAGTCTAACATCAGTGGCTTGCGCTCATGCTTTTAACTACTCTAAACTGAAAGAGGGTGCACCACCGGGAACAGCATTTTATTGCAATGATTCTAATTGAATGAAACTTGAGATTTTTGTAGCATGATTTGGCCATTTTCTTTCTTTGTTAAGCGTTCATTAGAGGATGCTGGACTTTTGGATTCTTGATGACCATCTGTCACACACAAAAAGTTAAATTTTACTCAAAAATCCAGAAGTAACTTTGTGATTACTTTATGTCTACATACTGGTTTGAACCGAGTTTATTCTCTTTCAGTTGAGTCAATAATTCCTGAATTTCAGTGTTTCCTTTTTGTTCCTCCTCAAATAATCCACATTTTAAAATTGAAATGTTGTAGATAAATCCACCAGCAAGCAATTTGAGGCAATAAGTCTTTTTTCGATGCCGTAGCTTTTATGGCGTTACAATTAGTTACAATCGTGAATTTAATTCCTAACAAATAAGTTCGAAAATGTTTCAATGCCTGCACTATCGCCCAGGTTTCGAGTTCACAAGAATGGTATCGGGATTCTGTTTCTGTGGTCTTTCTACTAAAATATTCCACAACTATGGTTTAAGACTCTCAGTACTTTAGTAATTTAGACATATCGGCTTAAATCACAAGTCAGTTTTTAAGATTTATTTAATACTCTCGTTTATTTTCTGGTTTAACCACCTTTAGATTGACAGGGTGCGTCAAGTAATTAAATACCTACTTTAGTCGATCCCTTTCTAATTAAAACGTGTACGGTAAGTTGCCTATATAATCACTTGTGTTATTTTGCTTTTAATGTTTATCTACTTGACATTTATCTGATTTAACCCGGGTTTCTGTCTTTTTAAATTAGTGTTGACGTTTATATTAAATTTATTTGATCGAATCAAATTTAGCACTTTTGCTCTCGTTTCTGTCCATAAAAAAAAACAAAAAAAACACGAGCAGGTGACGCTATCTATCCTTCTTTTATAGGTTGGACGTCTTTCTACATTGTAATTTACTATATACTACTATATTACACTATATAGTTAAATTACCTAATTAGGAACCGCTAACGTAGTTTCTTTGTTTAGAAATTGACTGCGTAGGGAATTGTCTCCCATTTTTTTTTGTATAACGCACTCATTCACCGTTTGTCGTTGATTTTTCGAATACTTTTTTAATACGTGCGTTAAAATTCAAGTATACATACAAAAAAATATCGTAGCATACGGAATTAACTTCAATTTAAGAAGGTTAATTAATTCGTACTTTAATCCCACCAATCCCAAATTTGAAATTTGAAAACATCATTCAAAAAAAAAAAAAAACAGCGATAACTTTAAAACTATAATGTAACTAAGATATTTTCTTACTTTAAATTTATTTTAAATTATGTTTGTGGACAATTTTTATCATGGATGATGGTAAATTAATGTTTAACGTGAAAACAAGAATTTCTAACTTAGTGATTGTAAACAATACATAAACTGTATGTTTTAGTCATTAATTCGTTTGTTACGTTAATTCTAATTATCTTTTATAAGGAGAGGAACGTTTCTAAATGATCACTTCTTGTCGATGTTGTTTTTTGATATATAATTTAATTCAATTCGGATAGGTGTTTTTTTTAAATGGCCGTTGGTTGACTTAATTGTTCTACGTTTGTTTGTCGCAAGTGGTGTCGTTGGTACACCTTCACCGTCTAATTATTTGATATTTTAGATTGAAAAAGCATTGGGAGGTGTAGATCAGAAATGAATAGATTTAAATGGCCTGGCAACATCCGTTGGTTGACTTAATTGGCCTACCTGGTTTTGTACAAGTGGTGTCGTTTATCTCTCTCCTAGACTTAACACCAAATTTTTACTATGACATTTACTATCATTTATCTGCCGATACAAAGAATATCGAAACAGAGATTATTGATTTTGATTTGATTTGATATGTTATTTATTATGTATATACCCCAGTCAATAGCGCAAATAATAAGTAAATTCTTGACAAAAATAATAGTAGGATACCTTCTCCGCCATGTAATTGTAAATAATATAAAGTATTTTTTCTACTACTAGCTGTGAAGTGGACAATTATTGCGTCTCTAGCCAACTGAGAAGTTGAATTTCTCTATTAGTGGTTAATAATTTTTCTATTGTTGACCTAGGTTAATAATGGACAAATTCAAATTTTTGAGAATCTAAGAATAGTTGTTTAACAAAAACGAGTGAAACATAATTTTGTATATCCAGGTGATTATCTTTAACTTATTTGCTGCTTAAAATTACCTAACACGATAAAATTATTTGAATAAAAAATGCCATTAGTTTAAAATTCGCGCCCCCATCCCATAACCGCAAATACATAACCTGAATTTATTTATTTATTAAATATGATGGTAGAATCAGTTTTTCAGGTTTCTCAAAGGAGATTTAACCAGGCGAGTTAAGTTACATCAAGAATTTTAAGTAAATTACAAACATTTTGTTGTAGGTATTTTGAATGGTTAACAGAATCTGGAAGGTCCGATCTGTTGCATAAAAATCTCGACTCTAAAAACTTAACGAGTATGTGGTGAACACTTGCCATTCCTAAATGAATTACAAGTGTCAATTTCTGAAACCCAATATTCAAATGATGCAAGGTATATTGGCGAAGCAATAAATGCCCGTTAACATCTCTAGCTATACCAAAACTACTCAAGCTTGCAGCTCAAATACTCTTAGGTAAAGAAAATTACGGAGGAACATTCTTAAATTGCAACGTGAAAAGAAAGCACTTCAATTGAAGTTAACATCTCCAAACGATTACTTCCCGAAAGCAGAGCACAAATTGTGACAGCCGAAGTGGACTTAAAAATAAACCACTAAGAAGCAGGAGATAAATAGAGGAATACAAACAATTTTCACTAAAATTATATTTTACGAGCCCCAAAATGTTAATTTTAAAGTAGGTTTTAAATTTTTGCCAGCTCAAACTGCTACGTGATCATGGTTAGAGTTATATATAAAAAGTTAAACAACCCTTGTGCTACATCTTTACAAATACGATATGTAAAGGTGACAAATTGAAGTCGATAGTATTAGACTGCATAGAAAAGCTACAATTACAATGTGGTGCGAATGTTAGGGCAGTAGTAAAATTTTCTAAGCCTAATTAAAAGAATATATGTATCACCTGAAAAACCAAACCTTCTCGTAAACGATAAGAAAATCTATTATTTCTACGATGTCTCCTATTTATTGAAGTCGGTGCAAAATAACTTGATTAAATACGATATAATCTTTAATAACAAAAAGCATCTTGGAAAGACATTAAAATTTCTACATGTCAGACAAATCTAAACCGCTGCGATTGGCTCCTAAATTAACTAATTTACATATTACTTCGAATAATTTTCAGAAAATGAAGGTGAAATATGTCACACAAGTGTTTAGTGAATCAGTTGCAGTTGGTTTATCAACGTATGTAGCTTTTAATGCTTTTTGATTTATTTGCATTCCTGTGCTACTTAATTTTTACAAGAAAAATGTTTATTTTTATTTTTCGCTTAAATTTGGCTAGTAGTAGAAAAAATAGTATATACACCATGGTTGTGAATTCCATTATTGCCTACGCACCTTAACTGGTGCTAAGGCAATAATGACAGACTTCACAACCTTGGTGTATAATATACTATTACATTCATGTTTTATACCGAAATAAGTTGTTAATTATTGTTAATTATCATTTAGATGCAAAGAAACGTGTTTTTTCTCAACTTTTTTTCCTGAGTCAAAAGTAATAAGCAATGTTATTGGTGTGAAAAGAAAAGTTATAGATGATAAAAATACGAATAAAATGAGCACCAATTAGACTCGATCAGGTAATAACTTTACAGAAAAAAATCGGAAAAAGTGAAATTTTTAGGTTTTTTTTTAAATTCGTAGATCCGTAATACGTACTTAGTGTGTGCAAAACCCTACAATTGTCGGGAAATTAATTTATGCAATATTGCAATTTAAATTCCTTAAAGCAATATATTCAATCAAAGATGAATGCTCGTGTGGTCGTCCGATTGTCAGAAATAAAAAAAAAATGTAAAGTGCAAATACAAAGGAACAAAACGTATCTTTTCATTTTTCGATAAAATGATATTTAACACGCAAAAAATTAATGCAAAAATAACTGAAAATGACCGAGTGTAAGAAAACGGCGGAGTAGTGGGGGTACTCGTCCGCTAGCGCTGTTTGAGGGAACTGCGATTAATATATAAGCGCGCTGCGGGCAGGTACTCCCACTACTCCACCGTTTCTCACACTCAGTAATTTTCAGTAATCTTTGCATGCATTTTTTGCGTGTTAAATATCATGTTTTTGAATCAAAACAGCACCATAGCAAATGTGGATTTAGGATCGTAAATTGCGAGTAGGGGTCGCAATGTCGAATGCTCAATTACATATTGCCTCGCTTGTTCTTGTTCCTCATCCCATACAAAAATCACATATTGTTTAGTCAATTTGGTTATACAAGCAGTACGACTAGCAAATTCTGGTACAAATTTACGGAAGTAACTTGCTAAACCCATGAACTATCAAACAGGCGCTTCTAGCAAGGCTTAAGTGTTTGACTTTCCAGGTCTAATACCTTCCTGGGAGATTTTACTACCCAGATACTCCAAGGAAGATTGAAGGAAACGACACTTTCAGATATTTAAAGAGAATCCGCACAAATTCAAGGCGTTGGCTACGCCAAATGGCATTCTTAAATACTCAAAATGCCCATCTGGTGTTGTAAAAGCGGTTTTGTAGATCAAATCCTTATGAATGAATCTGATGAAAACCCGAAACCATGTCCAGAGATGTAAAATAACGTACGTTGCCCAATTTTCTCAATTGATTGTCGATCAGAGGTAATGAGTAACAATCTTTAACTGTATTAGCATTCAACTCTTTGAAATTTACACACAATTTTGTAAGTCCCATCCTTTTTTTTTACACCTGGCAAATGTAGACTCACTAAGTCTAATAATATTATTAGTCATTAAATCGTCAATGATCTCTCTTTTATTTGCTGCTAAATGGTAAGAAATACGATTCACGACAGTATACTTTTGCAATCTAATCTTTAAACGAACGTTAGTAGCATCCCTAACTTTATTACCACTTGTTAGCATGCTTACATAGTTTTGGAGCACTTTCAGTAAAGCATCTTGAAATTTCAATGACACTTCAAGTTCATACACTTCAGAACTGTTACTTTCGGATACGCGATTCACTCTAGGAAGACTACGTCGAAATACTCTAAAACCGTCATGATCAGGTATGGTTACTAGGTTTTGATCTTTAAAGAGATTTTGCCTAATAAAGCCATCGTAATCAAGGCACTCATCAGGAACAACCGCACATATAATCGTAGTGTCAATTCCAGTTATTTTTGTTTCACCAGAAAACTTTTTATTAGCAGCTACTAAGGCACCACCAATTCCGTTTAGCATGACGTTACAAGAAACAAGTTTGTCGGATAATAAATTTGCGAATTTTTCAGATATCAAAGAAAGATCAGCACCAGTATCAATCAATGCTTGAAATTTGTGTTCATCATTGATTACTTTGGTCGCCGCAGCGTATTTTCCAACACACCAAAAGTTTATCGTCGTTTATCAATTGCTGACTGGCTAAAGCAATTCAAAATATTATGCCCATTTTTGGCACAAAAAGAGCAAACTTCAGCTGAATTTGGATTTTGATGGAAACTCGATGCTCCGGCTCTTGTCACGGACACATGAAGCGCACTTTTTTTTAAACCACGACAATTCGCTTTAAGACGTCCTATTTTACCGCATTGATAACATTTTTTAAGATTGTTTTTTTTTAAAGTAACACGCTTGTCGTCAAAACGACTAGCTTAATTTAACAAAGCGTCCTTTTCGACTATAACTTTTAATTTTTAGTACCATTTCTAACAGAATATATCAATACAAAGAATTATGCCAGCATGCTCCGTGTGTATATGTTTATTTTTGGATGCAAAATATTTCTAATCCTACATCAATATTAAATTTTTTAAATCATTTTTCAGTTAAAATCACAATAAAAAGTAAATAAACAAAGTACTGCAGTGATTTTTCTCTATTTTTGTGGCTAAAAAATAACCGGAAGTAGTAAAATAACTTTATCATATAAGAAACTAAACACACACAACATTCAATAGGCCTATTAGCTTAGTTGTTAAAGCGTATTCCTAATAACTCAAAGGTCTTGGGTTCGATCTCCCCATAAGTCAAATATATTTTTATGTAGGAATTGTGACTAAAAAGTAAATTTGCATACGGACGGACAGACAAACCGAAAGTATATATTAATATTGTTACTATATGTTAACGTCAAAGTTTATACGACTCGAAACGTATTGGTTAGAAAACAACTAAAAATGCTGTGGATCGTAAAATTTATCTTTATTATCAAAAATAAAGAAGAATCATTTTATGTCAGGTCTTAAATGAGAACGAATAAAACATGTTTACTGTTAACAAATATTCATTAATGCTAGCAAAATGATATATAAAATGTTTAAAGTAGTTTCGTAATCACTGCAATAGTTTAATGAAAGGTTGCAAAGAAGTAAAAATACTAAAAATAAAAGATACCTAGATGTTTAATTCCGTTCAGCATCTTAAGAATTGAATTTGTAGTCATTATCGTTAATTAGATTTCAATTGAAGTTAGTATTCTTTTTTTTTAAATAAACATTGTGTATTGATTTTATACTTACAGACTTCACTTGTTGGACTCTAACTAGACATTCGGTTCGGGTACTTTAATCACAACCTTGCACGTCCTCGCATTCTAATCGCACAGTTACCTACAAAAAATAAAATAAAGCGTAGTAACTAAAAATCGATTCAATCCTTGTAATTTACTAATCAATAATAAGATTCGTTCAAGTAATTGCCGATTCCAAACAATGACAAATAAACTTTACGCACGCAAACAATTCATAACAGAAAAAAGCTCGACAAAATCTTTCATATTAGTTGAATAGCCTCAATTCCAATTATGTCCGATTCAAATTTAAGTTGAAAAAACTTTTCAAATTTGTAAGTTAAAAGCACTTTTAAACCAAGAAAAATAAAGCTTGAAAGTTTCGTTAAGGAAACATATTTGAGAAATGAATATAAATAATAAAGAAACAATTTCATTTTTTCGAGAGAATGTATTTTTGCAAAAGGCAAAAATCTGAAAACCCGTGCACTTCAAAGCTAATAAAAACCGAAGTAGAATATGAAATTTGTCAGATAGATTTTCCATATATTATTAAAAATAAACATGCCGTCCTTTTCGGTTTTATTAAGAACACCATGTTCAGAAAATATACATTGTTTTTACGACCATCTTTTTTAAAATATTTTATAGCGCGACCCAAATAGATAGATAGATAAAAACTTGGGTTCATTTTATAACAAAATTTTCTGTACGTGTTACCGTTAGTTCGTGTTTATTTTAAGTGTAACATGCACGTTATCACTATTTCTAGTTATATATGTATAACACACTATGTTAGACATATATAACATAAAGCTCAATGCCTAACAATTTGAAGTAGATCTATGTATTACAAAAAAGTGTGTAACGCGACACTTAAGATTACCAACGTAGAATTAGATTCTACTGAGCTATAGCATTGGTTTTTGCAGCTGCCTAACAATTTCTGAAAAGGAATCTAATGAAAAAAATTGTACTCTAATATAATGTTACATCTTAATGAGGAAATATGAAGAGATAGTATACATAGTTGTGCTGTTGAATACGTATAGAATTTTTAATGTCTGAATAAATAGTTTGTATCTGAATCAAATAAACGGTCTAACAAGAACAAGTTTTCTATTTCAGAGGGCTCTGAATGAAGTTTTACTCCTGCAAGTATTTTAATTTCAAAGCACTCGGTCCTTCGAACCGGAAAATATTTAAAAGCATACAACTCTTTTGAAATTCTATTCAAGACATAGGTACTTGATGCAATAATTAAATTAAGCAACATAAAATTCAGTTTTTAAAGAAGTAGTTATTGTTTTTCGATTTAACTCAGTATTGTATTATTCCTTATGTTTCACATGTCTTTCACACATACTTCACGCGGAGTTTTAGGCTTACAATATTTTGTCTACGTTCTACATACAAAAAAAAGTAAAATATTTTAATCTCACTTTTATAAAAAGTTATCTTTGGTGAGAAGTTTTATTGCTACACTGCTTAAATTGTGTTTAAATAATCATCCTAATAACAAAAAAACAAAATTGAAGTTAACAAAGACAATCGAATCAGCATACAAAGAAATTAAAAAAAACCTAAAACAAAAGTACAAATTCAAGACTAATAACGGGTGTTACTACCACGTGCTCTTATAACCTCTCTTCAACAATATGGCATGCTTTGAAATAGTGTGACCATGTAATGTTAAGGAATTTGATCTCAATCTTTCTGTAACACCAATCGTAAGTCTCTGGTTGGAGTTGACGACGTGTCACCCTTCTACCAAGAATATCCCAGACGTGTTCTATTGGATTCAAGTCGGTACTATTAGCTGATCACCTGTTCCAGCTGTTGTAGGACATCATCGATGAAAAAACCAAATCGGTGTGGGCCTCTAAAGATATACCAGCCCATATCATTACACTGCTTCTATTATAACTTCGCTACACCTTCTACCCATGATTTAGTGGTCTAGAGTTAAATCTAGATTCATCTGTAAAGAAAATTTGTTGTCATCTCAATTCACATACTGTTGTGCAAACTCAATATGCTACCATTATTTTCTGGTCTGTAGCTGGTCTTTTTGCAGACAAACTTGCTTCCTTGTGTCTCCTCCGGACTATTGGGTCTGAAATCGTCATTCCACAAACATCAGGTAATCTCGCAAAACAGAAAAACCAAAAAAAAAACGGTTATCTCGATTAGTTTTTGATGTCCGGCGACATCACTTAGGACCAGAATCGCTTAGCCCGTTCATAAATTTATAACCCTGGTATTGTATAGTACATCAGTCCCGTCTAATTTGTAGAACCTGCAAAAGACATCTGAATTGCAGGTAGTTCATGAATTTAATACTCCATATAACGGTATAATACAGGGATGATGCATTTGTAGCTTGTAGCTAGTTACAAATGTCTAATTAAATTGCAATTGAACGATTTCAAAAAGCAAAGTAGGTCAGTTTAAAGACCTATAACTTTTTTATTATACGTACAATTAATGTACAACTTCAAACTTAAAATTTAAAGTTTCAACGAACTTGATTTTCTTTGTCTCTTTCATTTCGTCTCAATCTTCTTAATAAAATTCAATTACCTGTTTGTTAAATTTGATCTTATTTTTATGCCGAATTTTATTTTAAATAATTTACGGAAATCACAATTGGTTAAATTAGGTAAATTACTCTATTGTAGCTACTTTAACTTGTATTAATGACATTTGCAACAAACTAAAAAAAATTTTAAATTAAATTAACGTTTCTTACATTTTGATTTAAACAGATTACCTAAAAAGACAACATAGATCGTTACTTTCCATGGGATTTGCAATAAGCAAGTTACTGTTATTATTTTTTTGTTTTTGTTAAAATTGATATAAATAGATGTTTAAACACATTATAATTATTATACATGTACCTACATACGGCAGTGATTGTATAAAGTCATATTTTTAATGTATAGATGTAAAAATGTATATATTGTTTGTACTAAGATATAAGAGGTTTATTGTATGTTATGAGAATATTTTGATTACGTGAGGAAATAAAGTGAAAGTAGGGAAAACACGGTTTTGAGCAGTGAAGAACTATGGGTGTGTTGTTTGCAACGTGCATAAAATAATGAATATAAAAAGTTTCTTCGTTAATTATTAAAAGAAGTGTTACACTGATAAATTTAATTAATCCAGTTACTGGAAATTGGTACAGTATGAATAAAGGCAGCGCATTTATAGGCAACCCGCGAGTCATAATTATTGAAAAATTTGTCCATCAAAGCTCTGTTATGGATGATCAACTTAATGTTCTTTTTTAAATTAGAATTTTGTGTGCATTATATAAAAATTATATAAAGTTAAAACTTGGGATAATTCTTTGGTATATTTTGGGAATTTCTAATTTTGCTCCAGGAAACATATAGTATTTGCATGTTAATTATTGTGATTTTTAAGGTTATTGAGTGAAGTCAAGCCCGAAACAATAGAAACCACCTTGGGGAAAGCATACAAAAATGCAAGTATAAACACATTTTTTTTATTTGCTCGATAGGACTACTCCGACTGGTTTTAAAACGGCGACGTAAACATACATACTGAAAATTGTGGTATAGGGTTGTAAATACCGCCACCAGCACCAATAGAAGAGGAGTCCGTATCCAGCTCCTCTGTTTTTCCGAAAAAGTGCAGTTGTAAGTAATGTTCAGAATCGCTGGACATTTCTCTCGGTGAAGATGAAGCACAGTGGTGTTCTAGCACACCGAGGGCTATTGTTATCGAATAGCAAATAAAAAATTTTCCAGGACGTTTGATCGATAAAAAATTCCCCAATGTAGAATGAAGCTTTCTTTGCATTTAATCATAATGCTCTTTTTGGAGAGCTATCAATGTAACCACACCCGGAACCAATAAGTATAAGTCTGCACTTAAATCCTAGCACAGAGAAAAATAATCAAAATTAAAAAAATTTTTAAATTATTTAAAAAAAAGCTTCCAAAACGCAACCTCAACAAAGCTTTCTGCTCAAAAAAAAAACAAGAAACTGATTATAAAAAAAAAGAAATAAAGGCTCATGTAATATAATGGACTGTAAATTAAAAAAAAAAAAGAACTTACATTGTCAAGTCTCCTCTGGATAACATTAACTTAATATTATGTTTAAATGTAGACAAAGAAGAAGTTTTAATTGTATCGGGTTTAAGTTTATTGTAAGACATGCATATGTTATAAAAAAACGATTTCTTAAATTGTTCCAGGTTAAAAAGTGGTAAACCTAAGGCATTATTTCTTCTAATATTAATGTTATGCACGTCTGTTCTAAATCTAATTTTATTGTACAGGTATGGCGGTGTTTTAGTGGTCAAAATTTTATGATAAAAACATAGAGAATGAAAGACCCTTCGTTGCACCATTGACAGCCAGCCAGCCATCCACCACTAATGTGTGAGAAATATGTTGGCGTTTTCGAATATTATAAATAAACCGTAAACAGCTGTTTTGCATCACCTGAACTCTCTTTCTATCTACATTATCCAAACACTTATTATAAACAACATCACAGTAATTAAAATTGGACAATATTAACGATTCGCAAAGGGTCTTTCTTGCAGATACATTTAAAATGTGTCGGTTAGCATAGAACAGCTTTAGAGTCGAATAAGCCTTCCTTAGAAGCATTGTTACGTGTTGTGTAAATTTAAGATCAGAATCCATCAAAATTCACAAATTGCTTATTTTAGCAACAACAGGAAGATATGTATTATTAATGTGAATATTAAAAGAGCTTTTCAGTTGTCTTTTTTCCTTGCCTTTTGTATACTGAGCAGAGTCAAGTACAAAAAAAGCAAAAGATGCTTGGCTTAAATTTTAGTTTGCAAGCCATTGTACACACCAGACATGTTCGTGGCGTTATCATAGGTTGTCCATGACAGTCTTCAATATTTATGTTCAGTGTTTTGAGTTCCGTAATAATGGTAGAAAACGTTTATTCAGGATTATGTCCCACTCAGGGCAAAAACTTGAGAAATCTTTTAAACGGTTTGCCTGTTTCCAAAACGTATCTAATCACGGGAGTATATCTGGTATTGAATTGATGACTAGTTGGTACTTCCAGATCCTTGCTTTCCAAATGGTTTAATATTACTGGCTAAAAATGGATCGAATTTAGCTAACAGGTCCAAAATCATATAATAATTTTTGTGTTGCGGAACACCAAACTTTTTATTTTTTCTATAAAAACGAAGCCTCTTGAACGTTTAACCAATAAGTAATATCTTAATCAATCTGGACATGCAGTAAATTATTGATTCGGTCATTAAACTCACTTTTAACTTTCAAAGCCAAACACGGCCCTCAATATACCGATCTTTTACTTTCAGAAAATACTAGCCAATTTCGGTCATTCACTTTGTTAGTTTTCATTTTTCTCCTTTCTCGCTGGTAAGAAAAGACATTGCACAGCATATAGCATATTTTTTAATTTTAGAGAAGTCGCAAGACGTATTTTGATCGAAGCCGTACCTTTTCACATACCTTAAGGTATTATTAATTTCTCATGAACCTGGATCTTTGTTCAGATTTACTATTGTTTGCACTTGGTCATTACCTAACGTTTGTTCTAAGCCGCATCTTTAATTGTTATATTTATTGATAATTCCTCTACCGCTTCTTCCTCAAAAACATAAATATTCGTTTTCTCGCAAGTAGATTCTTCAACAGATGACTGTGATGGTTGGACCACAGAGTTCAAATCCGTCAAAATAAAAGTAGTTTTACCAAATTTGAGTGACAATAATCCTAAGAAGTTCGGTTTGAGAGCTAACGACACTTACCAATACTATAGTGAAAGCGTAAGATTTTCTAATAAATCCTAACATACACCACACTTCGGACACAGAATTTACAAACACTAACTCAAGAAAAAAAAATCAGGCAAAAAAACCTAAGAAAATAATCTAAGAATAAAAAATCCATAGAAAAAAACTTACGGAAAAAAATCCACCAAAAAAAACCGATGGAACAAAAATTCAAAAGTACACCGATAGTGTGATAAATTGGGATTATATTTTTAATATCAATAATAATACATAAAAATTGTTAAGTTTTCAATAATATGGTATATTTGAATTTACAGCAATACATATTAGGATGTTTTACTCCACATCTCAAATAAATATAGAATGGTTTGCGAAGGTTTCCAAATAGAAAATTTTTAACACCTTAAATTTGCAGACATTGAAATCTTGTACGTAAAATTTCAACAAGGTATCAGCAATTGACCTTTTCCAAGTACGTCACCGTGATGTCATAAGCTCCGCCCTATCAGCTGCTCACGTTAGATACAATTTCTCGGTCTTTACGTCTGCCAAATAAAATAAAGGAGCATTTATTTGGATTGATAAAAAGTTGATGCTTATTTGAAAATTTATTAAGTTTGTCGAGATCGAAATTTATTTTATACATAGAATTTACTAAGTTGTTTACTTTAAATGAATTATAGAGTTGTATATCATCCGCATAGCAATGGTATTTACAATATTTAATATGTTTATAAATATTAGAAGTATAAATAATGTAAAACAAAGGTCCCAGGATCGACTCCTGTGGCACTCCTCATTTAATAATAAGCGAGGAGGAAAATGAACCGTCTAAACAAACAATCTGACTTCTATCCTTGAAATAATTTGAAACCAGTTGAAGAGCCACATTCCTAAGACCTATGTACTGCAAAATAGAGATAAGCAATTTGTGGTTAAGAGTGTCGAAGGCCTAGGAATAATCAACTAGAACCAGCGCAAAGACCTCACCAACATCAATAGATCGAAAAATTTCGTCCGTTACATCAAGTTATGTACTCGTGCAAGAATAACCAGAGCGAAATCCAGATTGATAGTCAGGAATGAAAGAGCCATCATTCAGGTAACGCCAAAGCTGTACAGATGCCAACTTCTCGAATATTTGAGAGAACACTGGTAATATACTAATAGGCCGAACATCTTCAAGAGCCGCGACGTTACTCTTCTTAGGTATAGGAAATAATTTAGCAATTTTCCAGCAGGAAGGGAAATCACTAACAGAAAATATGGTATTAATAATATGGCGCATGTAATGTAATATATGAGGACAGCACATTATAAGCATGTCAAGAGAAATGCCGTCTGACCCGACTGCGCCCGAAGAGAGAGAATTGATAACACGTTCGATGTCAGTTTCTGTTATGTCAAAAAATTCAAAAACATCTGCAACATTTTTATGTAGACATGACAACTGATCAATGATAACTGTCAAAAATATTGTTCTATTCATTCATTTTGACATTTTCTCTCCATTCAAAAATTGACGAATTTTAGACGTCTCACAATTTTTTATGCAGCCTATTAAATTTTCTTTCTTTGTATTTCAGGAATCTATGTTGTCATCGGCATTTATCAGGTTCTTTGAGGTACAAGAGTTCTGGGAGATATTGCATAACTCATGAAAAGTACGCAGTACTTATTTCAAAACACCCAACCCTTTAGCTTAATTTTAAAAACTCGTAAATTAGTTTTAGTTGTTTTATCAACCAAAAAGGAGTGATAATTTAGTCGCTGTTACGTGCGCAATTAGAACATCACGTCACGAAATCACTGGTCACACCCCATAGTATATTAATTTCGGACGAGAACGTAATTTATTTGGTACTAATTTTTATCATAAATTACCTGTAGACAAATTCGACTATATTCATAAACGTATGCAGGGGTTCAAGTCATTGTACGCAAAGCTGAGTGAACGCATTCTTGCTTCTCGCGAAAAATCACGTCAAACATATAACTAGACAAAACCAGCATGCTACGCATGCGTTAAGTCACAAAAATGAATTAGCTCCTAAAGAGCAGACAATCATGAACAATAATTGGTCTCACCACTTACGTTAACATTCATCAGTTGACTAATCAATATGAATGCAGAGTACATGGAATTTGTAAAATGAATCGAGAGTATTCGGGTGTGCGCTCGCACAAGTCATAACATATTAATAAGAGATCTTCAAAGAAGGGTTATTTTATATGAAGTTAGTCAGAAAGTTTGGCGTAAAAATCAGTCACTATCTAATGCTACTAAAAATTATAATGCCAAATTGGGTCCAAAATTTCTTGGTCCTTTTATTGTAAATCGTAAAATTGATCAACTTACTTATCAATTAGTGGATGAAAATGGCAAAGAAACTGGAAACTGGCATCCACAACATCTGAAACTATATCATTTCGACCCTGGTTTCTTGCTTCTTCTATTAAGACTGTCTAATTTATTATTATGTCTCTACTTATGATAATGATGATGACATGAGTTTTTATTGTAGGAATAATTACTTAAGGAGGAATTGTTACAATTTAAAATTTAATTAAAGAATTTGTAGTCTTCTATGATGTTAACTTGTTTGTGTTGTGATTTTATCTCGTTATGGATGTATGAAGAATATCAAATTTAAGTAGAGCACTGCTGCTGCATACACAGAAAATACGAGATGACTCCAACACACGCGTACGAGTAGTGGGTAGGTAGAAAGTGGTAGGAAAACGAGACCCAGGTCGAGGAACGGAAAAAGATAAGTTTGCCAAAAATTCAAGACAATTGACAAGGAAGTGAATAAGTTCGTATAAAAAAAAAGAGAAGAGGTGGCGCGACAACTACTTAAATCAGAAAGGTTGAATCTAGCCAAAAGATCAGATTGCGGGAAACCTCTAGGAGTGTAAATCCCATCAACGTGATAAACTAGAAATTTTAAGAATTTGCGCTGAATGTTCTCCAGAGCGTTCATATGAACCTGATACGTAGGGTTCCAAACTACCGAGGCATACTACAGCCGAGTTCGAATGAGGGTTATGTATAACAAGAGAGGTAAGTCAAGAGGTAAGTTACAAAATCTCTAGAGTTTTTGATAACAAAACCAAGAGTTTTATGTGAAGATAAAATAATAGATCAAAAGTGACACCCAGATCTTTAAAAGCACTAGAGCGAATAATGGAGACGCCGGAAAAAGAATAGTTAAAAAGAATTGGGGACTTTGCTTGGGTATAAGAAACGGTGTGACATTTAGAAACGTTTAGATCTAAGTGGTTAGACCAACACCATTTATCAAAAGGATGAAGCCTTCTCTGAAGCACAAGAGCATCAGACATATCACGTATGACCTGAAATATCTTTATGTCATTCGCATACAGTAGGCAATGATAATGAAGAGTAGGTGCGACGTCATTGACAAAGATATTGAATAATAGGGGGCCAAGAACAGAGCCTTGGGGTACACCCTAAGGGAAACTTCAGACACGCAACCGGAAGCCAAGCAGCTCAACAAATTGGGTTCTATCACATAGGTAACTCATGAGTAAGTTGTTACTCAAACCAAAAGCGTGAAGCTTCAAAATGAGAATCGAAAGTCTTACTAAAATCAGTGTACAAAACATCGACCTGGAAACCAGAATTCAAGGATTCAGCCAGAAACTGGTGCATAACAGTTAAATTGGTAATTGTGGAAAGCTCTTTAATAAAGCCGTGTTAACAGCTGTAAAGCTTTTGGGACATTCTAGAAGCGATGTGGTTATATAAACAAAATTGGAAACGTTTTGAGAAGTTACAGGGAAGCGCGATGGGACGATACTTAAGAAGATTGAATCTGTCGCCTTTTTTATGAACGGGAACAATTCGAGAAAATCTCCAATCAACAGAAATGCGTCTCTGCTGAAGGATCAGATTGAATATGTGAAGTAACGGCGTCGACAGCACCGAAATGCAGTCTCGTAAGAAGAAAGCAGGGTTGAGCTAAAGCAGCTACTAACACAAGAAGCAAAAAAGTTGACAACATCATTTTGGCCGTCACTGTGAGCACCAAAATAAGTCATATTAGAAGGTATACCGGAGGAATTGCTGACTAGATTGATGTAAGACCAGAAATGATTACAGTTAGACATAATGTCGGTCTCAAAACGTCTTAAGAAGCATTTATGAGAAGTCTGAATATCAGTCTTTATATTGCTGCGCAGCAGTCTAAACCGATAAAGAGAAGTAGGGTCATTAGATGATTTATAATTCCGCCAGAGAGAGTACTTCAGCTTGATATCAGAGTTGAAAGTATTAGAAAACCATTTGTTTTGGATTTTGGAGAGGTCTTAGGGGTAAATGCATTTAATGAGTCATAGATAACAGAATATAGTTTCTGTTAAGAGGAATCAACGGAGGAGTCTGTCAAGATAGGGGAAGAAAGATATTCATATTAAGAGGCGTAGTTACCTTTTTAAAATTGTAGGACAAATGAAGATTATTTTCAACAAATTTGTGGAAATTGCCAGGTAAGCTGTGGGAAAATCTTATGAGAAGGGTAGGATGATAGAGGTTCTCGTCAACTATTGGGTCGCAGTTCCTGTCAACCAGACATGGTTTGGATGACAACAGAAGATCAAGTAACCTATTGTGGGAATTGCGGACAAAGTTAAACTGCTCAAGGGACAGTAAGTTGCAAAAATTATTTAATATTTAAACACGTTCGGAGTTATCAACCTCAGTAATGTCAAGGAAGTGTTCACACAAACAAATCACATAATATTTATTAGAAATGCTTTCCTTGAATTTGTGTAATTTATTTCTTACCTATTGAATATTTGATTGTAACACGTAGAATCTTGGATGTTTTAACCCGCCAGATGTAGACAAAATTAAATCTGGTTCTCTTCTGGTTTGTTTCTTTTGAATAAAAAACGACGGACACTTGTATGATTAGGCCAAATAGACCTATCCATACCGTTTGGTACATTTTCTTCGGAAATTGAAATTTTGAAGCATGAATCCGGGTTTAACGATTTCAATGCTACACATTTAATTTCACGAAAATCTTGTTTTAGAAATTTAATCACTCTTCCCTCGTATTAGCAGCTAATCTGCTAACATAGAGAGCCACTGTCTTAGGTACCTCTAAGATAGTATTTTAAATTTTTAATACTGGAATCACTTTTTTTTCTTTCTCGGTCGTTACAGAGCTATAAAAGAACAGAGTTCTTTTATAGAAATTTGAGTTTTTTTATAGAGCTAGAACAGTTTTTATTCCAAACGGTGGTAAGACTGATTTGATATTAAACGTCAAAGCTGTCATTATGTTCGTGGTGCGTTGATTTAAATCGTAATTCTGTAAAGGATGATAGATGCTAGTAATGCGTTACTGGGCTAAATGACTTCTCAGGCTTTAACGGTCCAAATCATTGCATTTTTTTAAATAGGAGAATCTCCTCTATCAGTAGCATCTTAAATCTTACCCGTTAAGGCCTGAGAATTTACACAAAATAACCTCAAAGATTATCTAGATTTTGCATAGAAAAGTATGAGTATCAATGCATTTTATGCATGCATTTGTATACAGTGCTATATATTTTGCATATCGTCGCAGGTAAATGATAATACAATATGTTGTATGTCAAAATAGTATATTACGTAACAAGAATTGTAAGAAGCACATTACGCACGACTGCAAAAAGTTGCGCATGAGCATCGTAGCGGCGAGTGCGTAATCATCGGAAAACGTAATCGCTTTATAGTTTGAGATGTATACTATACTTTATCTACAACCACTTCTCCAATAGTGTTATCCGTTTAAAACTATTATTGAAACATTATTTTTAGTGATATATACCTAGATGCTTATACTTAATGGAATAATTTATTAATTATCAGAATCCAGTTATTCAAAATCAGTAACGGGCTACTATTGGATTTATAGCTACTTCTCACACTATTATATCATTGAATAATTCTACTGTTACTGGCAGTGGAAGTAGCATTACTATTTTCGATTATTGTATAAGCAATTTTCTTCAAGGTATTTATATGACCGTGTATAGGATCATATAGAACTTTCACCGTTGATTGAAATATTGGTAAAGATAGTCAACCGCTTGTATTTGCTTGTATCACGGATGCAATTCACATATGCATGTTGGGTTGCGTTTTTGTTTACTTTTTCACCTGTACTGAAGCGCTAAGTTATAATGTGTACGATTCTTGAAATAGAATAGTTCAATTTATTCCACCGTTGTAAAAATGGCGCAACATACAATCCGTAAAATTTACTTTTGTCAATACAATGTTGCAACGTTTTCAAATATTTAGTAAACGTATTAACTAGTAATTAAAAGTGACGAATTTTTCATTTATGAATAATACCATTGATGATACATATCTTGGATTTTAATGACAATGTTTTTTTAATAATTTACTAAAATACATGCGAAGCGTTATTTGTTAAAACAGTTTGGTTTGGTCGGTGTTAGATAAATAAGAAACAATTATTTTACAAATTATGCTTGCACTTTATTTTTTAACTTGCAAATAATAATGTTGACATTTGTTTGTCATTTAATAACTTCGTTAGGAATAAAGTAGAACATACTGGGAGAAATACCACTAGAGTTCAGAAACGCAAAATTATTGGTTTTTGTATCTACTTGTTTTACGTGTTCAGTTGAAAAGGATTTTAAATAAAAATTGGTTTTCAAATTTTTCAATTCAAAAGGCAACAAGTTACCGTGTTTTTTAGGGAAAGTGGGTTCCACTAGACCTTCAAATTTAAATTCACTTGGTAATAAAACCTATTCCTATTACTTCTAAAAATAAAAGTACTAGATTTTAGCTTGAGGTGTGTTGTCTCCCGACGCGGTGCGGATAATACGTGTATAATACACTATTCTTTTCTGTGACGAAATAAATGACGATTTAATATTGAAAAATCATATTACAATAGAATTAGAAAATTATTGAGGGAAATTTGGTGTTAAAAATAGTACTCACTTTTTTCCCGAGGGAAAAAAATAATTTACGAAAAGTGACACTTTGTTATCTGTTAGTAGAGATAAAAAGTTAGGATTTTACTCTTTGAAACTGTATCAAAATATCATGGTTTCGAATTAAAATAGTTTAATTAAAGTAAAAATAGCTCATTAATTATAAACATTGTTTCAAAATTACAATTCCAACTGATCTAAAATAATAGTAATAATTTACAAACAATTTACACATAAATAATAACGTACCTAATACAATGCTATACATAAAACATATCCAAACATTTACACTTATTTATGCAGATAATATTCTTATTTTACGGTGTGGTTTTGTGACATCACTGTAATTATAGCTATTAGAAATATGTTTATTAGCCTCCCACTTTAAGGTTCGATATAGTTTTATTTTAACCAACTGATCGATAATTAACAGTTTATGAGTGTCGCATTCTCTGAACCATGAATTCACACTGCTGTTGAGACATTTTTTATACGGAGTTTAATTTTTTCCAATAAACCATAATCTGTTTTAAAAAGATGAAATTCTTCAGTAAAAAGTTTCAATAAAAAAAACACAAATTTTGAGAATTCGGGTGATGGTTTGTGTAAGTATTTAATTCCATCAGATTTGCTGTAATCTTTATATAGAATTAATGATTCGTTCACATTGAAAACACTTGAGTCGTTAACTGTTAGCATTTCCTTACACGTATTACAATGTACTTTTTTATATATGTAGTGACTTAAATAACCCGCAACATACGACACTGAACAAGATTCTAAAGAACTATTAATTACGACATTGTCTTCATTGATTTTGTTCTCCAGACAGGTTCTAGACGATCTCTTTGTTTCATTATTTTCTACACTTTCATTTGTCCCAATTTTGTTATCCTCTTCCTCATAGTTAGTGTTAAATTGTTCATCTATACCATACAGATAATCATTAAGCTTTGCATAGATGCTTCTTTAATGCGTTTATCATATCTTAAAATATAAGTACACCTAAAGTTGATATTGAAACAAATGTATTACGAGGAGTCTTCGGATTATCGTTTATGAGTCACATTCCTTATCGGCTTAGTCAGAAATTCTACAATTGCATACTTTTAGCAACACCTTTAGTAAATGAGTAGGCTTGTTATAATATTGTTTAGATGCAAACAGTTGAGTACGTTAGATTGTAATATAAGAAAATTCAACATTCGTTCCAACATAAAAAGGGATAGCGTTTCTATGTTAAAAATTTTAATTTCAATGACCAAAATTTAGAAATTTACTTGCGTAAGCCTAATAGATTTTAAAACATTTTCAACGGATAAACGATGTTAATGTAATAAATATATGAGTATGGAATTTTCAAAAGTATTTAAAGAAATTGTTTTTTTGGGAGAACGTTTTTCAACGATTTCTTTACGAAATTAATACTTTTAAATCTGCAGGTTTTTTTCATAATAATAAACTTTATTCACATGTGTATGTATACAATCTTTGTACATATATGTGTTTGTCATGATGGTATAACCATTGTTATAACCTTACGTAAGAAAGATACAAATAAATATTATTACATTGAACAATTAACACACATTTAATTAGTACGTCGACAAAAATCAATAAATTCTTGTATATTGTAGAACGCATGTTTTTGTTTGTTTGTCAACATTGACTCAATGCACCAATATTTCAATCAACGGCATGATGCATTGGCAACAATGTCGTGCCTTAGCATAAACTATCAGCAAAATTACAGTTTTCTATTTCACATTTATCGGCAATACTGTTCTGTAATTTCTACAATACAATTGACGTATTTTCTTAGCACAAAGCGATACTACCGACCTCTGATGTTTAGAACAAATTTCGGGGTCGCATAATCCCGTAAGGTTGACTATCTTTACCAATATTTCAATCAACGCTTTCACACAGTCTACCGCGTCACCTAACGGCAGCCACCCACCATTCTTTTGCTAAAAGATCACAACGCCCTAATTTTAAGAAACCTTGAAAACACCCGCATAGGTCTAGCGAAACGTCAGCAAATTGAAACCTGGGTAGTTGTCTTTGATTTCACCCAATCACCTGAAGGAATCCTTACAAAGATAACTATTTAAAACAGATCATAAGAATGGTAAGATGTAATGTTTGAAACAATGACCTGTATATACTGTCTCGTGTTTGGTAAGCTTAGATCTTCATCAATTTTCGTTGGTGCATTATTGATTTACAATTTTTAAAAAATGGTAAACGTTCGGTGTCTGCTCTTTTTTATAAAAAATATATAAAACGTTTAGGTAATTTCGTAGCTATTCAGTTACCCAATTACTATTAACTATGCGATTTGTTTAAAATAACTCACAGCGAGCATTTTTCATGACATACGTAGCCTACACAGTAAATAAACAATTATACACGATTGTTGACATTGCAATTGTTAATATTATCGTCATCGTTGTTGGAAACTTCAGTGTTAGTGGATCTAAAGACAAGGTAAGTGTGAAACAAACGGAAAACCAACAAAAACTGCACCAAAAAACTTTACTTGGACACGTGTTTCAATAACTAAGCTATCATCATCAGCGGTTCGTTTGACCCACGTGTCCGAGTAAAAGTTTTTGGTGCAGTTTTTGGTGTTTTTTGTTTGTAAAATAAAAGCTGCAGTTTAGTGTTCCATTCCTTTTAAGGTAAGTGTGATAATTATAAAACAAACTTGATAGATGTTACATGAACAATAGACGATGTTATGTAGTTAATATGAATTATATAATTTTTATATTTTAGATGGTAACTTCGTCCAGATTAAAGTGTCAGAACTGTATCGGAAACATCAACGCCAATCAAAGAACCACAAACTGCGTTTGGGCAATAGTGAAAGGAAGAGAAGGTCGAAGAGGATAATTATTTACATTTGATTGTCTTCTCAGTAACAAATGTTATATGCAAGTAAAAACAAAGTGGCCGGATGTTCCCAACGACTATACGCATGTAAATAGTGTTAATGCTAATGCTTAGTGTGACCCTGTTCCCGCGCAAACCTCAATGGAGGAAGAAGGTGTTGGTCATCTGATGCGAGTTGAAGAGGAGATTGCCAATATTCTGTTGGAATATTAAGAGACAGCTAATGATGAGACTAGAGTGGCAGAGGCAAATTGAGCAAGCCATGAAGCTGTTGGGGAATGTAATTCGCAGTGGAATAAAGATAAACCAAAAGCACGACAGGAATCAAACAATTTTACCCCAAAGTGTCAGTTAGTACTCGTCCACATCCCTTGTAAACTCTTGCCAAGAATTGAGATGCAAGTTAAAGGGCCCAGTTAGGTCTGCTGGGAGACGAGGTGTGTTTGCTGAGAAAGAAAATGTTTCTTTAATTCTAAATGCAAGTAGAAATATAAAAGATGGCGAGGGAAACGAGTTGGTCAGGTGAAAATCAGGTAAACTAAACCGCTTCGACACATCATATCAGATGAACGGTAAAGTGCAAGTAGAGTACAGCGAGTCTGAAAAAACAACTCGTTCCCGACCACTAAGTACTAGAAAGATTGTAAACTCTAGCGACCGCATTTACTATGAAAACATGTGGTCCATCAGTAGCAGCCATTTTAAATGTTGGTTTTGTATGCATGAGAAAAATGCCGGCCAGTATCACACCTTATCCGGAACCAAAGAAGAAATTTAGGTACTCAGTATATAAGCTGACTGTATTAGGATTCCGGATAGAAATAGTGTATTTAACTTTAACTCAGGAAATAACTGGCTTACTTTATTGTATGAGAAATAAAGCCATTAAACCCCTAATAAACGTCAACTCCGATAATTTGATATTGACTACGACCGTCTTTTTAGAATAAACATGGCACGTTCAACTAACTGCTCACGTCCTTACAATCATTCATCAGAGATATCACAATCCGAACAGTCAAGAATGGACCCACGTATCGTAAAAAATTTATGAGATTTATGCCACTTAATTTAGTAACGTTAAACGTGATTACTTATAGTGTGGCTGCGCAGTAACATAAAATTAACGAAAAACATTAATCAGATCCACTATTAAAAAGGATCCAGAAGCCATTACCTTCTTGGCCAATATAATAAAGAATAGAAAAACAGGAAGGAAGATATAATCGATCCATTATTAATTGTATCAAAATCACACAATCGTATTCCTTATTACCGTGACATAAACGTCATCGCTTATCAACGTCTTTCGTTAATTTTATTTTCCTGAGCCGGCGCGGCGTAGTATAAACGTATAATCTCTCTATCATTGTTTCCCGTTAATTTTATGTTACCGCGCAGCCGCAGTTATAAGGGATAACATTTAGGGTTACTAAATTAAGTGGCGTAAAATCTCTCTAATAGCGCAATTTGAATTCCTTAAAATTCCATATATTTAATGTAATTTATGTAGTAACGGTAGCCCAAAACACATTACTAGCATCTATCATCCTTTATGTTTTGAATTTGGTAGCGCCTTACCATTATCGCTCGAGAATTTAATTTAAATCAATATAGATCTGCAATCTATACGCACACCTGAGTTTATCAGGTTTTGTGGTGTTTAGGGTTAGGATTTTATTTACCCTAGTTAGAACAATTTGGTATAACCAATTTACAATCTCATTTTATATCCGGATTATTTATTGTTGTCAATAAATTAATACTTTAGCTAATTTTTTTTCTATAAATAACAAGTTCTTAACTAAAAAGAATTGCTTAAGGCTGTTTTATCACTCGGGACAATTTCAGATTTCTAGTAGGCGGTTCACTATTTTTATTTCTTGTTACATAAATAGCTATTTGTTGTTTTTCTGTTTCTAAAACTGTTTAAAATGCAAGTCATGTACAAAAAAAATTGACATCAACAATTCAACAATATATTATTTATCTATTAATATTAATCGGCTTCCAAGTCTGGCCTGTTGCGATCAGAAAAATTCGCCTGCGAGTACATTCATTCTCCAAGAGTTTAATGTTAATTTTTCTCATTGATTTTTAAGTAAAAATTAAAAAAAAAGTAGGGTTGTCAGAAAATTAATATCTATGTCGCGCAGGAGTCGAAATTTGGGCTTATAAGGAAATCCATTTTCTATTATTTTACGTTTTAATTAAATTAAATACAACGAAGACGAAAAAAAAAAATAGCTCCTGCACGACATAAATAATAAGGTTAGCTTTATGTTTGTGCAAAATCAGGAAAACATTTCTAAAAATAAGCGAGATAAATTTACATAAACTTTATAGCTCTCTGAGAGAATAGCCTTAACAGAGGACTATACAATAAGCTACGTATTTCAGTATTATCTTCTAGATCATCAATTTAGTCGAAAATTAATTTATTCTTTAGGTACTTAAAGACCTCACTCTATAATGTTAAATTCTAAAATAAAATTTAACCTGAGGCTTGCTTTCACTTAAATAAACCATTTGAGACTTCATTTACTTTAACACTTCAAACACTATAGTTAATATTCAACAACGTTTTTAATGTTTTTTTTATAAAAATGAAATATATTTGAAAAGATTTTATATGACAATTTTTTAAGTGTTTTTCAAAATTATTGCATTAATTAAATAAAAAAAGCTATGTAACGATATAAATTTTTAAATTATTGAATAAAAACATGAGAGTGAATATAAAAACGTTTTTGTTCGCGCGATTCAAAAATATCACAGACCGATAACTTTATATTCAATAAATGGAAAACTCTTTGTTTTTCAAACACATCTTGTATGATAAAATCTTACAAAGAAATTTATACCATCGTACAAAAGAAAAATATGCTTGTTCAAATCCCAGTAAATTTGAAAAGGCTATATATAAAACAGCACAAAAGGCTGAAATTGTAAATTCTATTGTTAAATTTCGTGACATAGTTTCTTTTGCTATAACAATAAACAACGCGCAACAATTTGCTGTTATCATAAACTTTGTAATTAGAATTTGCTGAGTTTCTTATAAAAATTGTTATACAAAGCTTAAAGAAAATTAATTTGTAGTTGATCTCGATTTTAAGCGGTGTATAAATTGTCTCATCAAGATTTGCCGTAGCTAAATTAAATTTATGGCATACGGTTACGTTAGTTACTAATCGATTTCTAAAGCATATTATAAACCCAAAACAGGATTATGCATGCATATTAAGGTATAGAGAATCAACAATGGATTCCATAGAAATTGTTAATTCGGATTAATTCAACGTATATTTGTTTTTGTACTAGTATGTGAAATTTGGTAATTATTCAAAGCAAAAGATAAAACTGATTATAATATTTTATCACTTTGAAAAACACACTGATTATACTTATTTTACATTTTGAGCTTCCTTTCGTTTATTTCTTTTGTCAATTCTAACGGTTTATGTTTCACCCCTAATTGCTGTGCATTATATTCAGATGCTAAAATTATGTGAATGTGAATTCCGAATGATAAATGTAAAATATTTAAATTGGTTGGTTATTGAAGACATTTTGTTGAAGCAAATTAACAGTTAATGTAAAATTTAATGTGGTACTTAACGATATAAATGTAAGTTCATTATTATGAATTGTGCTTTGCAGTTTAAAATGGCGATACCTATATGGTAGTTATCTAGAGAATAAGTCTTTTGTGCTTTCATTCTTAATGGATGTTTAATGACTATGCACTTAATTGTGCCGAGACTAGGTTGAAGATCTGAAGCACACATTTTCACGAAAAGTTCTGATAGTACACAAAAAATAAATATTATTTGATTCGGAGTCACTGAAGTGTTTGCAGTTACAATTTTTGTACTTTCATAGTTTTGTAGGAATTTAAAATAAAATGAAGGTTAAATCCCACTAAACATAAAAACATTACATAAACAAAACTTTAACACCACATTGTAACGTTTCTATTTAAAGTAGTTACAATAAAAAAGTAACATTGTGATAATGTTAATTTAACTTTACTTTTTGTAACATAATACCAACGTTTTAGCTATTGTAACAACGTGTACAATAAAACATAACATTTATATTATAATCATGTTGTTGTAATCTTGATTTATCTTTTTAAATTGGCTTGATACAATCTCTCGCCGTCAACTGGATTGGAAGCGGCGCGACTGCGGTGGTTCAGTTTGTTAAATTGACGCTTCTACCGCTACGCTATGCTCCCACTGATGGTAAGGTCCCATAGCGTGAACATACCTATCATTAATTTAAAATAACCTACTGTATTGTCGTACTAATAATGTTTAATACATGTTCAACTTATTATGTTTTTGTAATGTTATTTTCATGTTCAAATATTCATTTTATATATCTTGAATCAATGTTTAAATGAAATGTTAATTTTGTTACTTTCTTCAAATGTTACAAAACATTGTTTTAATGTTCCTTGTTTAGTAGGAATATTTCATATGAGCATCGATTATATGAGGCTTCCTCTTTAAGATAAGTGTCTTAATCAATCAATAACTATAATACATTCAACAAACACACGGAGTTAAGCCAATAATTTGAACCAATAAACGCAGTATTTACACAATGTAAATTTATATAAATGCAAAAATTCAAAAATAATTTATTTATTTGTAATAAAGTAAACCAACAAATTTCAATTAATGTAAGACATTTTTTATATTTGGTATGTGTAACGATTGTTTCCTATTCTACATAACCCAAAGTTATAGTAACTGTAAATTTTTGTTATAAAATGTAGATCTTGGATATGTAGATGTATAAATAAATAACGTAACGATTTTATATGTAAAATGTATTTATAAATTAAGTACCGAACTCGAAGTAACGAAAAGAACAGTTATAAAATTCCCACAACTGCTTACCACTATCACAAACGTTTATACAATTTATTAAGCAATTGTATCCATTGTTAAAAAATTTTACAATTTACATAAAAATTATATTTAAAAAATTGTACTTTATTGTTAAGTCATAAACGTAGTACTACAAAAAAATATAATGTGCACAGTATTAAATATTTTCATTTTAAAAATTTCCAAAACACTAACCTTTAAAATCATTTTTTAAACGCATTGGCATTGGTGATGACGTCAATGCTCGTACAAATCAAATACAAATAGTGGTTTCTTTATGTAAAACACTACTAATTTATTACTTGAAAAAACAATTGCATACAAACCAAACATCCCATATTATATTATTTCTACGAACATTGACGTCACAATATAGACGACCTGTTTCGGCGCTAATTTTAGTATTTAAATGAAATACATTTTTTAAAAAATACCCTGTAATTTAAAAAAATTTACAACTGACGAACGTGTTTTAAGTGTATGGGCTTAGATTTTACACATTTTATAAAAAAGATAAAAAATACCAAATTGTAAATATACTAATCAGTAGAAAATTTAACGCTGAATAAAAAGTCTTTTTCTCAAAAACTTACACAAAAAAAGATACAGAGAAATATACAATAAAATCCGCGGTAAATTTTTAATAAATTGTTAATAATTTTAGACAAAACTGTTTTCCCCATTCTTACGTTATTATTTTGAAGCAATTTGAACATTTGTTTTGCAAGTAAGCGAACAGTCTCTAAAAAAGTGCCAGGGAGACTGGACTGACAGTAAATCACTTGCACTAAGTGCGTTTAACAGTAATAATATAATAATATATAGATTTATTAATTCTTACATACAGAGTGTCCCTGAATTGATCTTACAAACTCAAATGGGAGGTAGTTTGTTCAAAAATATGAAAAAAAGTTCCGATAAATATGTGTCCGCAAACGCACTGTTTTAGAAGGGTGTTAAATTTGAAGAAAAAATCGTTTTTTGCTATTATATTGGGAACCTTTGGTCTCTCAAAAAGCAACTTTTGAGAGAATAGTTTTTTCTCCAGTTTCTTTAACAATGCACTTTTTTTGTGCGAAATGGTTAATTTTGCATAACGTAGTGTCGAAGATTTTGGGGTTGTCGCCCTTTAATTTTATGCTACTAGAAAATGACTGTTTTGAAGACATTTTCTAAAACTCTTTTACGCAAAAAAATTACTCTTAGCAATTTTTTTGATCAAGTTAAGTTGTAACAATTAACTAGTTATTAATAACAATTAATAATAACAACTACCCTCTCATTTTAAAGTAAACACTGAAAATTAGCGCCGAAACAGTTTAATAGAAGTTTGTCTGTATAGTGACGTCATTCCTCGTATAAATAACATAAAAAAGTAAATTAGTGGTGTTTTACGTTAGTATTTAGTGTTGTTATACAGGGGAAAGTGTTTTTATGTCATGTCAGATATAAACAAGTTAATTAAAATACATCACACGAGTGCCTTTACTCCTAATATTGTAGTTTTGAATGTACGAATATACCCTTCATTGTCAATTTAACTTAATAGCATCCTGTAGTAATCATATGAAGCACAATTTCATTTAAACGTAAAAAATGTATACCTAATGTGAATTATGCATTACAATGGTATTACTTACTATGTAGCGTAAAACGTAAACAAACCACCATTTATACGAGTGTTGACGTCACGACCAATGGCAACGCGTTTTAAGAATGATTTTAAAAAATGGTGTTTAGGATATCTTTAAAATAAAAATATTTAATTCAAAGCACATATATTTTTTTTGTACTGGGGTTTCCTTTTACGTTTATGACTAAACAATAAAGTATAATTTTCTTAAATATAATGTTATGATTGAATTGAGAATTTTCAAAATAATCTAATGAATTTCAACCTGACTATAGTTGTATGAATGTAAGCTTTCGCGACTGTTGTCACTAAGATTATTATCTTCCGGGTTGAGCCGTGTTCGTCCTTCCTTCCTACGTTCTCTGCTTGACGTTTCGCTAACCATGCTGTTAGCTTCTTCAGAAGTTACTCTAAAGACTGATGTTGTTGTCTTCTGCTCCTCGTTATATACCTATGTTCCGTTACAGTTGGTAGAGTTCGATCAGTGACGGGTGGTTGGGTTTCGATGGTTGGTTGATCTTCTGTTTGGTATCGACTAATTTTGTGGCGACATTTGTTTTCTTTGTTTTTGTGAAGCGTTAGTTTCCACGTGTTGCTTAATCGGTAACCGTCTTCTCGATTGAAGTTGTTGTACCACAAAATTAGTCGATACCAAACAGAACATCAACCAACCATCGAAACCCAACCACCCGTCACTGATCGACCTCTACCAACCGTAACGGAACATAGGTATATAACGAGGAGCAGAAGACAACAACATCAGTCTTTAGAGTAACTTCTGAAGAAGCTAACAGCATGGTTAGCGAAACGTATAGCAGAGAACGTAGGAAGGAAGGACGAACACGGCTCAACCCGGAAGATAATAATCTTACTGACTATAGTTGCCCAATCACTCAATGCTAATATTTTATTTTATTTGTCAAATCCAAATTTTATTATATTCCAGTCAGCTCATATTCAACCACTTAGCACATGAAAAAAAATACCATTCTTTCAAATCTTCTATTCCAAAATCCCTCACATAAATTGTTTAATGTAAATTGAATGAAAAAAATAAATCAAAATGTCAACTACTGTTAATAAATTTTTAAGTTAAATTTTTGATAAAAGAGGAAAAAACGCAAAAACACCAAATAAAATAAATATTTTCTTTGTGTCCGTTTAGATGGCCTCTTCTCCTTTACAATTCCAGCGCATCCAGACCGTTCAAAAATAAACTCCGCTCCAACCACGTCACCTCCTTACTCTTTAAAGTCCAATTTAAAAAAAAAAGACAACCCATACTTTATTGCTTCTTGCATTTATTATTGGTAAATGTAAACCGCTCAACTTTGCTTTTTTATATTCCTCTTTTCATCCATCAACCATACCCCCATTTTATTTTCCATCATTTCAACTTTTATCACTCAATCAAAACAGTATTTTCCTTTTAAATTATATATTTTTATTCTATTGTTTATAATTTTTGTTACTAACTAAAACTTATTAAACCTATTTGATTCCTTAATAATCATCAATCTTCACCATCTCGCATGCCATCTAACGTCAATTTTTCCTATCACTTCCGCAACCTACGTTACACACAAATGTTGCTGCACAACCTCAATTAACTTTAACAATGGTAAGTTATTCTTCTTAAAATTACTTAATTACATTCTTTTAAAGGTTTTTTTATAGAAGATTAAATTCCTTATTGAAGAACATCAAACACTTAACTAAAATTATCTTGCTAGTAAAAATAAGCTTTAGCTAACACATAATAAATTTAATCATAACAATAAACTTAATAAAAACTCCCAATTCTGCAGTTTTTGGATTCGGTTTCTATCTAAAAGGTCTAAATATGGAATAATTTAAGTTAGCTAATACAAGAGCTTCACATAAAATTCCATAATATTTTTGTAGTATTTTACTAAAGTGTAACATACATTTTAATCTTGTGTCCATAAACAGGCCAAGGTTTTTAACTTTTTTTAAAGGAGTATTGCTTATACTCAATTAATTAGATTTTTCACTTTATTACTCAAATTAATGTTTCTCAAAATTCAAACTGCATATTTGTTGGAGTTTATAATTAAATTATGTTTTGTTGAGAGGTCAATTAATCTTTCCAAATCACTATTTATATATTCAACATTATTAATTAAATGTTTAATGAGAAACTAAATAACTGTGTATCATATGCATAAACAAGATATTTACAATATTTAAAATTATTATAAAAACAGGACGTATAAATTGTAAATAAAATTGGTCCACGTATTGAACCCTGGGGTACTCCAGATAACACTGCAATTGGGGAACTTAAAGAATCAAAAAAAAGAAACCCGCTGACTGCGTTGTAAAAGATATGCTTCAAAAACTTTAGTGCATGGTTTCCAAGTTCAACATAGTGTAATATAGCAGTTAGTAAGTTGTGATTTACGGTATCAAACTCTTGGAATAATCCAAAAGTACAAGTGTTGTTATCAAACCATTGTCAATTGCACGACTTATATCATCAGTGATATCTAGTAGTGCCGCAGGATAGTTATAAAAAATCCGAAATTTTGTTATTGTCGTGCAAGCAATTTCTCAAATACTTTAGAAAGTACCGGTAAAATACTAATAGGTCTGAGATCGTCAAAAGACGAAACAACTTTTTTTAGGAATGGTTTTATTAAAGTAATAAAATCATTACGCCCTCAAAAAATTATTTGATCTTAACTGATAATCTATTAAATAATCAAATTTATTTTGTAAAATAAAATTTGTAATACATACAAACAATTAAGTATTCTTTTTCATATTTTGCATTCGATTTAACGAGCAGCAAACTTTCCGTCGCTTATTCAGCATTTTCTTATACACATTCTAGTAGGGCATTCATAATTGCAATTCAATGCCAAATTTGACAATTAATAAACAATTTGTTTTTGTTTCATCGCTACCAGATATTACAGGTATTTGCTTGTAAGTAAGCGGTACGCCTAAAATGCCAATTCTATTTGTTTTTAAGAATACAAAGTGAAAATAAAATCTTGTATGTACCACGGCGTTACTGAATGATTACGCCCATCGAACCATATCCATCTCTCGGGCTAATTAATTGTTTATAATATGTCCAACCAATCGTTTTTTTCGTCCGTTTATACTTGTCCAACGCTTTATCTCTTAATTTTGATAAAAATCTAATATTATCAGTAAACCATGGAGGCGGTAATTTTTTTATCAGATTTCTTAGTAATAACTGGTGTATGCGTGTTAAATAAATGTAACAAATTATTATTAAAAAAATTAACTTTAGCATCAACATTTTGCATGTCAAACATGTACTCTCATTGGATGGACCTTAAGTTATTGTCAAATAATTCACTATTAATTATACTTAAATTTCTAAATTTTATCATTTTTTTTTATTTTTAATCTGACAGTAAACATTCAGCATTCAAAAAATTAAATTATGATCAGATAATCCATGTGCAGAGTGGGCCATTTTCGACACTTTTAAAGGAAAAGTCCTTCATCCAATTGAGATAGGCAAAAACTGATGTAGGTGTCTGAGGCTTGTTTTTAATGAGAAACACAATGGCAAAAACCACATGGCGATATCCATTGTAATGTCGGAGATACAGGGTGATTTTCGAATATCTGCATTTTAGAAAAATGTCTGTAACTTGTTTCCTGTTGGAAATTTTCAATTTCTACAAAAACATTGCTTTAGCACTTTTTTACATAGACTCCAATGCCGTTTTCAAAATGAGTATACGGAGTCACGTCAAAAGGTAATCATTACCAAACTTACTTTTTTTAAATACTACGCCCTGTATATAATTTCATTGGTCATATGAAGAGTTACTGATAAAGCATCTTCAAATTTATTTAAAAATTCCGCCATATAAACTATTCCAATTAAAAAGATTTATGTAAAATTTGGGTGGAAAACCATACATACTCTATTGAATTGCTTATTTCTTAATAAACAATTTTAAAGTTATATTTAGATTTTAAGTAAGACCTTACTCCTCCTCCCCCGTGTAGATCATGGTAAGTGATAAAACTCATAACCAAAAATCTCAACAAGGTTGGTATTTCAATCTACAGTTAGCCACGTTTCTGTGATACCCATTACATCTGCACATTTCTGATCAACAAGTATCCGGAAAAAATGATGTTATGGAACGTACATTTAAGTGAAATACATTGAAATTTGTCATATTAAATTAATAAAGTTTACAAAAAATGAAATTAATAAATAATCATTGTATGTCTATCTAATCATAGCTTAGAAATAAAAAAAAGAAATATAATATGTAAAAAAGTTATTATATTATAAGAAAAATGCCAACAGTTAATTGTAACGACATGTGTGCGTTTAAAGTGCATAGCGCTATCTAAGCGACAGCTTTAATGCTTGAAACACACGTGTGTCGATAAAGCCAAGTAAAACTTGTACAGAAGCATAACACGCAACAAAAGAACACCTGATGCCGCATTTCGCTCTTATTATCATCAGAGGTGTATACTTAAGTGCGGTATACAACTGTACAAGGCGGCGGTTGGTCTTATAAACTCTCATGGAGCAATGAACATAAGCAAAATGTGTGTCTACGACATCTCGTGTAAAACATTGACACGTATGAATAGTATAAACTAAGAAAAATGCCAACAGTTAATTGTAACGACATGTGTGCGTTTAAAGTGCATAGCGCTATCTAAGCGACAGTTTTAATGCTTGAAACACACTGTGTCGATAAAGCCAAGTAAAAACTTGTACAGAAGCATAACACGTAACGAAAGAACACCTGATGCCGCATTTCGCTCTTATTATGAGCTCATCAGAGGTGTATACTTAAGTTCGGTATACAACTGTACAAGGCAGTAAAAGATGTAACTTCTATGATCGATAAATGTTACTAAAACTGACGTTTAATGTCAATCCCAAAAAGACATTTATTTTCAAACTATTGTTGTTCATTTATTCTATTCAATTGAAGTCTATACTAAATCTTTATGAAAATTTCTTTTGCATTTTAATT
>JALBCR010002741.1:0-47120 GCA_030710515.1 Abscondita cerata
TTGTTACGGTCAGTTGTTAGGAAAGTATGCCCCTCAGTGGAGAGTAGGGTGCGGGTTAGGAAAGTCAACGTTATTCCTAGAACCTATAGAAAAAGGTAGGGCGCCAGGTTCGAGTAACGCTGGAGAAGAATCTGACCCAGAACCAAAGGTCAGCAGCTAACTGTCCGCAGCAGAATATACAGAAAAGGGAAACAAATCACAAAAGAATTCGACATAAAGTCAGAGAAACCTTCACACAATATTTATTCACCCCAATACACAAACGAATTTGTGATAGTTCACAGCATTAAATAGACACAGATATATTACGAATACACACGAGCTAAAACGGGTAACGTACAGCATTAAACATTCAGGTAACACGAAAATGACTAGAGCTACATAGAATTACAAGTTAAAGTAAAGAGAATTACCCAAATATTTACCACTGCTACGCCACTGTCTCGTATATGCAATTGACTAGGTACGCCTACTGGAGAACTCAACCTAGAATGTATGTCGATTTATGGTACTGAGTAACGTTACAGATTACATGAATTTAAGGAAGACGTGTAAGGGAAGTTTTAAGACTAATTCAGTCACCGCGAAGTTTAAACGATTGTTCAATTTGGCCTGTCGGGAACGAGCTCGTACCGGGAGGGTCAATGGAACTAAATGCGTTCGGCTTAATTAAGATTGAGGTTTAAATTCTTACACGACTTATACACCACGTAGGTATTAAATACTCTTATCTATAACTAGTTAACGTTCCAGGTATATTATGCAATTACACATTCGAGCGACAAATAATCCGCAATAAATTTTCTACGTTCGCGCCTGATAGTTGGTGTCAAGGGGTGACTTCTACTTGAGTGATAGGTCGACTGCAGGTTCACGCGCAATTAAAAAGATATTAAAACCTCTGACCTTCCACGCAGCAGTAGGAGTATTACTCTTGCTCTCAATGGTACTAACGGTTCGGAATGAGCCTCCACCGTGGTCTGCGAATCTGACGGAGTATTCGTGGGTAGCTATTTCGGCACAACGCCTCCAAAAGCCATGAGTAGACCCGCAATAGCCGTACAAGTTGACGAAGGAACAACCGGAAGAGAATATATTCGTAATAGGGAGACATAAACCACCCTCTCTAGAATAAACATAGGGATGTTAGCGATAGATAAACCCCGAGGGCAATCGTATACCTGATGCAAAGCGTCCCTAGCCTGAAGAATGCAGGACGTGCTTATTGAACAGTTCACGTGGAGCACAACCTTTTAGCAAATTTTAAAAGCCACTTTATGCGGTATCATATGTTTTACCTACAAAATAAAGTTTTTAAAACGTTGAAGGGTTTCAGAATCTCTTACCATCGGCCTGATTACCCCTTCAAGCGAGGAAATTTTTAGATGAGGGTTTATCTTCTCCCTCGTGAACGGTTGATTTAGGACAAGCTTTCCGGAAGCGTTCAAATGCAGCGGACCAATCGTGGACAGTTTCAAGTTATCAACGCCGGAAACCAATACAAAGTAATGCCCGCGAAATTGGGTTAAGGAAGTGTACACAGGAGGAGCGTTTACACTTCGAACGTTACAAACTTCTTCAGCACCCACCTGGAACACAACAACAAACGTCTTATGTGCAGAAAATAGTTGTTTGAGTTCTGTAATCACAAAGGGACGGTTATCCAAGACGCGTTGCCCCACCAGATCCTAATCATAGACACTTTGACGATCTTCCGTAAAAATCAGTACTGTTGCAGCTATACTGCCATCAGCTGAGATCCATCCGAGCGACACTTGGTTAACACGTCATAGATCTGTTGAGCATACGCATTTTTTCCGACTAAAACGTCTAAATACGTACCTGTTCAAGAAAACGTCTTTCGAAAACTTACTTTCTGGATATGTCTCTAATCGCCGCCAAAACATAGTTCTATTTCCTTCTTTAGCTTATGTGTTTCATTCTTTGGATCTATAAAGCATTGATATCCAAGCACGTACAAAGATTATCGATAATTACCATTACTTTTTTGTTCGTAATCCTCGTCTGGTTTTTCATAAAGAAATGATCAGCTCATTTAGTAAGAGATCTTGTCCAAAATCCAAGATTCACAAGACAACGCGTCGTCTTGCACCTCGACTGTTGTCATGGTTAAAATCCACAAATTACGGTTTAAACTGCTCGACCATTTGCCTTACTCAGCAGATTTAGCCCTAAGCGACTTATTTTTCTTACCTCATCTAAAAATTGACAAATTCGCCAAATTATGAGACAATACCTTTGCGAACAATTATTTTGCAGAGAAAAACTCATTTGGACTGGTTAAAAAAATAGAATTATCACTGAGAGAAGTGGGTAGAGTTACTAAGAGTCTATGTAAAAAATAAATTTAAATTTTAAGAAAAAATGTCTTTGTTAGGTCGGAAACTTCTCAGACCATCTTCGTAACTGAGATATTCAACATAAAATGACTTCATTTAACCAAAATAAAACTAGAATTGCAGGAATTTTAAACATAGTATATACTACAATTTACCCAGTGTATTGTAAAAAAATTTTGTTATTACATCCATGGAGATTTGGAAGGTAATATGTTTACGTCAATAACGTCTTCTCTAACAAAGCAATTTCACATATTCTTGTCTTTTGTATTGCGCCTAATTAGTTGGTAATCTCTTAGCAACGACAGTTTGTCGCCAATTTAATGGCTTATTTCCGTTCGCATGCAGGTGCGTGAGATTTCTTATCAACATTTATTTCATGAGAGTCAGTGTTTTCTTTTTGTGAGCGCTTGAGATTTGAACTTCGTTTTGTACAAAAAGGTTAACCTCATTATTCGTGAAGGACCTTAACCATCTTTATATTACACTCGCCGGGTGCGTCTCCAATTATTTCGTTTAGTTGTGTGCCATTAAAGAAAATTTACTGCGCGAATTTGTGAAGAATTTTTGAGAAATGTGCGAAAATACTGAAAGCCGTTTCATCTTGTCTTACACGATTAGAATTTTAGAACCTTGTATTATAAAACAAACTATACTGAATCAATGTGGTGGAGAAGTATTGTGGTGGAGAACATTCTATTATAAAGTGTAGAGGAGTTGAAATTTTGATTTTGCTCGTCACGTATTTTGGGGACATTTTGTGAAAAACTATTAAATCAATTAACATAAGCTATTCCGTGAAGAAGTTTCTTATCAAACTTTGGATGATGGACGGTGAATTCAGATAATTATTTGATTAATTCTACCGCGCAGGGACCGTTTCTAGGTGGCACTGCACGCTTTGTACAAAAGATAGTTACGCTCTTTCGACTCCCTCCAGAAAAATCATCCTCGAGTAGGTGACGCCAACCTCCCCTTCCTCTACTGAAGTACTGGCCTATTTGTGTCGTGTATTTGACGTCAAAACTATAACTTTTAGTAAATTCTCAAAACTCAAAAAATCAGTTGCCTGACTTAAGTAATAACCTACATTAAATGAACAACAAACATGAAGAATTACAGTTAAGAATATTTTCTCCCCAATTATAAGGTGTGTTTCTTTTAGGTGGAGGTCGAGTAAGAAAACTACCGGTCTTATTGCTACATAAATTCCGACGTTTTGCCCAAACTCGCGAGAGCTTTGGACGAAATGTCAGCAAAACGTAGGCAAGCAATAATGGTATGTGATCTCTGTAACCAACTATTTGCAAAATTATTATTTTAGGCTTTCGTGTTTAGCAGAAATTCGTGATTCTGCATAATCACTGACCACTGGTATATTTGCAAGAATTCCACTGTTGCATTATTGCAGTGATTGATTGATGAATTCAGAGCCGGCATGACACTATCTACAGATTCTACATTTTCAATTTCTGAGTGATTACACTGTGTGAGTGAGGAGATGAAATCAACTATCGCTTGTTGTTGTAGTAGTTCTTCATGCTGACGTTGATGAGTATACGTAATATGTTATTTTATATGAGAGCTATAACAGGTATTTTTTCAGTTTTTCAAAATATATTGGTAGTTTCTGAAAATCTGTTTTAAATATCACTAATTTGCAACAAAGTTTAGTAAAGTGGCTATGACTCCTCAACTGCGCTTTTTTAAAGAATTATCCATTTTAGGACCTTCCTAAGTGGAGGTGAAAAAAAGAGACACTGCCTTTTTTAAAGTTATAACCGACGTTTGCCCCGATCATATGGGTGCTTCTTCAAGACAAAAAACTTTATTTTAAGCCGTTTTGTCAAACACAAAAAACGGCAACAACTTGGAAAGCATGCACAAGATTGTTGAATTAATTATTAAAATTTTTAAACGACATTTATATAAAGACACGTAAATATTACACTGTCGATGTTTTCCATGTTGTTGTCGTTTTATGTGTTTAACAAACTGACCTAAAAGAAAGTTTTTCGCTACATTTTGTTGTTTAAATGACTTTATTGTCAACTAATTACCCTTTAAAACAAATATGAAAACTTTTTTCCTTTATTTAAGTCAAACCTGTTGCATTCTATGAAATGGATCAGTTTGTACTCCTGTGTACATGGTAAGAAATGTGATTGATTGAAACATTGTCGTATACATGCCCATAATATCAGTTTTCTTTCATGAATCTTTTTTATTCTCTAATTGTTGAGCTGTATGTCATATTTATCGATTTCTCTTTCTCTTCCAATTCTAATCCACTTTCTTGTGATTTTATAACTCACATTTCATTAAAACACAGAATTTTTTCAATAATTACAACAATACTATTAACTGCACTTTTAATTTTTAATCTTACCTACATCGCAACCCACTTCAAATCTCAAGAAGGCTAGGAAGTAAAAAAAAATTCTTAAGAGCAATATCAACTTCACAATCTAGAAAGTCACACTAGACATTAAAAATAGGTATATTTTTAACGATAATGATAGTATTTATGATAAATTAACGGAACCCAGAACCACAGAACTAAGAACCTAGTTTAGCATTGAACATTAAAATTATAACTACCATGTACGCCCCACCAATCGCTAACATAGATAAAGTAATGCAGTGAAAATTGAAAATGCAGATAATAGTGTGTGGCTAAAATATTTTTTTAATCAATTGAATTTAAATTAATATTCACTTTTCAAATGTAGGGTCACCGATTTTGTGAACAATGGCTTTATTTTTATATTAACCATATCAGTGCTATATCGATGTGTGCTCATTTTATAATTTAATAAACCGCAGACTTGACCCTGCGAATTTTATTTTGTATCATAAACAATTTTTTTGTGTTCCATTTCAATGTAATTATTTGAATGTGCATAATAACATATCGCAAACTAATTATCTACATATGTGTTGTATTATAATTGTCTATAAAAAGCAATAGGCTGCTGCTCAAATTAATTACAAAATTATTAATATTAATAATGATATTTAGATTCTGTCAAAGATTGTTATCAATGTAAAATACATAAGGAAACGATTTGAAATTTGTTTAGCGTTTTGACAATTAATTAAAAGCTTCTGTTTAATTTAACGTCTTAGTTTCGAGGTTGCACGTTTTAAGTATTTTTAGACCTTTGGCGATTTGTGCAACATAAATCGCAAATTTGCCTTACATTTTAAATGTTTCGATTGGCCTTCATCTAAAAATTGGCAATATGTTATTTTAATTAAGTATTGAACGTTTATTAAGATTAAAAAGGTTTATAAAATCTGTTTTTTAATTACTCATTAAACCTGAGTATTTTTTACAACATCTTAATCCAATACTATAATTCGAAAAATGTAAACGTGTTTTCGGCATTCCGCATAAAAATTCGCTTAAAATTTGAGTATTATGGTTTTGAGTATCAGAGATCTCAACCTTCTTAACCAAGGAAATTTCATCGACATCAATGTCCCATCGACAGTCTCGTGTATCTTCAACAACCATAATTTATGTATCTCCGAATATGCCTTTTTAATGAAATACTTTATCCAACACCTCTTTATTATGACGTCATAAAAACTATAATTTTGATTGAATTATGAGGTCTGTAAAACACGAGTGGTTTTATGTTGTTTTTATATAACTCAACAGTTTACAGAAAATTGACTAGTTGGTTTATTGAACATCAAAAAATAATTGTAGCTACCTAATTACCTGAGTCTATGAACCAGTATATGAACTCATTTTTTGAGGTTTAAATTAACATTTATATTAAAAGATATAACTTTATTTTTTGTCACTTCAATGTTGTTTCCACATTCATTCATTTTTCTCCTCAGTATTTACAATAACATTGGCTTCTGTACCCAAATTTTCACACAATATCTTCTTATCAATGTCCATTTTGCTCGAAATTGACTCTTCGACACACCCTTGTGCCACGGGTGTCGATTTCCATCGACCATGACGTTGGACCATACCAAGATCGCCTCCAGCGTCAGACAATAAAGTCGCTGATGTGCATCTCAAACTGTGTTCTATGTACGACTCTGGTTTTGGTAATTCCAAAAGATGAACTACTGCTGATAGCATTTTGGATAGAGTACAAAACAGCCTCTTGTGAGAAATATACTTAAGTCGCAGAAACAAAGCTACGTGAAACATATGTTTTTGTATCTGATACATATACCAGCATATAGGATCCGTTATCTTCTACGTTATCGTTCAATAATTCACAACATCGACGCCTACCTGACACACTCAAAATTAGTGCGACCCGTAATCTAAAAATTAAATTTCATTCTCAAATAACAAATTCCATATTCCTTCATCATCAACTATTTCTAAGCGATTAACTTGCCATATACTATATTTTGGTGAAGCTTTAATGTCGATCTTAACATGCTATATTTTGTACACATTGAAGAGGCCTCGAATGGCGTTAAATATCTAACCCCCAAACTACGTCTTCACTTTCCCCACAATCATGGTTTTCCTGTTTCCAGTTATTTAAATCACATAATTTTTTGTAATAAGCATCTCTGGATTTCTTCGATAGCAAACTCAATATGACATCCTTCGCAATGTTTTCAGGGAGAGAATTTTTTCTTTTCATTTCCATCAATATTACAAGTGCCAGAGTAGTTTTTTTTTGCAAATTAACATTGCAACGAAATCATAGACTACTAACGTATAAAATTTTCGGGTTTTGATGATTTGTTAAAAACTCTTACCTCCTGTGTTGAATAAAACTATGTATTATACTAGCGTCTTAACAGCAAATAAGTCCCTCGATAAAGATTACCAACTCGAGCTAAGTTTTCGTGACTAAACATTTACCTCAAGACTTATTTGCTTTATAAACCAATGGACTACTGGATTAAAAATTTAATTTGAAATTCTAAAAACTTTTCTATTTCTCTGTTTTTACGTTATTTACGGACCATATTGAAGGGATCTCACAATAACGAATAACACCACCAAAAATAAAGTCAAAGTAATGTTTGAGATAATTAAAAAATTTTATTGTTTATTTAATAAACATTACGTTATTATGTGAAATACTAAAATCAGGCATATGGCCGCCACTACTTTGGTGGATACTATTCCAGATCACGTTACATACGTTAGTTTGTCAAATCTAATAGGTACGTTTTTGATTGCAATTTTCTTTCTACCCAGTTCCAGGAAATTGTTTTAAAACGTTTAATAGAACATCAAGCTTGCATATTGAAACCAGTATATCGCTGGTATCAAATCGATACAGCCCCTGTTATATTTATGATTGAGGGAGCTGTCAAATGTCAGCGACAATTTATCCAAGCGGTCAGTTGTCTGCGACTACTCGGCAGCACCCACTTGTCTCGGCAGTCAGTTGTCTAGGTAGACAGTCGTCTCGCGGCCATTTCGTTAATTAGTATTCGAGATCCTGCTATTTAAGAATCTTAAGAATACTTAAAAATCGAACAATAAGTGCATAAATAAATGGAAATTAATTGAAATTTAGTAACACAACGTTATATTCTAGTAGTAGATCGTTACTCTATGTCAACATAATTTGCTTGATAGTTATTTACGAAGTAGCTTGGGCTCTTATTCGTACAGCTAAGAACTTATGCCATTTAGGGCTTACGAGTAAATTAATAACAATTACTAAGTGCCTCTCGAAGTAGGTACCTGTATAACTGATGTTAACCACCCTGTGTAACCTTTTTCTAGGATTTCACATTTGTTTAAATTTATTTGTAATTATTTTAAATTAAACTTATACCAATCAACAATTATGTAATAATATCATCTGTTTTTATAGAATAAGTTACGTCGAAAAAAGTTTTGCGAAAAATTTTAAAATATTTGCAATTTCCAGAAGTAGTCAAATACCCAAATATTCCTTACTTTAATTTTGCTTTAATTCATAGCTCATATTTATTTTTCTTCTATGGACTTCATTTCAAAGTATCTTTAACACATCGTCTTGATGGCTGTCCTCATACTCCACCTAATTATCAATATCTTTTTCGTTGTAACTCATACTTTTCTACCTTTTACGCTCCATAATGAGTTTCTTTGTCTTTTATTTTCTTCGATTTATTCTATTTTGCATTTTCTTTTTCAGTACAATTTTCAAAGCATCTTCAAATGTTAGAACTAATCCTCCTTTAGGTACTTCGTCAGTTCTCATCGACTTATTTCGGGTTTAAGATTCAACCACAATTCACCAATTTTCCATAGTATTCTCAGATTCCTGACTGCAGCAGATAGGAAGATAGAAATAATTTGTGTACCATCACCATTGTAGATTAGCAATAAGGGATTTTCTGGTGTCGACTTAGTTTCTGGAATGCAACTTCTTCAGAAGTAATTATAGTAAACGTCCATCTGTCGGTTGTTTACCCTTTTCTATTAATATGTCGAACCACTCATGTTTACCCAGCCCCAGATTTCTTACGATATCTTGAACTTCAGCTTTTAAACGAGGTGGAACTTTTAAAATGAACTACGTTTTCCCACATATACCCGCTTGGTTGCTCAATGTGTTGTTTTGATTTTCGTTTTGGACAATCGCTTGATGAGGGTCAAGTCAGGCCATCAAAACCTCGACAGAATTTGACCAAATAGAGGCCGTAGGTAAGTATAAATGAGAAGCATTTGGTCTTCAGACAAGTCAAAACAGAAATCTACTCCAGAGTTGGCAATTCCTGTACTGATCAGTTGTCAGCCCATAAACTCCTGTACTCACTGGCCGTCGTAAACGTTACTCGAAGACCACCAAAAAAGGTGGGTATCGTTGTCAATGAACAGAGAGGCTAGCTTCACTGTTCTTCAAGTTCCAAACCGTTTTTGAGACATCTCAAATCTTTGGCTGAGTCCCAATAACATTTCTCCGCACTCTTTGAAAAAGTGGATTGCCATAACAAAAACAGATAGTCCTCACTGGGCAAGTTGCTGCTGAACTTGCAAATAAGCTGCATGAAATGGTTGCACCTATGACAAGTATGACAATGCAACAAGTTATTTGGAGAAATTAATCGACGAACTAACACACCAGGTAGCAGGTTAATGTAATCGCTTCAATGGCCAGAAAGAATGGATATCGAGATGTAAATCACCTAAAAATATTAATCGTAGCGGTTTATTCCAAAGTAGAAAGAAGATGTTTGCTGCTACCATCAAATATTTGGCAAGCGCCTTCTCCATCTAATCACGCCGTCTCTTTGTTACGGATGTGCCGACGAAGAAACAGTCTCCGGCGCAACAAGCCAAGTACCAACTGCGGTTAACTCTCGAATGTTGTGTCCCGCGCAGTTATCATTGGAATTTCATCGTTGCTGACGTTAGTCAACCGATAATTAAATTGGATTTTTTGGTACGCTTCAATTTAATGGTAGATCCTCGTAATAGACGTTTGGTTAATCAGCTGCAACACTAACGACACTAGATGTCCCAGCAACTTTTAAAATAGTGTCATGAATCATGAATTGTCATCATATTAGGACCTGTATGGGCAACCTGTATCTTGTAAACCAAGCAGTCTTACTCGGGAGAAATAAAAAATTTGCCAAAAACGAATTTGCGTCAATGATATGTCAGGATATTACTCGTCCTTCATAAAGTAGTTGGAGATTTTGATCTGCTTACAGAGTGCTAAATTCCAGAACTATCCCCGATTGCTATCCAGTTCCTCACATAAAGGATTTCAGTTATAATTTAGAAAGTTAAAAGATATTCTCCAGAAAACAGCGATTATAACCCCTTTTGCCTGTATGAATTTCGTTTTATGTGGTTGGGTTTACTTAACGCTGCACAAAAATTCCAACGTTTCATGAACGAAGTGTTACGGAATTAGATTTTGTTATTGGTACCTTGATGATATTTTTATTGCGTCCTGTAATGAAGAAGTTTAGGTATTCTAATTAACTCAGCTAAGTGCGTTTCTGGAGTCTTGGACAATTAGTTTTCGTTTTCAGAATTCGTCCAGTTGAAGATAAAGTTCTTGCAGAAAAGAATTCTGCGAAACCAAAAACAGCCAAAGGACTTCGTCGTTAAATTTTTACAGAAATTTGAAATCCGATGCAATTACACTCTGTGTGAAGATTCAAAGGGAATGCAAAAAAAAACTTAAGTAACGTGTGGACACAGCCAATGGCACAAGCATGACTACTCTACAACTACTATTCTTGCTCATCCTATTCCTTCAAGCGATCTTGTACCATTTACCGATGCTTCTAACACAGCAATTGGTGCATGTTTTCACCTAAAAACTCAATGAAGAATTAAAATGCTTATGATCGTAAACTTTATGCCATATATGGCGTCATCAAGTATTTTCGTCAAATGTCAGAAGGTCACCAATTCAGAATTGTCACTGATTATCGACCATCACATTCGCCTTTAGACTGAAACCCTAGAAATGTACTCCAAGACAATTTAGTTATCTCGATTTAATTGGACAGTTTTCAACGGACATTCATTACAACCCTGGAAAGGACAATCTGGTAGCTGATGCTCTTTCGCGCATTGGAAGCTTATCACCAGCTATTTGAAACTTACGCAAGTTGTAATTCCTGGAACTTCTTTAATCATCTATTGCGATACTGCTGTTGCAATCTCTCACTGAACCTTTTTGTCGACAAGCTTCGATTCACTAGATATTTGGTGTTAAGACCGCCGCCAAGCTAGTATCTCAACGTTTTGTATAGCCAAATATGCATAAAGGCTGTCATTCCTGGGCAGGTTCTTGCATCGCCCGCCAACAAGCAAATTATGAAAAACAACATACCAGCTTTAGGTCAGTTTTATCCTCATTCAAGTAGGTTTGAACATATTCATTATCCCTTTCCAGAAATTTCCATTACTGTTTTACTTGGGTTGATCGTTTCTGACGTTGCTACGAAGCATTTTCAATATGAAACATTGAAGCACTTACGATCTTCTTCGAATAACCACTGATCAAGGCAAAGCGGTTTGAATCGCATCTCTGACAGTTGACACCCTGCTGCAAATGGCATGGTCGAACGTTTCCACAGGCAACTTAAGAATGCAATTATTGCTCATCAGTAGTTGATATATTGCTGATCGTTCTCTTAAGATTTTGTGCAGCTTGAAAAGAAGATATCAAATGCACTCCAGCTCAATTTCTGTAACTTATTCTGGAAAAAAGACAAATTTGTATTCAAATACTTAGACTTAGAACATTGGTTTTTGCCAGGATAACGAAAACAACAGTTGGTTTTGATTAAAATATCTGACAGTTCAGTTATGAATAATATTTCTTTAGTCTTCAATAAACGATATTAATTTAACTTATGTAAAAGCCTCAATAGTACTTCTCCCGAACGTCCCCAGTCAATAATAACTTTCATAGACAAACTACGTAAGCAACTTGATACACTTGCCCAAAATATTGATTGAATTTACGAATAGTCTGTGCTCAAATGTACAAAAATTGGCTTCCGTAGGTTCGCTGATGATACAAGTGTGGGGATAGTCTAATTATCTACGTTACAGTGTCTAAAATGATATTCTGGATGGTGGCCACTTCAAAACCCGTGCCGTTACGGCCAACCGGCAAAAAACAAAATGGCTGCCACAGAAAATATATTTTTGTCTCTATCACTAGAACCGGTGGTCCTACAAGAAAAGTTCATATGACCACATTTGTTTGTCATTAGATTGTCTATGAAATTTGTCCTTAGCACTTTTCTCATAAAAGCAACCCTTTAGCCGCAAATGCACTCCGTTAGAAGAAAGCAATATAGTCGTCAGCTGAAACAGCTGGTTTATAATTTATATAATACTATAATAATATAGTAATATAATAATTTAATACTATACTGTAGATAACGAATTTTCAACATAAAGCATTTTGGGAAAGAAAATAAGTCCTCAATAGAAGTGCATTGCCATTTTCTGCGTTGGGTGCTGACGAAGGAGCACCAAAACAGAAAGCTGAAAGTTCAAGGAGGTCTAGTTGGAATAACGCTAAATGACAATACAGGAATAGGTTTTTTCTAGCCATTCTGAATTGATCAAAACAGGAAGTGAAACAGAGAAAATGCTTGAAATGGGTACCTCAAAAAAAAAGATGAATCATGAAATTTCTACCAAAGCCTTTCAAACATCAACTAATCCTTTTCAGTCAGGAACTTGTTCACATTCTTACACAATGTATCTTCATTAGGGAAGTTCAGAATTCATTGGATCTTACAGCAACGTGTGTAGACGAATAATATAAAATTCTGGGCATCTATGAAGAAACGTGATCTAAAAACATGTGGTTCAATAGCAAATAGGGTGAATGTTGTTTTGAAAGAGAAAAAATAGCACTGAAATCTGACATGTCTTTGATATCAAAGTTATGAATAGCATCACGAAGCCGCAATAGCATAAGTTTGTATAAACTTTCCCCTCCCTCTGCCACTATCCTTATTTGCTGCTGACGGCAAGATGCATCATTGTGTGACTGTGTAGGAAGCTTTACAAACTACAACTGAAGAAGAGACAGAAGAAGGTATTCCTGCACCTGTTACGATGGAAAAAGTTACAATCGTTGATAGTATGGCAATACTTACATACATACGGCAAGCCACCTTCAGTCTAAACGGGCAACGATCTCAGAAAACACTTTTCCAAGTAGATTGCTCAAAGATTCAGTAGGTATACTAAAGTTCATATAGTTTTTGACTGGTACAAGAAGAGATCCTTAAAGCGTGAAATGATAGAGTTCCGCCGGAGAGGATCTCAACATATCCAATATAAACTACCTTCGGAAAACAATGAATAAATTGTTGTCAAATGACCGCATTTCTTGCTGAATATGTCATTGAGTACGGCAGGATAAATATACTCTTCTTTGTGGTAATTGGAAAGATAAGGCAGCAGCATCACATGCTGTGGATGTGCCTGGGTTAACACCTTACATATTTACTCACCAGATACTGATATTATTGTACTTTAGGTGGCTCCTGTCTTCAAAGTAATGGGAGAACTAAACGCTTCTGTACTTTCGGAACCCCACGCACTTTCTGGTGCTGAAGTAACCGGTTCATTTGCTAGTAAAGCAAAACTTAACTGGTAGAGGGCATTCAAATTAGCAAGTAGTAAGATAGTTCAGGTTAGCAAATCTCGGCACCAGCCCCTCTCTTACTCAAAATATCAGTGATGCATGTTTTCTGAGTGTACGTCCTCAAAACAACGCTTACCGATATTGTAATTGTTCGATGGCTATTGTTCACAAAAAGCAAAGTCAGGATGAAGATCTTCCTCCCACTAAAGGAGCCATTCACCCAGCCCTATTGAGAGCCCATCTCCAAGCACTTCTCTAGGACCAAGACATCGTCCAGAATCCAGTAATTTCTCTATCTACAGATCTAGAATGGATTGCCTGTACGATGCTATGTGCTCCTGAACTAGTAGTGGTACTCTGTCGCTGTTCACGGAAGCAAAGAAGATGCTCTCCCCCATACATGTGTAATGAAAATGGTTTTAAGTGTACTGACTTGTGCAAATGTGAGGGGGGTTCGAAACGTTGCGACAATCGGGTTGAAAATGAAGATGAAGAAGAAACACACGACATGCACAGTATTAGTAAAGAGAGTCAAGACGAATACAGTGATGATAAGTAACATTGACGAACATTTGTTAATTCAAGGGTAATAACCCAGAGTTATATTTCATGTTCTAATGTTGCAACAGTTTCGATGAGCTTTTATTACATTTATCGTACCAGTTTGCATATTTTTCCCATTAAAAACTTTTTCAGCTAGCGACCATATTATTTTCTTATGACGAAGTGCATTTGCGGTTAAAGGATTGCTTTTACGAGAAAAGTGCTAAGAACAAATTTCATTTCGTAGGACCACCGGTTCTAGTGATAGAGGCAAAAATATATTTCCTGTGGCGACAATTTTCTTTTTTTGCCGGCAGGGCGTAACGGCACGGGTTTTGAAGTTGCCAGCATCCAGAACCTCATTTTCGACACTCTAACGAAGAGAATGAGACCATCCCCACACTTGTATCACCTAACGTTGGAACTTTTAGTAAGAACATGACGTCGACATCTATTGGCTGTTTTGGGCGGATTTGGGGCTAAGCATAGTAATTGTACAACAATACAGCATCACAAATTTTTAAAGCAAGTCATTTACATGACTAATTGATATTTTCCTTAAAATTATTTACATAATTTTATACGATTTTTTCGTCAAATTGCAACATGAAGGTAATTAGAGCAAGTACGATTTCAGTAGTGCAACAGAAGTGTTAAAGCACTTAGAAAATACAAGGAAATATTATAATCCTCCATGCTTAACCAATTTCCCAATACATCAAAAGCTTTTTTTTAGAATTTGCACATTACAATTTTTTTTGGAAACAATTGCGTTATTTTTCTTTGGAGCTATTTTTGTTTAAAAGCCAATAAGAGTCCATAGAACAAGGTGACAATTTTTTAATTACTCAAATACCGAAACCGAAAATTACTGTAAAAGCTTTGCACGACATAAGTGTACAAACAAACTTCTATTAAAATACATATTATTTTAAAGTGGCAAACATTTTTTTAAAATGTTGTTTACAATATTAATAGCTAAGAACGACGGTTTCAGGTTCTTACGATAAGTGCTAACGAAAACATTTGTGTTAGCAAGTCGTACGTAAGCAGTGCAGCTAAATATTTAAAAATGAGATTTTTTTTCAGCCTTTCGCTTTTGAAATCCAGACAATATTTATTTAGTATTTAAGCATTAACTATAAACTTACTTAAGTATCATTTATGCATATCAACTGGGACGTGTATATATTTACAAATAAAATTGAAGACAGGTAATAATAATAATAAAGAAGGAGAATACGTGCTTCTCAATATTAATAAAACTTAATTGATTTTTTCTTTTTTTATCGCTTTTAGATCATTATTAAGAACTAATCTCGTTCACATATCAATACCACAAATACAATACCTCAAAACTGTATTTAGAAAAAAAAGCCAAATGACAGGACAACTTTTTTCAGATTTCAATAATGAAACTGGTTTGAGAACATGAAATGTAAGAAATTATTTGCATAATTGTTAATTAACAATCGAGGATGTAATTTCCATTTACATATTCTTTTTCTTACTTACCTCCTACTATTTCTATGTCTTAATATTTTGCAAATGCACGACGACGAATCAATAGCATTGAAATATTAATTTATCTTTATATTCTGCCGATAAGTTTCAATGCACGAACACCTGTGAAAAGATAGGATTACCGGTTCTAGTTTTATTACTTTTCTTTACAAGACCAGTTAACTGACAAGTTGGTTAATCAAAAACAGGTAGGCGTATTGTAGTAAATGGTAAGGTTTCCTTTTTGTCATTTTCTCCGTGTACTTACTTACAGGTAACTAACTAACGTACATGAAATTAAAACCGCGTACACAATATTATAATTAATGAAGTCACTGATTTAATAACGTTCGTTTAGAAAAATTGAAATTGTATTAATTACTAACTAGTTTTCCATGTTCAATTAAATGAATTTAAAGCTGAAATCTAATAATATTGATTCTCTAATTAACGGACTGGAACATTAATCTAGATCTGTCCTTATTCAGGTCCATTAATGCATTATAGTTATTGTAGTTGCAACCTTTTTTTACGTATAGATTAGAGAAGTGATGATGAGATTCGTTAAAACCCGAAAAATTCGGTGATTCCATTTAATCACTTAGTATCCGTGCAATGTCTTTAATTAAAAAGAAGATGAAATATTTTTTTCTAATTAAAAGTTTATAGAGGTTTCTCTGAATATAAATTTAACCCAAATTTTTAAGACACATTTTTCGAAAGCGTTAGTTGGGAAGGTATGTAAACAAGAGCGAACAAATAGAAAAATCAATTTAATGATTACAGAAAACTTTTTATTTTCTGAAGAAGGGTTGATAATAGTGTTACAAATCTTATCGCTGTTATTGTTCCGCATTCACATCGCGAGATAAGTATAAACACAGCCAGGAACGAATTACACTCTTCAACGGTATTAATAGATTATTTGTTTAACACGTACAGTTCTAATAATTCAGATAATTACAATTACAGTACATTACAATTTATATCCACTCGTATTAAATGATAATTCGCAACTGTCTGAATAAATACATTATGTCGCTTTTATAATTGTAAAATAATATTCTAGAAGATAATTGAACGTTACTGTCCTACTAGAAACCCACTTACAAGGACCTGTAGAATACTTTGTTGTTGTAGAACCTCAGTTGTAACTCCGAACATTGCCTTGGTCGTACGTCCGTACTTTGCCATAAATTCATAGAAGTCTTTTTCAAATCCTTGGTTTCTTGTCGTATACGTTATTACTCTGGTTCCGAAAAGGAAACGGGGGTTCGAACCACACACTTGACACCAGTGTTACAAATCGTATAGTAGTTATTGGTTCGCATTCACAATCGCGAGATAAGTATAAACACAGTCAGGATCGACTTACACTCTTTAATGCTATTAAGAGATTATTTATTTAACATGTACACTTTTTATAATTCAAACAAAAATACAATTGCATTATTACATTGCACGTTATAATTTATATCCACTCGCATTAAATGATAATTCACAAATGCCTGAATAAATACATGACAATAATTGTAAAATAATATCTAGAAAATAACCGAACGTTCAAGATACGGGGTTCTAGATCACCGCGATCATTCTAATTTATTCTAATAACTCCAGTGGCGTAACAATAGTATATCATACACCAACGTAGAGAAGACTTTTTCTCGTGTGAGGAGTATGATTAGTTGCGAAGCTGAGAAAAATCTCTGCGTGGTTTATATACTATTTTTTTTCACTAACCTAGAGTCATATAATCTTACACTAAACACACTAAACATTAATCAAAATTTAAATGCACAATGCATTGTTTATTCTCTAATAACCAATACCCATAAAATCTGGTAGTCATGAAACATAACTGTGAGTCGTAATAGCAATTGTTTTAATTGTTGACTAGTTGTTAATAATGAAAAATTATTGACCACTAGGAGAGAAAATCCGTTTCACAATTCGTAAATGTCTCAATGAATATATTAATATCAGTGTATAACCAACTGACTGACTGACCAAATGTATTTCATAATAGTTTTGACAAGTCTCTTGGTTTAACCTAAAGTTTTTTTGGTTCCAGTTTTTACAATTTAAGTATAAGTTAAACACTATGATCTGCGCTTTGTTTGCTGAATAGATAATGATTAAGCTCTAATAAAAAATCAATATCCAACCATTTGTCAGTAATGTCAGTTGAACAAAAGAGACGTGTTTACGTGGCGTAGAATTAATTCAAAGTAGTTTCACTATTGAAACTATTACATGCAAAAAGAGGTTAACAACAATTTTGAATAAAAAATGTAACATAAATAGGGGTTGCTCCGTAACTCAGTGGGAGGGAGTGGTTCGTGAGATGCTTTCCTTTCGTGAAATGATAAATTCGTCAAAGTCGAGTTTTTTAATGTACCACATTTTTTCTTATTTCCACCAGTGGCGTTTGTACGGAATTTGACTTGCCTATTTTGGCAGACATTGATGGTACGCCACTGATTTCTCTTAAAATAAAATGATTTTTGAAATCTCCAATCATTTCTAAGCAAATTTGATGCCACAATTTATAAACAAATTATAAATAAAATCTATTTCTCTGCATAGTGATATTGTCATATTAACCATATTGTTACGATTATGTAGAGAAACGCTTTTATTTTAAGCGAAAACCGTGCATCGATTGTAAAATTGAAGGGGTCGAATTTGCTTAGCAATGAATGTGAATTTTAAAAATAATTTTGATTTGAAGAGAAATCAATAGCACACCATCAGTATCTGCCAAAATAGGCAGGTAAATCCGTACTAACGCCACTAATGAAACACGATAAATATTTGTCACTTTGTTAATTCAAACATCGAAAAGAATTTCAATGTGCAAGTTGATATGTTGTTAATTTTAGGAGAGTGTTAAAAACCCACAGAGCAGTTGCTCTAGTGAGGGCAGAGAGGTTTCCTAACAACCCTAAGTCTCACATGGCGACATTATTCGATAAAATTTATTTATTTTTAGATTTAATAATATTTTAATTAATCATAATTCCATAACCAGGGGATAATTCAAGAAATTTTTTGTACACGTAGGTAGTTTTTTTACGTAGATTTGAATTCCAGAAAGGAAAATACATAATACTATTTGAAATTCCAAAGTTACCTCCTCCCCCTCAAAATTGAAGAAATTAAAATTAAAAAAATACTGAATCGTTTTCAAGATATTTCCTTGTAACACTTTAAAAAACTCACCCGGTATAGTTTTGATAACAAAATAGTACATCAAATTCGTTTAATGTTATAGGAAGGATTAATAAAAGACAAAACAAAAGTTATAACCCAACAATACTGTTGAGATACAGAAAAAAACAGCAACGTGACAACTTTGGAATCATATTGATTCAAAATAATGGTTTAAGTAACGGAATTTTAGATTAAAGGAAAATTAATGATCAATGAGCCATGTCGAGTGTAGCTTTTACATGTTTATGGTTTTTTCAAAAATACGCTAAATTAGACTGAAAAAGCTGCAACTTAATAACTTAAAAAGGTTTAACAAGAACCTGCCATTATTTATTATATTTATATATTATTTTATTCTGTCAAATGCAAAATATTCATTTTTCCCTAGTGCGCAATGCGTCAGAAAACCCGTGTTTAATCCAGAAAGATTGCATTGTTAGATTTTCACGCTAAAAGTTACGCACATAATGCGTCTACCTTTTATGTATTAATTATCTTCGTTTAACGGCCCAAAAGTAATTTTGGTAAGCATATTTTGTTAATATTTTTTATATATAGTGTATATTTTGATTTAGGGTCTTCCTTTGCCGCCTTTCTTCTTATCTTACTGCCTTCATGGTTTCCGAAGTGCAATGACGTTTGCAGTTTTACTGCCGTGACGCATCATTCCGTATATCTCATGCAAGTTTTGAAGATAAAAAATGGACAAATAATCAAGGAACCATACAATTCCAAAACACGCTGATCAGAAATCGCAAAGAAGGGCAACGCCCGGACGCCATTCTCGTGTCATACCTGCCTCAGTACTAACTTGTGTTTATTTTGCTTGTAAAAGTTAGTAACTTACCTTAATTATTTTCATTGCTTAAAATTTTTAAATATGGTAAGTTCGCGTAACTTTTTTTAAATTAAATATCATTTAAAATCCGGATTCAAATTTAAATCATTCAATCAATGTTTAAAATATTTAGTTATTTTTATGTTAATTCACGTATTTACTGTATAAAATTTATTTTCGAATCCCTTATATGAACCCTTTACCTCATTTTTTTATGTAATATATTTTGTTCTATATTTGTGCGTGTTTCCGAAATATTATCTCTGTCGTTTGGTACATTTTGCATTCTTTCCAAAGAAACTAAAATGTATTGGCGTCACATTAATAACATTTGCCCGTTTGTTTTACATCTCATTTCGGTAAGTATCATTATATAAAAAAATTGAAGACCCCTATCTTAGAAGTGAACGACCCGAACGTTACAGTATTACAGCTACAGAAACCAGTAGACTGGCAAAATATTGAGCAATAATAGAAGAATCTTGAATCCCTCGAACCTATTGCCTTGGAAACTTTATGATTAAAACCTGGAGTGTAGTTGGTAATAAAAATTATTCGTTACCAATTTGTCTTTCCGGCTGCAAATACATTTACTAAAGGGAAATTTAAGTTGATGGTATATTATTATTTACGTTTTTGACCACCTCAATAAACAATATGTTGACATCAAGTTCGGTATAGTGAAAATTACTTGGTTTCCTTCATGTCGTTCTCATTACTAAAAAACCCAACACAGAATTGATAACCAAATCAGAACTACATGGGTATAATAGTTACTCATGTTGATCATTGGGGAATTCTTCATATCTGTAGACAAGCTTTCCAATAACTTCTGCATATAATGTGGCATTCCCCTTCATTGTTATAACTGTTAAGAAATGTAAAACTGACGCCATTCATACTCAATATATATTTCGACCAGAAAGTTTTCTTTATAATGTGCCGGCTACGCTAAGAATTTAGTATGGCTGGCATAGACAATGTGCTTTAAATTTGAGAAAGGCGCACAGCGTTGCCGTTACTCTCAGACTCAATTTGTTGTTTTTTGTTATTTGTGTTACTAGGAATATTACTATCCATAAAAATGTTGAGATAAAACTTTTACCCGAGCGGTGAAGTTTGCTTAGGATGTGACCTGCTTGTTAGTCGGCTGCAAAGAAGCCAGGGCTGGTAACACTGGGCTTTATAAGACTTCATACTGAATTCTCAGCTTGTCAGGCATTATAGTGTAGAAGAATCAACCATCCGAACCCTTTGTTTTGTTTTTTTGTCTAACATCAGTTGATTCTTCAATGGTTTCCCTTCTTTGTGCAGAAAACGAATTTCTTTATGAGTTCGTACATAGTAAATACAAAAAAAGTGCAGAGCTCGCCTCAACCATTTCATCAATAAAGGAGAATTCCTAAGTCTTTCAAACCATTCCCTTGGAAATTTTACCATTAAAACCTGATGTATAGCCCAGATGTGTTGAAGATATTCATTAACTACTTTCTTTAACCATCTCAATAAATAAAATGTAGACATCAAGTTATGTATGGAAACTGGAGAAAATAATTGCGTCTTTTCGTTGCCGTTTTCGTCACCAACAAACCTAACATAGACTTAAGTCATGTTTGTTTTATTTTTTTCTTCTTTTATTTTTCTTTCCACCATCATCGTCCCAAAAAAGTAGCTAACTACTAAAGCAACTTTGCCGCCGAGTGTGTAACTAGTTGACGTAAAAACAATCTCGAATCGCCTGCTGTAAATTTGTAATAGATTGTACAATTGCAAACAAGCACCGTAAAACTTCGACAGCTGTTTCGTCTCTTTGGGGCTCATCAGGAGTAAGCGAACTCGAGTTTAAGTTCACAATTGTATAAGATGCGGTTGCCGACTAATAGTGCCGCCTCATACTACCGTAACATTGGCATTAATAATCGCAGAATCGACTTTTGTAACTGCTTATTCATCTGTCGGCAAAGTTGTTTTAGTAGTACAAGGCGGCACTAGATGTCATCACCAAATATTAGTTTATAGGTAACCTGACAATCTAGATTGGAACTACTATCATTATACTAATACATTTATTCCGAACAATTACAAAGTTACCCAAAAATTCATTAACCATAATTTCTGTTCTCGTCCCCAAAGTTTAATAGAGACATCTTTTCAGAATTTAAGTGAACAGTAGATCTTAACAAATTTAACGTTTTTAGTACGTATTATGAGAATTAAGACATTATTGTCAAAAACGCCATAATTTTCAAAATTTTAGGTCTATGACAATAAAAATCAGTCACATTCTGTTAGTACCAAGGCATTTTCATTATCCAGATTTCTTTCAGAATAGAATCTAGAGGGGCGTACTAGTTAATTACCTAATTTTTAGAGGTTCTCTTGTATAAAGTTTTTCGATTTTTCAAGCATCTTTCCGATAGTGAGCGAAATGTTACCATTTTGACAAGATAACAACCCCGAAAAATGATTTCTTTCAACAATTCTGATTGTGATTAGTTTGATTTAGTTAAAACGTAAGTACGTGTATATACAGAAATTAATTCTACTTTTATATGCATCAAAATGTACATCAAGTATTTCCCCAACACATTACGTAGAAACTTAGTCAGTCCAACTTAGTCAATTGAGGAAAAACTACTTGTAGTTATTGTAATATTATTCTTCATTTTTATGACGGGCACACTACTAATCTAATAACAAATGTGGTGAAACCCTAAACATTTTAATCCGAATCAATTTGAAAAGGACCCAATATAAAACATCTAAAGACGAAAACGTAAACAACAAATTATTTTTTTTCTTTTTCACAGAAAAATAATTCTTGCTAACCCTGAAACTCGGAACACGTTTATTCGCAAATTTGCATAACGCGGACCTATGAATTCCGCGTGCTAAATATACATATATTTATTAACATAAATTGTACAATACAAAAACGTATAATGAATACGCCACGTCAAATACTTGAATAGTAATGAGACATCTATAATCCAATCGAATGAAGTTAGTCTAAATAAAAATTAAGATTAATTAAGAATTTAAGTTGAGATTCGTCCTTATCGTGTTGAAGAAATCCAGCTGTTGGATTAATTTGTCTATAGTCAGAAACTTGTTTCTGATACCAACTTGAGGATAATTTGTTTAAGACAAATGGCGCCGCTCATTCACTTTAAGTAAATGCAAAACCTACAATTTCATTTACCTTTATCATACGTTGCTTTCATTGAAATGACATTAACACAATTATATATTAAAGTTTATTTTAAATAATTACAATTGGATTAAAGCAAGCCACTAATTTATGAAATAAAAATTTATTCCATTGAACACGGATGTATTCGTATTTGCATCATTAATTTAGTATGCAACGAGATTGTATCTGTGCATCTATGATTGGATTAACGGGTTCTTTTAATTGTATTTGTTAATTCATTTTTTTAACCATCACGAAAGTTAATTGTCAAACCACTCAAACTAAATAGTAGCTTTAGGCGATCAATGCCCAAAGCTTGCGAATTAGATATCTACTATACAGGGCGATTCAGACATTAATATGAAGTTTTGAAAAAGGTATCGATTTACACAATACATTTTTTTAAACTTCCAACCCTTCGTAGGTGTCTATACGTATATTGCAAATAGCACTCTGGTTTCAAATTTATGAAACTTTTATTATGGTTTGTTGCTTACAAAAGCAAAATTTAAACACGAACCGAAGAAGCGAACTTGCTCAATCGAAAAATGTTAAAAAAAGTTTACTAAAAAAATACATTGAATCCAGGATAAAATCTCCATTAAAAGCATAGCAATCCACCTCGTCCATTTCCAATTAAAACTGAAGAGTGTTAGTAACGGTAAAAACACCGAAGGTAATGGGCTAGCTGCGCTATAAATAATACATTCCCAGTATAAATTGAATCTTCAAAATCGCATCAATTTTGAGACGGCTATTTAACAATTCTTTTACAAATATCACATATACAGAAAAAATTAAACCTATAAAAGAGAGTATCGGTTCGCTGATGATGATAGCTTAGCTATTGAAACACGTGTCCGACTATAGTTTTTTGGTGCAGTTTTCCCATAAATAGATATCATAGATCTGGTCTAAGTTCACCTCTTTCACTCACTGGTAATGCTTCATTTTGAATCATCTTTTGATAAATCAGGCCACCGACTTGAACCGACTGCGTGGTGCGTCGCCTTAACCAATACCCGAGTACCACACATTGCACCTTCTCATAAGGAATCCAGGGGCTTCGATACGTCCCTGGCTACAATCACTCATTATTAATAAATAAAGCGAGAAATCATGTCCTCAAAATGTAGTCGAATTCTTCTAATTGCATAAACACAATACAATGCGAACGGTTTTTTCATCAAACAAATAAACACACGTGATCAAAATATTTATGTAATTAAATTAAATGCACACACGATACGTTCGGAGGTAAATACTATAATAATTACAATGAAAAAGAAAATTTAATACAGACAAAATCTTTTAACAATGAAGGTCGGAGCAAAGATAACCTTAGTCGTCTTTTCTCTTCAAAACTACTATACTATTCCACATTTGAATGTAGATCCATATTTGCCTTCAAGATCATATAAACTCATCCAGGTTGTGACAAATTTTAATGAAACTTTGCTCATTCCAAGCCTAATAGAGAAAGGTTGAGTGGAACTAACAACTATGTTGTAAAAATGATGGTTCCGAACAGCCTCAAAACGATGGAGGGACTAACCATAGACAACCTTTCCAACCAAAAAAAGGTCTGGGTGTGAGAGCTTATAATATATTTAGTATACAGGGTTTTCAAACTTAAGTCGGCACTATTGCTAACTTTGTTATTATTAGAGCTACATGGTCGGTTAAATATGCAAACTAGTAGCATTTGTTTCTCTCATCACTATGGTGAAAACAAAATAAAATAGGATAGGAAATTGAATACTGAATAAAAAGTGTCCTATTATTTTTTATCCTAAAGTCAAAAACGACAGAGCTATTGATGATTTTTCAAATAAGTTTAAAGTGGCTGTGGATTTTATAAACTACAATCGTTTGTTGTATAAATGTCATCAGGATTAAAATGTCAAATTGAGGTTTCACTGGTAAACAGTTTACAACCACTAAAAGCGTTTACAGGTCGGCTCAAAAATGCTTGGACCAAGACGGTGACGTTTTTGAGCATCTAATTTGAATTTTTCTTTTAATGTTCACAGAATAAATTAAAATAAACCATATCCTTTCACTTCATGGATATTCCTCTTTTTTCATTCCATTTACTACTTCTGCTGGATATAGCCACCGTGAATTTTGTATGTTAATCTATCCCCAGCACGAAATAATTTTTTTTTAAGTGTCTGCCGTGAACAAGATTCAAACCGCCTCGACCAACGGTGTTCCCACTAGTAAATTTAACTACGTCCTTGGCATTACTATTCGACCACCTACGGGTCTTATATTCTTGCTACTTTCTACTTTACGGTAAGGCAAAGTTACAACTAACACAGCCACCTTAACCAATTTGAAAAATCATCAATAGCTCTGTCATTTTTGACTTTAGGATAAAAAATAATGGGGCACTTTTTGTTCAGTATTCAATTTTCTATCGATTGAGAATTATGTATACAGGGTGTCCTATTTAAAAAAAATGGAACAATTTGACATAACTCGCAAACGCGATGTTCGATTTTTATTCTGTTTTCACCATAGTGATGAGAGAAACAAATTCTACTAGTTTGCCTATTTAACTAACCCTGTAACTATAACAATAACAAAGTTAGCATTAGTGCCGACTTAAGTTTAAAAACCCTGTATACAAACCTGGACCATTATTGAATGTAGCAGAAGAAATATCTAATTACAGAATAATTTTCACGAAATAAGATAATCAGATGAAGAAATAAAAATGAAATCTGGTGCACTGTTCTAGAGTGGAACCTCAATTTTAAACATTAATTCTTGATTTTTAAAAATTCTAAAAAAGTGTAGATTTTGTGCCCATAAATGAAAGATTATACAAATTAAAATTAAAAAATCAATTTTACAACATGGTGCTAACATGCGTACATGCTACATCAGAAGATAAACAGTATCTACCAAAATACTACCTTCATTAATCTCCATTGAGCAGGTTACAAACCATAATATGAATATAGTCCTAAAATACAGTAATGGCAAAGTGGGCAATAAACAAGATTTAGTAATAAACATTGGCGTATTATGCATACCCTACATGATATGATAACAATACACGCCATTGTTGGGTAAACGTTTATTAATATCGTGGACATAATAAATGGCTGCGTCTCAGGCCCCGTAAACGTGATCTTAACTTAATAATATTACCTACATCCCCATTCAGTTACTAACTGTATAAAATATCTCATTTGGGTATGCAACACTAAATATATTTCTTCAATTAACCATCGGTTTGAATCTTCTGACTTTCTTCTTCCCGTAGTTTTAGCGAAACGAATTTCTTCGTTCTTCGTAGCTTCGAGTTCTACCAGTGTCGATGGACTTACTTCTTCCCCTTCCGTTAATATTGGTCGGTAATTGAAGTTTTTTTCCCATTGGAGTTGTTTGTCTTTTTTTCCGTTTCGACAACGTAGGGTCATGGTCTAACGGTTTCTCATACGATTCTTGGTGATACCCAAGAGCGATGACCTTGGATTTTCACATTTTGATTATTGCGAACGCTCGACTTTTTGAGCGGTTTTGTCCAACTTTAGTTTTTACTGTTATCGTAGTTTTCTAATTTGTCTAGATACTTTTTCTCCATCTATTCATCGTAGTAAATAACTTCTAGCCGTTCCACTACTGGCTATCCTAGAGTATTATTCTCTGCATGTTACCTGGTTTACCATGTCGGAACCATATGCTTTGCATTTCTTAATTCGATTTTTAGCAATGGTAACATACTTTTCAATAAGGCTTTGATTGCAGGTGCCTTTAAAGTTCTAGATGTTTGCAAAGTCTCAAAAATCTGTATTGTGGTCCGTTTATAAAATGTTTGGTATTCCGTGTGTTGATAACCATTTCTTTATTGTTCCTATTATTTATTACTTAAAGAATTTTAAAAGTGTTCAAAGTCATAGAATCCGAAATAATTGTGACATATGAGCAGATACTCCTGATTCCCGATCTGAAACAATTCTGAGTTAATTATTTCCCATGTCTTAGGCCTCGTGACGTGATCTTATAATACTACGAGAATAATTCACTTTGATACATCAAAAGACACTATCTAGCACTACCTTTTTCACAATAGTACTTGGACTTTTCTAGGAAGTAATGTAGTATTATAGTCAACAAAATTAATTATATCCTAATTGTTAGCAGATATGCTACTAGTGAAATAAACGTAAGAAGACAGAGAGGCTGAATTTTTATTCAGACCACTTTTTGTGAATGCTGGCTGCAGGTAAGCGTTAAATAGGTATCAGAAACCAAAAAATGAACTATTAATCAATACAAGAATTAAATTAAGTAACTATACGAAAGATAAGAATAAAATTCGAGAAAAGAAACAAAATTTTTTTATCAAACTCTCGCGGTTTGTGAATGCGATAACAAAAGCAACGATAAGATTGACATTAGTTAGTCGTAAGTGTAACAACTTTGAAGTGAATAGACCCAAGACCAAATGTATGAAGACAATAAAAAATGTTGAAATAGTCCATGAAATCAAACATCTTGGAGCAGTGTTTAAACGATAAAAACATGAGTGTAGAAAAAAATGATATAATCGCTGATAGAAGTAGGTGCTTCAAAACCACTAAGACCTATTAAGTAAATTTCAAACTAAATTCTACCCTTGGCTCTACTTATGATACCGAATGTAATGCATGAAGATCACTTTAAAAGTATTAAAAAAATCCAGAGAACAAGGAAAAGCGGCAAAGGATAGCTGGTTTATTATGAATTTTTGACTAATTAACTGCTGCTAGTGAGTAATTTAGCGCCTGGTGTTTCGACAACCAATCGTTGGTGTGTCGCATTTTCAATCGAGAGATGGCGTAGAAATCGACTCGTTTCATTCATCCTTGAGAACTTCCGTTTCATCATTTTTCATTAGTGGCTTCGACAATCGTACAACGTGGTTCTCGTTACTGTAAAAAGATGAAGTTAATTGTAGATTGACGAACTCTTTTAGTATTTAAATACGTTTATCTGGATTGTGTATGCTGTCGAATACCGTAAATGAAACGCATTTTCCTTATCAATGCAAGTGCCATTTTGGTAATCCTTTTTAGAACTTATACCTGGGGAATAAGTTCATGAATAAACGAAAGCAAAACTAACCTATGAATTGCATTCCCATTCTGCACCCGTACTGCTGGCGATATCGTTTTATACGTATCATTCGATGAGGCAGCAGTTGTCGATACCCACCTGCAAAGGAACATTTGCACATTATCAACATTGACTTTTGACACCTTTCCGCCGTTGCTGTATCAGCCAGTAGTTAGCTATTCATCTATCTTTTATTCTGTTTGATCCGTATCACTTTTGAGTTTATTGGCAGCATATGATGCACCCAAACAACAAATAACCAGATTTGAAAGCTACGTACACTAATTTTAAGTTATATTTGTCTTATGTGTATAGTTTTCAAACTTCCATGATTATAATTAGTGTATAATTAAAGTAAAGTATTTAGAATTAAAGTCGCCTTAGTATAATTGGATACTTGTTATCGAAACGTGGATTGTTATTTTGCCTTGGCCGTAGTGTCTTTCCTTTTGTTTCGGGGAAAACAACTGTCAAATAAAGCAATAGCCGAATTATCTGTGATACGATCGGTATTAGTTAAGTAACTTATTTGTTAATTATCTTGATGTCACTTGCGTGTTCTATGTATTTTTATCTATGACACAAGTGGTAAACTCTATCGACAAATTATATGTTTCTTGCGTTATCAGTTTGTTTCTTCGTGTCTTAAGTCCCTACTGCTTAGGACTAATAACTACAACCCGTAGGGTGGCGCCCGTCGTCTCAAAACATTTTTTTTTTCTACTGCTGCATCTCTAAAGATTGTTTCGAAACAATTACAAATGTTTCCAAAAATATTCTTTGACGATAGCAACCTGTAACAAATGTAATCAGTGAGTTAAATAGTTAAAAAGTTAGAAATTGAACAAAGATACCAAGAGACACAAAGCAGTGGAGAAAGAACTAAGTTCCTAGATTGACCGTAATGATGGTTATAGAACATCACACTAATTCAATGAACATAAAAATCTTAGAATCAGTTGGATGAAAATTTTGTGATATTTCAACAAGATGGAGCTCTAGATTATTTTGATAGACAATTTTAAGTATATTTGGATCAGCCTTTTCGACAACGTATTATGATTGTGCAAAAATGAAAATAGTAAACGTTGTGTACAGTTTGAGCGTTTACTTTAAATAATTAGATTACATACCTATAACTTTAGATTTCAATAAACATCTTTTATGACAACTTAGATGTTTTCTTTTTTGATACTTAATAGTGTTAAAGATACATTTTTAATTATGTTATTTTTTGTTAATTTTTTCATTATTTGCCCATTTAGCTTAATTAATTATTTGTTTATATATTTAATGGAATAAAAAAATAGAGGCCGAAGGTTTTGTCTGAGTGACTAACAGATGGAATAAGTTTTTTTTTCATAATGAGAAATATAAGATTCTATTTTATTATAATTTGTGAAATGTTGAGATTTGAGTAGACCGATAGTCGAGACGCAAGTAAATAGTGAGCCGGCAACGAAAGAGGTTGTTTGGTGTGTTTGAATATTACTCAACTATTCACCCCCGGTGCACAGTTGCCCGATACAATGTAGTGGTTCCTTCAAGTAGAGTTATTCGCAAAATGGGGTGTTGCGGGCTACCTTAATGACATGGGTAGCCGTATTAGGTGGCCCCGATCCGGTCATTGGAATGCCAACTAGGTTGAGCCTCCACTTATTTCAGGTGAGGCATGGTAGTTGTCGAAGAGTAAATTAATTTATATTAACACTGTATGGAGTAATTGAAAAGACCTAGTTAACCAAATAATGACAAAGATAGGGGATGGAGTCCTCCGGTGTGTACAAAAATTGTTCTTTGTTTATCAGACGAGTAATTGTGATTTTATTTGCGAATCTTCCGCTGTCGTGTCTGCTCTTGGAGTGTACCGCTTTGTGAGAATTCACGGATTTGAGGTGCGACAAATAGCCCTCAGTAATTTATATATTTTACAATACTAATTTATTGGTATTATACACTTTTTCCAAATCATGCGGACATTCTGTACAAGTTGTGTCCGTAGAATTATTTGGGCTTAAATATACAATAGTGAATGAAATAATTAGCTTCTACCATAAAATGTAAAAAATACTATACTTATTTCAATTTTTATATTTTTCACATGTAAAATATATTAGAGAAAACAATAGCGAAATACACCCCATTTGGTGACGGTCTATTTAAAATGTGATTACTTTATTTAATGACCCGTCTCGAATATAATTTAAAGCAACTCCCTTTTCCGTTAATATTTGCAGGCATTTGAATCTGCATCCACAATTAGCATGTATATCCTCCAATAAGTGGTTTATAGTCAATCAAAGAGGTGATTAATTACGCTTCACTTAGCTATACAAAAATGATATCATTTTATGATTAGTTAAAATTTGGCTGTTATTATTTATTTAGTAAGATTATCGGTGTAAATATAACATTAGGAATTAAGTCCAACAAGAATTGTATACATTAAGAATTAGGTATAATAAGAACCTTTTAAAATTAACAGTGAAATTAAAAGCATGACTCAAAAACAATTTAATAAAATACAAATTTAATTAATAAAATATTGTTAGTGTTAGTACAGTTTTAGTAACAACAAAAACAATGTTGTAATTATATTAATTAATTGTTTCAGTGCATGTTTAAGTCGCAAAAAATCACAATACACAAAAGAGAATTAAGTACTTCTTGAAAAAATAAATAAACAAAATAATAATGTCTTAATTTAAACTTGAACCTACAAACAATAACCAAATTAAATAGAAATTATTTCTTTATAATTAACGAGTTTTGCAATTCAAGAAGTGAAATCGAAACATTTTAGTTATAGTAAAGTAAAATCAATTTGAAACAAACGTTTTGCGGAAAACTGAACTTCACATCGAACCGCCAGTAATGGACATGATGATTAATCTAACTACTTTAACAAAGCATAACCCTTAAGATAAGTTTAAGCGGTCATAAGGGTTCTCATACCTGCTTATTCAAAACCGTTGCACGCCCATCCCTTTGAACGCGTTCTATTTTTTATATATTTTTTCTATTTTTATTTTTACTTGCCCCACTGTTACAGAGTAAACCATTTACTGAGAGGAAGAAACATAAAATTAATTCAAGTTAAGTTGAGTAAATAAAGTAAATATGTATTTTAGGACATTGAAAGAAAAACAAACGAAAATCGAGTATGAAGACAGTTATTTGTTATAGAATCGACAAAAGGTCAGACACATCTCATGAAAAGGCGAATGATACACGATATAAGTCCTCTATTTTTGAATATAAAAAGTGGGAATATTCCTTAACTTCACAGTAGGCAATGATCCACAAAACCATTGATTTACCTTAAACAAGGGTTGATATAGTACGTGAATCTAAAGGTTCAAAACTATTTCGAAAAATTTTCAGTGGAAAGTCCCTAGTGGGATTAATTCTGTTAATCCTATACCATTGGGTTTAAGCAGGTAAGATTACAACAGAGAGACAAATTCATCAAGTTATACTGTAAACGAATGCTATCTTCGTCAGATGAAACTCTACACAATATCTTTAAGACAACAGCAAATAGAAGACATTCACGTCCATTACTGTTACATAATGTCGTTTTGAAAACGATGAATAGTAGTGGTCCCAGATTCGAACCTTGTGAAACGCCAGATTCGGGCCAAAACACAGGTGATTTATGACCACAACGTTTAACATACAAACATGGATCTACCAGACTGATAATTTAAGGAAAAATTAATAACCCTATTATAGAAGCAAAATGATAGTAGTAAAACCAAATGATCAATTGGGCGATTGTGTGATCAAATGCTTTAGCGGAATCTTTTCACCTGTCGGTTTAAACTTAGAGTACTTGTTACATAGTTGGAGAGACTGGTGAGGTTAGTAATAATATTATTATAATCATAATATAATAGAAACATCTATGTAGGTTAAGGGCCGTTTTGCAAATTAAGACGGATTATGCGCAAAATCTAATCAGGGTATTATAAATGAAACCTGCATGTAAAGTTTCATAAAAATCGGACCCGTGGGTTTTCAATTGTCATTTGTACATACGGACGTTCATTACAACTTCAGACTATTCACTCCTTCATAGGAGTCTCGCATTCCTAAATCTTTAAGAAATTTTGACCTTACGCTTTTACGCTGACCAGATGGGTTGTAGTGACTGTAACGTTTTTTAACCATTAGCAAGTCGTTACCGATGCACGGTATGAACAGACCTTCTAAACCTGGCTTGAGAAATAGTCTCACGTTTAAACAGCTTTTTTCTTTGAACTCTTCTGAATAACGAATGAGTCGTATTTGACAATTTTCAAAAATCAATCTCTATTTTATGTGTATTATAATTATAACATATTAAAGTGTTCATCTCTATACTTATTCAATAATGTGTCATTGATACTTACTCGTTGTACATTTAAGAAAATCGTTGATTTATCTCAAGTAGTACTTATTATTTTCGTATAATTATCTCAATGTATTTCAGTTGGTTTCAAGTAAGATAATCGTAAAACCCAAGTATCTCAAACTATAGTACCCTTGATTATTACCTTTTAAACTTATCATATACTCGTAGTATGATATACCCATTTCATACTATATAAATGTTTAAATTAAAATTTGGCGAGTATTGTTTGCAAGTTCTTAGTTAAAGTAGGAAGTTATCAGTGACTAATAAGTTGTTGCGATATCTAGTATCGCCTCTTGCTATCAAAACACGTCTGAAAATGTTCTGTACTTTGTCGACAGATATGTAAGCAGTTACGTAAGGTTATTTATTTGATCTTTAAACTTACTTTCGCTTGGGTTTTCTAGCCTCTCTTTCTCCAGGCAGTCTAAGATTATTTCGGATTTTAATGTTAAATGCTTTTATACAGTGTATCTACTTAAGTTGAAACTATATGGAATTCTTTTTTGTTATTGGGTTTTTGGAAAAAAGTTGTTCTTAATAAAAAGTTCTACATGGCTCAAAACTTACAATGCAACATCAGATATCAATTTCATTAAGCCACATATGAGCTTTGTCAAAAAATATGAATTTTGCTCAAGAGTAAAGTACCATTATTTTTACAATACAGAGAATATTATAATGAAAAGATGAAGATGAATTAAAAAGTTATACCCAAGTACAATTACAATCATTTAGCAACACAATTCAGGTTTGGTGATTATTTGCGTTCTACATTATAAATATTTGCAGTTATAAATTTCAATACTGAAGTTATTACTCTTATCTATTAAATATATGATAAAATATCCATTTGTTAATGTTTTTGAACAATCTTGCAATTTAAATATGTAATGAATGCATAACAATTATTTATTTTAGAAATAAGATCCATAAAAGAATATTTAGTAAACAAACATCACATATTTGTACAGAAACAAACATAATTAAATAATAATTCAATCTACTAAAGATTCGACATATCAACATTCTCTATGTAAACATTTTGTTGTAATTTATTAAATACCAACTCACTCTGACCTTCAGTGTCATGTCAGTGGATCCTAGAATACGTTAAATGTATCAAGCCGAATAAGTAATGGATTAATCAGTAAAAAATCACCAAACCTGAATTTTCATGCTAAATGGATGTAATTTTATATAACTTTCAATCCAAAACAACTTTTTTTTAATAAAATTCTTCTGTATTGTAAAAAATAATGGCACTTTACTCTTGAGCAAAATTAATATTTTTGACAAACCTCGTATACGGCTTAAATAAATTGATATCTTAATTGATATTTTAAGTTTTGGACCATGCAGAACTTTATATCAAGAATAACTTTAAAAAATAATAATAATTAAAAGTTTTCCATATGGTTCCGACTTAAGTAGACACACTGTATACCTAAATTGAATTTTTATTTACAAATACAAACAGAAACATCAAACCAGGTCTTAACAGTTAAAGTGGTGACCCTGACATGATGGAAACCCGAAGTGATTGAAAGCATGATAGGAAGAACAACGTGACCAAATAATGCTCGCTGATACTTAATATGAACCCTAAACAAGCTCAAGTATAAAATGCATATTTATTTGCTTTTTGAATTATTCTTAGTCCCAGTTTTTCAATCAACAGTATACCTTCAGTAAAGGCAAAACTAGAAGTAAGATGCAAACCGAGTTTTCAATCCTTAGTTACTACCAAACTTTTCAGTTCTTTTCTAGTAATCTTTATTGACACATTTTCTATAAGTAAACTTGAAGTTATAAACCTTATTTCACGCTTTACAAACGTGCTACACTACATCAGGCTACAGTACGGATCGTTATTAAAATAAACCATCTAAAAAAGAGGATTGGATTGAAAGAACGAAAAAGAAAGTTCTAAGTAATATTAACGAATGGTCTTATACAACCTTAATATTTTTGAAGATATTGTTAAAACGAAAAATTTGACGTGACCACCGTATAACAGTACTTAATTATGTAGATAGTTTTAAAAACAATTAAGTTTCTTATGCATAATTTTAATTCCTTATGGGTGATCATTATCCGCACACATAACAAAAACTCCCAAGATTCTAGTGATAAATTTAATTGCACCATTTGAAAATTAAAACTGAGCACGTAATAACAATATATTTTTTTTGTTTAGGAATTAAATGTATGTACCGGATGTTTCGTTGGAAGAGGTAGCTGATCGAATCTCAGAAACTAAGAATCGCACAGTTTGAGGAAAACAATACTTTAATAATAGTGATCATGGAAATAACTGAAATTAATTTTTAAGATCGTAGGTTAGCCACTAGGGGCACAATTGTGACTTCAAAACAAAAACTAGAAATAATAATACCCAAGTAACATACATCAACATATAATACTGTTTTAATCCTTAATATTTTGTGAACAAATAATAATATGAACATTTTCTCACTTGTCAAATAAAGTGATGGGAGAAGATTCCACTTCAATTCTGTAAAATGTTCATAACTCTGATTTGATTTGACCGATTTTAGTGAACTTAGCAGTTTACTAGAGGTATTTATGCTTAATTTTTAACCCTACTGACAACTGACATATTTTATAAAATTTTTGAAAAAATTTAAATGCAACGGTTTATACTTTTTACATATTTGGATAGACCAGAACAGGCCAAAAAACTAGAGACAACCTTTACTTAATACCTTTTTTTAAACAAATATTTAGGAAGGTGTAAGTAAATTACTGCCGCAGAAGCTGAACCGCGGACGCCGCGCCATTAAGGTGCATCCCCACTATGCCAATCGGCAATGCCGTTCGGCAAAGCCTCGTTGGTGCAGACATGCTGTGCGGCTTTGCCGGCAGGCCGAGCGGCATGCCGATCCGAACCCGACTGTTGTCGGTTTTATGAAAGGAAGCCGAGCCGACGGCAGTAGTGTAGACGTATTCGTAATAAACGACACCGATATTCATCATTTTTGGTATAGCAGAAAGTGCGATATGGAGTGGACAAATACTAATGTAATAAATTTAATTGATATGTACCGCGACCGTCCAGTTTTGTGGGATTGCCGGTTACTAGATTACAAAAACAAAAATAAGAGAAATGACGCGTTCTTAGAAATAAGTGTTTCGTTTGGAGTGGAAAAGATTGAAATAGAAAGAAAAATAAAAATTTATTGAGTCATTTTGCGCGAGAAAGTAAAAAGAAAAGGAAAGTACTAAGTCCGGCGCTGGATCAGATACCTTCCGGAGAATTAAAATATTCTTTAAACTCGTTTCTCACAGATTGAGCTGCATTTGTGCTCCTGCGAGGTACTTTTGGAATACTCATCATTTGTGTAGTATGTTGTCTCCATAGTCCTGGAGTAATATCTCCAGTATCCGAAGATTCTAAATCAAAAAGTTCTGTAGGACTGTACAGATCTTTGGATCAATTTTTCCTTAAGTAATTATGTAAATGTAGTAGAGTCAATGTTATTTTTGTTGCTGTTTCTGGTTGTAATAACATAGGCGTTCTTAGTATTCGAAATACTGAAGATATTATTCCAAAGGCATTTTCAGACACCCTACGTGCCCTGCTTAATCGATAGTTAAAAATCCTTGTTGTAGAATTTTTCTCGTGTAACCCCGGAAAAGGTTTCATAATATTATATGATAACGGAAATGCGTCATCTGCAACAAACACAAACGGAACTTCAACGTTTCGTCCCGGTAAAACACGGGCTGAAGGCAGATTCAAAGTGCTCTCTTCAATACATTTCTTGAAATTTGTTGCGTTAAATACCCCACCATCTGATATCCTTCCTTGCGAACCAACGTTTGCATATATAAAATTGTAATTTGCATCCACAACTGCAAATAGTACAATGCTGAAAAATGCCTTGTAGTTAAAAAAATCGGAGCCAGTGTTCAGAGGAGCTTGCAGGGTTATATGTTTCCCATCCATTGCTCCCACACAATGTGGAAAATTCCATTTATCTAGAAACTCTTGTGCTACAATCTCCCATTCCCTTTCATTTGCTGGCATCTGAAATGAAACATTATTTTTAGGTAAAGGAGACATCTCAACAAGGCGAAGACGAAAAGGATGAAGAACAACACACTCCAGAAATAGAAGAACAAGAAGGACTGGTAGAAACCCAAAATTCAGTTACTCCTTCTATATCTTCTACAAGATCTTGTAAAAGAAAACGCGAATTTCAGCGTACGACGCCTGTGGTGAACGAAGCGATACAAATCTTGAGGTCAATACAGTCCATGAAATTCGAAAAAGATGAGTTTAGAGTATTTGGAGAACAAATTGCCATCAAGCTTCGAAATTACCAACCGCGCATGCCAGATTTATGGTGCAAAATATCATTAGTACAACACTGTATGAGGCAGAAATGGGAAAATACGATTTTCCTGATTTGCAACCCCAGTAGTGTCGACCGCCTACACAAATTTATCAATATTTACAACCACCACAACCAAGCATGTATGGAAACTATTCACCATATATACAACCATCACATCACTCCCCATATCAATCAGGAAGCTCATGTACTCCTTCTTCTGAAGGAAATTTACTTTCAAATGCGCCATCTCCCAGAAGCCCAACAGCAACCCAGGACAGTCAAGAGCTTGATGCAATTTTGAGCACTTTGTAGAAAGTTACTCATATTTTAAATAAACTTTTGTAACGAATAAAGTTTAAAAGATATTCTTATTTTTCTTACCTTAATATTATCTCTAAGTGAGTCGAGCAAGGCATCACAAACCTCTGGTATAGTTCTTGAAATAACTTGCTTTGAAATCTTAAAAGTATACATAAGCGAGTGATAGGAGTCACCTGTAGCAAAAAACGCAAAGTTACTGCTAGACGTTCGCTAGCTGGTATAGCCTGTCTAAATTTAGTATCTTTTTGGTAATTTTAGGTGCTATCATATTTAATAAATCTTCAAAATCTGAACTCGTCATTCGAAAAAGTTTCGGAAACCAGCATCACATCTATATTCCAAGTTTATATTATCAGCATCGTCTAATATTAACTCTTTCATTAAATCACTTCCGCGATATTTATTTCTGCTTCGAAGGCTTGGTCGAATCCAAAACCTCCTCTTCAATTTGGTGCGCTTACAAGAATCAATAATAATTGCAGCAGCAGCTGCTATTAACAGTTGGTCTTCTTGATCACTCATTTTCAGACAAAGTTAAGACCGACTGACACTCACTTTATGTGTAAATGGGGATGTCACAATGATTTCAACAAAGCCAGTCGGCTTTGCCGATTGGCATAGTGGGGATGCACCTTTAGATTTGAAGATCAGTAAGCCATGGAAACAAAAATATGTTAATGTCTTTCAAGCCAGAGTATTTGTATTTTTAAAATGCTTCAAGAAGTAGTTGATATTATTGATATTTATTTTGAGTTGACAGCGACTTAGGATTCCTCAGACTACAGTTTTCGAATATTGAGGGAACACAGATAATTATATTTTTCTTTTCATACACTTTCATACTTATCAACAAAGCCGCCTACTAAATTACCTTACATCATATCACATTGTGCTCCACCAAGCCTTGACCGGCAAACACTGCTACAGAAGATTGGACTATTGTTCTTAATTGAGAAATACGAAAACCAAAGACAGAAACTTTTTATCCAGAATTATGTGGACGAATGAAGCGACTTTCAATACTAAGGAGGAATCAATACCCATAATATGCACTACTGGTCAGCCAATAACCCCCACTGGATACAAGAGATGCAATATCAAGCAACATGAAGCGTGAACGTTTGGTGTAGCATTATACGCACAAAAATTGTAGGGCCCTTTTTCTTTGAGGACCCTCTTAGAAAGCAAACATATTTCAATTATTTGGAAAATTAATTGCCAATTATTTGGGAAAATCTGCTATTACGCTGCAAATGTTCGTGAATTTCTTGATCGGGTATTACCTGAAAGGGAAAGGTAGTCTATTTACATGACCTGCGACGTACTGTTGAAGAGCGAATTTAACCTGTGTTAGATTTTATTACGGGGCAGAGTGAAAGACCTTGTTTTTGTCAGGAAAATCTAATCAAAACTGGAGTTATGAGAATTTTTCAAAATTGAAGTCTAAGCTTCCCTCACCACTTTATTGGAGAAGTAAGAAAATTTTCATACCAAGCTTTATGATCAGAAAATATTAAAGATTATAACAGGGTTATTTAGGTATTTCTGGATGTACAAGGTTTCTTTAAATGATGTATCAACAAGTTGACAATTAAATGAACAAAATTAACGATAAACGACGAAGAACACACAATTACAACTAGGGATAATAATCACAACGTAACGATAAAATAACTGACAGATTATGACATTAGCATAAATTAATTCACCATCAATTTAAGTATCAAATTTGCATAAATTTTTCAACGTCACCTATGAGAAAATAATTTATAGAATTTCTACTTTTTGTTTTGAAGTCACAACTGCGCCCCTTCAGGATCAATCTACTCTAACGTTCGAGTCGTTCACTTTTGAGATAGGGGTCTCCAAATTTTTTGCCTTACCGAGATGAACTACAAAACAAACGGTCAAATTTTTACCTTAGATTTGGTCGGCACTCATCTTCGAATTGATGTTATTAAAGGATGCCATTATATTTTAATTGCTTTGGCCAGAATTATTTTTTTTTATTGTTATTTAAAAATTTTAAGCATATGGTAAGGTATTAAATTATAAAACGCAAATATAAACCGAATTAAATACCTAAGTGAAATGATACAAAAATGGCGACCGGGTGTTTCCCTTCTTTGCGATATTGCTGATCATCGTTATTTTGGAATCCATTTTTGTATTCTCAAAAACTTGCATGAGAGATACACAGATAAATGCGTTACACTGCAGCGAGGGAGAGCACAGATAAGAGAAAATAAACACTATTACTTAAAGAAACACAAACAAAATATGCTACTAAAATTACTTTCGGGTTTTCGCATTCCACAAATATAAAAACTGTAGAAAGTGTGAATCAAAGTTAAATATTTAGTTTCATCAACAAAATATGTACATTAAATTAGTTTAATGTTATAAGAATGATTAATAAGAGACGAAACAAAAGTTACAACGTAACATTACGAACTTAAAAATAATTTCCAATCATTTTCCATGGTCACTTTTTTAATATTTTTTTTCCTAACAACGAACACGAACACCAAAAAAACAATTACCTTTCCAAATGATGTAGAATAAATAGGTCCACTATAAGTAATCCACTTGACATTGCTACTTCCTTTAATGAACTTTATGTAGGTGTTCCCTACTCGTTGTTCCATCAAGTTACTAAAAATTTTGCATAAAATGTAGTTTCAATCACACACAAACTCCAAAAATTATGATGAGATATAAGGATAACCATTTTCCGAACCCGAAATATTTCACATTATTCACAAAATCAAGAATAAATATTCTGGGGGAATTGATGAAATTCCATGTTTTTTACAGGGCTTCTATAAATGATTGTCACATAAGGTGAGGGTTGGAAAATTTAAAAAATGCAAATTTGCTAAAAATGGAAAACTACAGGTCGATTGCTTTAGCTTCAATATTTGAATACGTCATGATAAATAGGGTGCAAAGTTGCGTACATAAATTCAACATTTAAGTGGTAGACAACAAGGATTTCGAACAAGGAGGTCTACGACTAGCTATAATTAGTTGATTTCGTAAGTAATACATTAGATACTGGCGGATATTGTATTTGAGTATTCTGTGACTTGAGTAAAAGCATTTGATTGTGTGAATCATGAAGTACTAATAAATTAATTAAATTCTCTTGGCATACGCGGGCGCATTGCGTTTTCTACTTTTCTATCACACCATACGCAATACGTTGAAACAAGCTTCCAATGCAATAATGCTGTTAAGACTTTCAGATCAACATACAGGGTATCCCAGAGATCACTCCCCAGGCTTGTATTTCCGTTATTCTTTATTTTTTTATTATTTTTTTTAATTTTTGTAAATGAGATTAAATTCTCTATAAGATACGAGGTGTGACAATTAAGTAATGAGACTGATTCCATAAAAACTGTATATTTAAAAATTATTCTACAACTCTGCCATCACATTGAAAGTAGTTTCCTTGGGCAGCTATATAACGATTCCAGTGCGTTTTCCACGCTTCTTAAGATTTCTGGAACACTTTGACTGGGATGTCCGCAAATACCCTCGTCACGGCCGTTTGGATGTCAGTAATCGACCCAAAATGGGTTTCATTGACCACCGATTTTGCTCTAGGGAACAAAAAAGTCACAGGGTGACATATTGGGTGAATAAGGCGGCTGTTAAAACACGGCGATATCTTTAGAGGCCAAATACTGGGACTCGTCGTGATGCTGGATCCAGTTGTTTGCGATGTATAGGCGCACCCAATTGACTCGTTTTTGCAATCTTTCGAGTACTTGGCGATAGTAGACTTGATTTACAGTTTGCCCAGGTGGAACAAATTCTTTGTAGACTATTCCACGGCCATCAAAAAAGATCAACGATAATCATTACCTTTTTTATGCCATCGAAACATCTGAGCACGACTGAGAGCACTATCACCATGCACTTTTACGATTTTAGCGTACGTTTCCGAAGCTTTTCGCCCAATCTGGCGCAATATTTTATCGGAACGCGTTGTTTAGATTTTACTTTGCTATTTTCGTGACGAGCACCAGTAACACACGTCTACTAAACACGACACACCATGCACTAAACAAGCTAGAGGAAAGGTAAACATATCAATCGAAAGGGGAAGAATGCCAGGAAAGGGGAAGGAAATCGCAGGTTTACCACAAGCGCAGTAATAAAATCAGCCTCATTACTTAATTGTCACACTTCGTAAGTAAATTCAATTGTCAAATTCTGTACTTGTATAATGGTAGCGATATTCAACTTTTTTTTTCAAATCGCATAATATACTTTTTTTTAATATTTTGGATAGTACCTTTTATTCTCTTAACAACCATATAAAAAAATTTGTGTCCTACATAAGAATTTTTGTTCGAAAAATTCGATTAATAGTTGAAGGTAGGTTTGCCATGAAAATAACTGACTTTTGTCATTTTTATCTAGGAGCCTATAAAAACAATGCGTAAAGTTAGTTGTAGGAACGGAACGGAACACTCAAAAATTAGGGAAATCAGTTTGACAACTAACTTTACGCATTATTTTTATAGACTAAAATGACAAAAATCAGTTATTTCCATGGCAAACTCCGCCTCAACTATTAATCGTATTTTTCTAAACAAAATTCTTATGTAAGACCCATATTTTTTATATGGTTGTTAAGAGAATAAAAGGTACTGTCCGAATATATTAAAAAATATATTATGGTATTTGAAAAAAAAAAGTTGTATATCGCTGCCATTATACAAGTGCAGAATTTGAAAATTGTATTTACTTATCTTATAGAGAATTTAGTCTCATTTAGGAAAATTTAAAAAAATTAATAAAAACTAAAAAAATAACGGAAATACAAGCCTGGAGAGTGATGACACCCTGCATAATACAGTAAACATTGGGGTTCCCCCAGGAACCGTTTTAGCATCAATTCTATTTTATTTTATTAACCAGCCATAGCAGTAAAACTTTCGAATTACAATGTAATAATGATTATTCAAAACTTACATTACTGGTTAAATGCTAACATTTTGCATCTTAAAAGGCTGTTCTATCACTCACAACAATTTCAGATTTCTAGTAGGCGGTTCACTATTTTTATTTCTTGTTCCATAAATAGCTATTTGTTGTTTTTTCTGTTTCTAATACTGTTTAAAATGCACGTCATGTACAAAAAAATTGACATCAACAATTCAACAATATATTATTTATCTATTAATATTAATCGGCTTCCAAGTCTGGCCTGTTGCGCTCAGAAAAATTCGCCCTCGAGTACATTCATTTCACAATTCTCCAAGAGTTTTCAATATTTATCGTTCACTTAATATTAATTTTTCTCGTTGATTTTTAAGTAAAAATTAAAAAAAAAAAAGGTTTGTCAGAAAATTATTATCTATGTCGCGCAGGAGTCGAAATTTGGGCTTATAAGGAAATATATTTTTCTATTATTTTACGTTTGAATTAAATTAAATACAACGAAGACGAAAATTAAAAAAAATAGCTCCTTCACAACATAAATAATAATGTCAGCTATATGTTTGTGCAAAATCAGGAAAACATTATATATTTCCACGCTAAACGTAAAGTTTTCAATGAAACCTTAAATATTAAAATTAACAATAACAATTTTGTGGAAGCAAAAAATATAAGGTTTTTAGGAGTTGAATTGGAAGCAAATCTGAACTGGAATTACATACATTGTACTAAATTAATTAAAAAACTAAATACTACGGTCTATCAAATTAGAAATTTACTTTTTTTCTTGTAAGATGGTTGTGGTATGTAATAATTAAAGCTGGGATTATATGATAAATGCATATTTTGTATTATTGATATGCGTACAACATTTTTTGCACATCTTCACCAATTACGTAAAAACAAAGCATTTAAGCCTGCTCTCATTTTGCATATTTTGCATATTTATACCTTTTCAAGCATATAGTTTTCGAACTTGCATATTTGGTCATATTTGCATATTTTTTCAGAAATTTTTTATTAATAAAATCTATGTGTATGTCTGAGACCTGAGATTGATGATTTCTGCCCTTGGAATACAGAGTGCAGTACGCGTATCTAAATTAACCGGGGGAAGTCCCTAAATAAACCGGGAAAGTCCCTGTTAAACTGAACAACTATGCTCTATGCTGCAACTGAGAAGTGAGAACAGCGTTGTTCTACATTTTGATTGTGATAGTTGACGGTAACCGACATGCCGAAGGCAAATTCGCTAGTGTTGCTATGGATAAAGAATTATCCCGAACTCGTTTTGGACAATGGTAGTGTGTTTTGTAAATATTGTAGTAAAACTGTAGGTTATTTTTCTTTACGTTTTTTATTCTTGTTAAGGTAAATTGTTATTTATTTTAGATATCATGCGATAAAAAATTCCAAATAACACAGCATATTGGTACTACTTTGCATAAAAGTAAATCAACGCAATTTAAATCTACACCACAACTTACTATAAACCAATCGTTTGCTTCAACGTCGAAGAATACAGAGCAGGAATCATTCCGTTTTGACTTGTGCAATGCCTTAATTAGTTCAAATATTCCGCTTTCGAAATTAGACAATCCAACGTTTAAAACATTTTTGGAAAAGTATACTAAAATGTCAATACCTGATAGAACCACCATAAGAAAAAAATATGTTGACATAGTATTTGATGAAACAATGAGTAAAATTAAAGAAATAATAGGCAACAACTACATATACTTTGTTGTAGATGAAACAACAGACACTTGTGGGCGATATATTGCCAACTTATTAATCGGAACTTTAGATGAAAATTGCGCCAGCAAATCATATTTAATTGGTACACAAGAATTGGATAGAACAAATAACGTATCTATTTCAAAATTTGTTAACGATTCTTTGACAAAGTTTTATCTACCAAAAGCTGTTCCAAGTGAAAAAGTGTTACTAATGTTGTCAGATGCGGCTGCGTACATGTTGAAATCTGCACGGAATCTGAAGATTTTTACAATAATTTAATCCACGTTACATGTTTGGCCCATGGAGTCAACAGATTAGCGGAAGAAATACGCAACGAATTTCAAGACATTAATCGTTTGGTCAATTCTGCAAAAAAATATTTACCAAAGCACCGCTGCGAATTCAATATTATAAAGATAAACTACCCGGTGTGCCCCTTCCACCACAACCCATTATTACAAGGTGGGGTACATGGCTTAATGCGGCTTATTTTATGCAGACAATTTCGAAGCGATAAAAGAAATTGTGAACTCCTTTTCCGATGATTCAATAGCAATCCGAGATTGCAAAATTATATTAAATAATATTGCAACATTGCCTCAAGATTTAGCTTTTGTTAAAGCAAATTATGGTTTTATTAGCGAATTACTAACGAAACTAGAAACACGAGGTTTAGAACTCTGAATCGGTAGAATTGATTCAAAACTTAAAAACAAGAATCAACAACATTAAAGGTACAACAGCAGAACGGATAAAAAGTAAATTAGGAGAAGTTTTAAACAAAAATGAGGAGTTTAATCTGCTTCTAAAAATATCCAATATATTGCGAGGAAACCATGAAGAAAATATTCAAATGGATCCAGCAATTATCAGCAAATTTAAATTTGCACCGATTACATCAGTTGACGTAGAAAGGAGTTTTTCATCCTACAAACAAATATTGTCAGATCGCAGACAATCTTTTTTGATTGAGAATTTAGAAAAACATTTAATTGTTAGCATTTACAATTCTGTTACAAATTAAAAATATTAGTCTTAGTTTTGTTTATAATGGTCTTACTTTTTGTTTTAATGTCAATAGTTGTATCTTTATGCCTGCAGCACGTATTTTTGTATTTCTTTTACTTATTTTCTAGAATTTATTGTTTATGTATGTCTCTACCTTACGATAAATACAACCACAATATTCCATTATTGAAAATATTTTAGCTTATTTTCACAAAATTTTCAGCATAGATGTGCATATATTAGTAATATCAAGTGCATATAATTCCCAAAATGTCTGCATATATATGTGCATATATCCGTGATTTTGAGTGCATATAATTCCCAGGACTAGTAATAATAATAATAAAATAATTTTATTGCCGTAAATTCTACAAGATAGGTAAAGGCATTGTCAAGTGTAATAATAATACTAATAATAAAAATGGCCAATAGAACAGTAATTTAAAATACAACAATTAATGAGTTTCACTTACGAATTCAGTCGACGAATAATAACATTTATCTAATAAAAACGATTTCAACTTTGTTTGAAATTGTTTGATAGCAGCTTGATATCTGACGGTAGAGCATTAAACAACTTTATCGCACGATACTTGGGTTCTTTCCGTGTAAGTGAGAAGTTATGTTTAGGAATACTGAGATGTTTATTTCCTCTTAAGGTTCCTTACTATTACTACTACTATTACATCTTACATACATTCCGAGCTTACATAGATAAATGCAAGGAACTGTAAGTATCTTTAGTTTTTTGAAATACTGTTTACATGAGATATCTCGTGGTAACTGCAAAATCGTTCTTAAGATTCTTTTTTGGCCAGTGAATACCTTTTTTGAATGAGCAGATGGATACCAAAATATGATTCCATACATTAGAACACTTTGAACATACGCAAAGTAGAAGATCCGAAGGAACTCCACGGTAAGGTTATAACGTAAGGTACGAATTACGTAACAGGCAATTTAGAAACATATATTGTATCACTCTCATCGATAGTATTATGAGTATCCTTGAATACCAATAAAGCTGTTTTATTAGTATTCAAGCTTAAAAGATTACATTTACACCATTGATTCATACTCTCTACCACCTTTTACACACTACAAGATAGATTGGTGGCACATTCTTACACCAAGACGCATGAAGTATCGTCAGCAAATTGACAAAGAAAATTTACGTCAACGATCCACTCACATAAATCGTTGGTGTATAGCAGAAAAAGGAGCAGTCCAAGTATTGACCACTGAGGAACGCCTATATGAACCATAGCATAGAGCGAATAGGAGATCTCTACTTTATCATTGACAACAGTACTTATACAAATCATTTGGAACCTGTTACTGAGATACGATTTGATCAAATTATAGCAAATGCCACGTAAACCATATGTTTTGATTTTTTTAATAATACATCATGATGAAGTTTGTCGAAAGCTTTGGATAGATCAAAACAAATTCCACCTACCCAGAGCCTCTGTCCGAATGCTCTAAGATGTAAGTTAGTGAATCAAAGATTGCCATCTCCGATGACTTATTTTGAAGAAATCCATACTGAGACTTGTTTATAATAGGAAATTTAGCTAAATGGTCAATAATACGCTTATAAATAACTCGCTCAATAATTTTGGAAAATGTTGATAAAACCGAGACGGGTCTATAATTTTCAATATTCTTATGTATATTACGTTTGTCTGTAATTTTGTTATTTTATGTGACGTTTCTTATACATTTACTTAGTATACAAAAGAATAAAACGATTATTATTAAGAAAAAATATTAATCACAACAATAATTTAAAAATTTGCACTATCTAATTTCTTAATGTAAAAACATATCTTCATCAAAAAACATGATTCGAATTTTTCCACATCCGATTTACAAAATTAGTTTTTCTATTTCGCAATTTCTATAGCTTTGTTTCCGTATTGTACACGATACGGAAATAGAAGCTTTTTCCGTACTGTTTTAGGGATTTTATAAATTTTAGTGTATAACCAAATAATTTACAGTTTTAATTTTGACGTAAGAAAATTAAGTGAGGTTTTGTTTGGTTAGTTCTTATTAAGTAGATTTTAATATTCAAAGAAAATTTAATGTTAATTTAAGACAAAACTTAACAAACAATATTCTTCCATCGATCGCGCATTTATGACTTACATTAATGTAAACAAAATTGATTTTAGTATAGGCAACTATACATACATATTGCCGTTTATCTTCAATGAACTACAACATGAAAGTATAAATAAAAATCTGTCGTAATTTGTAGCAAAGCAAATTTTAATAATAACAAATCGACATTAATCTACAATTGTAATAAATCTTGAATTTGTTCAGTGATTTTAAGACATTTTTGTACTGTATGCAACATTCCAATGATAACGATTAATAACATGTTAAGAGTGTTCAGGTCATCTATTTTACAAACTATTCTCTCACGTAGTTCTTCAATATTATTTACTCATTGTTCAAAAGTTAGATTCTTTAAGTAA